>JANCYU010000037.1:0-218780 GCA_026122205.1 Galdieria yellowstonensis | reverse complement strand
AAACCCTAATAAACCCTAATAAACCCTAATAAACCCTAATAAACCCTAATAAACCCTAATAAACCCTAATAAACCCTAATAAACCCTAATAAACCCTAAATAAACCCTAATAAACCCTAATAAACCCTAAATAAACCCTAATAAACCCTAAATAAACCCTAATAAACCCTAATAAACCCTAAATAAACCCTAATAAACCCTAAATAAACCCTAATAAACCCTAATAAACCCTAATAAACCCTAATAAACCCTAATAAACCCTAAATAAACCCTAAATAAACCCTAATAAACCCTAATAAACCCTAAATAAACCCTAATAAACCCTAATAAACCCTAATAAACCCTAATAAACCCTAATAAACCCTAATAAACCCTAATAAACCCTAATAAACCCTAAAACCTAAGAAGACCTAATAAACCCTAAGAAAACCTAAGAAAACCTAAGAAATCTAAGAAAACCCAACAACCTTGTAAACCTGTTAGTCTCTTACCCATCTTCCAAACGCTTCAATCTGGTGACGTCGTAAATATAATTATTACTGTACTAAGTGTGACTCTTTCAACTTTGTCGCAGGTGCTTACTGCTCTATCTTTCTAAGCCAGTTTCATTTTTCTAACCCAGTTAAACTCGATGGTACTATAGTTGCACTATGCATTAGTGGATTAGTGGTACCTCTCAGTCTCTTATGTGATGCTCTTTCTTAAAGAATTGCCGTTATTTATTTTTTTGCTTGCTTTCATTGCAATACAATAACTGTAGTGGCACGTATTTTTTTGACCTTCTTATTACAAGGCGATTACTTCGTTATGATGAAGCTACTTTAGCGTGGTATGTATCTTGACCACTGTAAAGATTTTGTACCCAACGCCGTCCTAGGTCGATAAAAGCTGTTGCAGTGTTAACTCCCTTAGATACCCATTGATGCTTGCCTCGATCGTTCAATTGCACGTCTAAACTTTACTAAATTGTCTAGGTGAATGGACCTCTTCGTCAATGTGTTTTAACCATTCGCGGCGATAGCAGCTTCCTTCTGTTGTGTTTTACTAACTATATAGTGCAAGCGTTTAGATAGCACTTTTACCTTAATTCTAAATAGGTTACTAGAGTTGCAGTGTCAAAGTGTCATTGGTTGTTTTGTAAGTAGCACCAGGAGCTAGTTGAGCCTAAACAATTCAAGTCCACTGCTGCCAATCGTTGGGACGATTGCCGTTTCTATTGCTTTTTTGTCAGGTGAATTTGTTCCAAAGCCTATACTGTCATTTTATCATTATGCCTATTTATTTCGAGTCCACTACTCTGAAATGTCGTGCAATAATCGTGATATAATTAAAAAAGTGCCTTGGTAATATTTAGTGTTCCATGCTTTACTTCGTTGTAACGCTATAATCGTTACTGTATCGTAAGTTGGTTTTTCGCCAACAACGTCCAATGAGAAGGTACTGCTGATTGCTTTTGCATGATTGAACTAGTACAGTTCAATGTAGCTTTTTGTCGTGCTTTTGAAAAATTTGCATTTACGCTACACCAATTGTTATGTTTTTATAATATGTACAGGGTTCCATTTCTGTAATTTAATTTGAATATAATTTTTACTGGAGCACAAGCATATCAAATGTGAAAAGTGACATTGGTTGAATGATGGCTTACACGAAGAAGCAGTGAGGTCTCTAAACAGTTGTCATCAATTGTTAGAGCTGGTTGAGAGCTTTCCATTATGAAGGGTTATTTTTGTCGTTACGATGCATTACAATGCCTTTAGTGTCACTCAAAGCGTAATTCTCCTTATTACAATTCCAGGACTCTGAAAAGCAATGGAGTAGCCACGAATTGATTATAGTAAATCTTGGGTGGCCAACAGTGGTGGATAAATGTAACTTATTGAGTCAACAGTTGCCCGACAATCCTCAATTTGATTTTACCACTCTGGGTTCATTCATGATTGAGCTGCTGCAGTGCCTTGTAACGTTTGAGTGATGGTTTTCTGCTGAAAGGATCGCCATTATCGTTTGTTTCTGTAATTTTATTGTAGTACAATACCTCTAATGCCATGTACTCATTAGGACTCGAAATTGCAAGTTGAAGACTGTGTAACAATAAAACGGACTTGGCATACTGTAAAATGTACTTCGACTAGTGTTAAGCTTTTGTGTGGAACACCATCAAAAACCGATAAAAGCTGTTGCAGTGTTAGCTCGTTTGGATACCACTGATGCTCGTCTCGCTTGTACAATTATTTGTCTATACTTTACTGCATTGACTCACTGCATGGTACTTCTTCCCTAATGCGTTTTAACAATTTGTGGCTATGCCATCTACCTTCTCTTGTGCTTCATAAACTATACAAGGTACGTGATTTCTATGTTACTTTTATCTTACTACGCGGTCAGAATTGCAATTGTCAATTTGTCATTGGTTGTTTCTGTCTTGCAAGAGGTGTTACCTGTTTCCACACTGTTCAAATCCATTGTTGCGAAGCGCTGAGATTGCCAATGCTATTTTTTGTGATTTAATTTTTATCAAACCTATTGTGTCATTTAATGGTCATGACTCTTCATTTTGAACGGACTACAATGGAATGCCGTGCAAGGACCGTGATGTAATTTAAAAAGTGCCTTGACAATACTTAGTATCCGGTGTTCAATTTTGTCATAACGTTATAATGATCATGGCAGTATAAGTAGGTTTGTGGAAAACGTTGTCCAATGAGAAAATACTGGTGTGTCTATGCATGATTGAACTCGTATAGTTCAATGAACTTTTTTGTAATGCTATTTAACAATTTGCGTTTAAGCTACATTCTTCTTTATGTTTGAATACAATGTACAGGGTTCTGTTTCAATAATTTAATTGATTGTAATTCTAACTGTATCGCAAGCGTAACAAAGAATAAAAAAATCATTGGTTGGAAATTATCTTGCACGGGGAAACAGAATGGTCTCTAAGCAGCCGTAATCTATTGTTAGAACTGGCAGAGAGCTTTCCATTAAGAAGTTTTTTTTTGGTCAATTTGATGTACCACAATGCCTTTCGTGTCATTGAAAATTTGACTTATTACAAATCCAGGGATTCTGAAAAGCATTGAAATAACCACGAATTGACTATAGTAAATCTTCTGTGCCCAGCACTGGTGGATAAATGAAACTCATTGCAATCAAAGCCCGTTCGGTTGCCCAACGATTCTCAATTTGATGATACCACTCTTGGTTCATTCATGACTGGGTTGGTGCAGTGCCATGAATGCCTTTTGAGTAATGGTTTTCTGCTAAAAGGATCGTCGCCATTTTTATGTTTTCCCTTTAATTTTAGTGTAGTACAATATCTGTGGTGTCATGTGATCATAAATCTCTTTATTACAAGTCGAAGACTCTCAAATGATGAAGCTACCTTGAACTAAACGAAGATGTACTTTGGCCATCACAACTTCTTTGCCCAACAGCGCATTAGATTGATACGAGCTGTTGCTGTGTTGGCTCGTTTTGATGCCCATGGATGCTCGATTCGATTGTACAATTATTCATCTGTCTTCATTGGATTGACGCAGTGCATTGCATTTTTTTTTCTTCATGCCTCTAACCAATTTGTGGTCAAACTATCTCCCTTTTTTGTGTATTATATGCTATAGAAAACAAGGTTCTCATAATTAATGCCTACCTTGATTCAGAATGCGTGACATGTGGAGCATTGCATACAAGGAGTCAGTTATTCCTACGCAGTTCTGATCCATCGTTGTAAACAGCGGAGAGGATTGCAATAAACAAATTTTTGATGGTACTACTGTTGGTTAATGCACAGTTGAACTAGTGCAGTACCTTGTACTATACGTGTTTTTGCTTGGTGGATAGCCATTGATCATGCTTTTTCGTACTTTTACTGCATGTAAAAGCCATGTAGTGGCATGTTTTTATAGAGCTCTTTGTTACAATTCGACGAATTTGAAACGTTGGACCAGCCTTGATATGACTTAAAATATGTTTCGATTATTGTAAAAATTTTACGACCAACATCGTCGTGGATCGCTACAACCTATTGCGGTTTTAGCTCGCTTGGATGCCCACTGATTCTGGATTTGATCGTACAGTAAGCAACCTATGCTTTATGGGATTGACTCAGTGCATGGTAACTATTTCTTAATGTCTCTGCAAATTTTGTATCTACACTTTTCCTTCTCTTGTGTTTTATAAACTATAGAGATAAGCTTTTTTAACTTTATTATTACGTTAGTTCTAAATGGCTGACTAGAGGATCAGTTGTCACAAAAAGCATTGGCTGTTTCGTGACTTGGACGAGGAATCAGTTGTTTCTAAACAGTTCAATTCCATTGTTGCAAATCACTGTGATTGCCATTATCTTTGTTTTCGGTTTTACGAATTTGTTACAGAACCTGTAGTGTCATGTATTCATTATGCCTCCTAGCCACGATTCGACCGCTCTGAAGTGCAAGGTAACAAACTTGATATATTGAAAATTGTACCTTAACAGTGCTTTGTATTCCTTGACAACTTCGTCGTAACTCTATACTGGGTACTGCAGTGTTAATTGATTTGTTCCAAAGATGTCGTTTGAGAAGATACTGCTTTTAGTTTATGCACAACTGAACTAGTACAGTTCAATGAACCATTTTTGTTATGCCTTTTAACAGCTCACGTTTATTCTACCTCCTTTTGTTTTTACAATTTGAGCAGGGTGGCGTTTCGATAATTTAATTTTACCGTAAAAGCAAAGAACAAAAAATCAACGTAGAATCGTTGCTTGCACAAGAAGGCAGTTGTCTCTGTCTAGACAATTCTAATAAATTGTCCGAATTGCCTGAGTGGATTTTTAGTATGGAGGATTCTTTTTGTCATTTCGATGCATTACAATGCTTCTAGCGTTTCGAAAAGCCTACGTCTCCTTATTAAAGTCCACAATTCTGAAAAACAGTGAAGTAACCACGATTTGACAATCGTAATTACTCTGTCTCCAACAACCTCGTGAATAGATGCAAATTATTGCAGTGCAAGCTAGTTCGGTTTTCTAACGATTCTCAATTTGATAGTACCACTGTTATTCTATGCATGATTGAACTGGTTCTCATTGCCTTGCACCCTTTTCGTAATGTTCTTTGCTGAAAGGATTGCCTTTTTTGAGGTCTTTTTTTAATTTTACTGCAGTACAATCCCTGTAGTAGCATGTAATCAGTGAGTTTTTATTGCAACTAGAAGACGTCGAAACAGTGAATCAGCCTTGGTATAACGTAAAAAGTACTTTGGCGGTAGTAAATCTTCTGTGACCAACACCATTGTGGGTAGATTTAAATTTATTGCAGGGTAAGCCAGTTGGGTTGCTTAACGATGATAAATTTGACGACAGTTCTGTTGGTTTACGTATAATTCAATTGCTGCATTGCATAGTATCAAGTTTTTAACTACTTGCAGTTACATTGTACCTTTTGTATGTTTTTATAACCTGAGACGTGTCACGTTTTCATATTTTTCTTCTTGCTTTATTTCTAATTGCGTGACAAATTGAGCATTGGACAAAAAATATTGGTTGAATCGTGAATTGTACGAGGAAGCAGTTATTCCAAGACAGTTCTAATCTGTCCTTGTACATCGCCAAGAGAATTGCGACTACGCTTGGTTTTTGTCACTTCAATTCATTACAATATCTCTACAGTATTGAATACGTTAGGCCACTTTGTCACGCAGTCCATTTTTGTTCCTTTTTACGTTTTTTTATGCAACGAATATAGTCTCGTTTATACGGTTTTTTCTGCGTTAATTTCAAGTGCTGTACAAGTGGATCCTTGGACAAAAAAGCATAAGACGAGTGATAAATTGCACGCGGAAACGTCTATTCCTTGACAGTTGCAATCCAATGTAAAAAGTAGCTCGGCAAATTGCCATTATCAGGGATTTTGTCATTTGTAGGCATTACAGTTGCTCTGCAGTCCTTCATAACGCTTCTTTATTGCGGGTCGACTACCCGGGCATGCAGTGTAGCAGCCTTGATATAACGTGAAATTGCTTCGACAACAGTAAGTTTTCTAAGCCCGACAACGTCGTAGATCGATATAAGTGGTTGCAGTTTAAGTACAATGCCAGATTCGATTGTACAATTCTTTGTCTATGCAGTATTGACTTAATAGAGTGCGCTGCTTTTTTTGTCTTGGAGCTTTTTAACAACTTGCATTTACGCCATAAGCGTTACGTGGCTTTTATACGTTGGATATCGTTCCTTCTTTGTACCTCGTTTTTGTCCTAATTCTCAATGTGCGACAGTCAAAGCAGCCGACAAAGGTACAATGGTTGAAATGGGACTAGCAAAAGGAGGCAGTTGTTTCCAAATCGCTGTACTACTTTGAAATCGCTGAAAAGATTGCCTATTATTGAGGATCTCCTTCATCAATTCAATGCTGCATTCTCTTAGGCTTGATACTTTATAGGATTGTTGAATGATATTGTAGTTTCCTATATAGAACTTGTCAAAGAATGCGAATGTTTTTTACATACTTGTATTTGTGTAGTTTAAGTGTTTTTAACAAGCCACAGTGCCCCTAGCCCCATTAAGAATGCAATCAACTGTACTTGTTGGCAATTGATTGGTTTCTTGGGTGCAGCTGCCATTCGGCTGAGCATGATAACGGGCCTTTTTTGTTGTAAATGACTCAATGTTTCAGGTACATTGGCCAAACAACAAGGACAACGAGTCTTCCATTGTTCATCAAAGATACCGATTCTGGCGAGCATCGACCAGGAACTCCAACCACCAACACGAATACGCATCAGCCATGAAAGACTTTTGCTATATTCAGGAAAGTGGAGGGAGCTATCACGCAACAATGCACTACCGCTTTGTAATGCATACTGACAATATTCTTGCGATGTATTGGTTTGAGTCATTTTGCCAGTAGTTAACCATTTATGATGGATAACCTGTTGCACTGCTCGTTCCAGTGCCTTGGAACCACGAGGTGATCTTTCAATCTCCCCGACCGCCGAGCTACCCGATCTCCTCAACAACCATGCTTTGATGTTTTTCAACCATGTTGCTTTCCGAAATGTAGGTATCCATCGACATAAGAAACTGATCCACGTACGCATAGTAGGACCTTTGGCCCATAAACGTGCCCGGCGTCCTGCTCTAAGTGATTCCACACTGGGTATACCCAATTCAGTATACAAAGCAGAAATACTTACTCCAGTGTGTTTCGTATGTAGTCCTACCACCATTCGCAACGTTCGAGTCAATACCAAACTCAAACGTCTGGCATGTAGTTGATGCATACCCCACTACTCAGAGCCGAAACTAAACAGGCTAGCAAACAACGCTAGACAACACATAGGCAGAGATCCATCGGAATTCTACTAGTGCGCAAAATTCGAGTTGCCATCTACAATCATTGCCCATAACGCTGGATTTGAAGTTGCAAAATAAATCCTTTTACCGAGAAGCTAGTATTCAAATCAATACCCAAATAACGATATTAATGACGATATTTTTCGACCACAGGTATGTCTTTGCCTTGCAACTGCCACTGCCTCCTACTTACCTTATCTATACATCCATGGATAACGGCACAACGGTATTTGGCTTACCGATTTCCATTTCAAATTCAGTCAAAACTCACTTACCTTGCGCATGGAGGCTTCCAGACAATCCAGCTAGGCGCTAAAAATACCACACAATTCGAAAACATCAATCCAGTTAATTGATTCTCTGTACCACTGCCATTGATGATTGATAAACAGATCGAACAACAACGGAAGAAGAAGGATCACCTTAACGTACACCTCTACAAAAAGAAAAGACAAATGAGAGTGTTTCTGATATCCGTGGAGATATTTGTGTCGACGAACTATGATAAAACGCACAATAAACCAAACATCGACCTCGAATATCTAAACCTTCCAGCTTACGAAACAAGGCTTCATGGGGAACTCGATCAAAAGCTTTTCACAAATCAATGAAACACCCATAACTAGGACGCATTTCCTTGTTCCATCGTCGTTGGACACACTCTCCCAAAGCAGTGACTTGAGCTGCACATTCCTCGCGAGTACGACGCATGCTCGCTCTCGTACTAAAATACTGTGAGCCTTCGACCGCTTTGAGTCTACGATTGGTAACAAAGCACTCAAAAGTTTCAAAAAGGTACAATGAGACTGATGCCTGGACAATTGTTCATGAAGCTCAAATTTCCCCTTTTCGATACGTAGACTAGAAGAAATGTGTTCAGTAAGCTTGGAATCTTTCCACTTTGAAAGGTCCACCTGAGCGAGCGGAGCAGCACTCAGCTTATCGGCTGATCCATTACAGATGAATTATGGAATCCTTCTTGTTCTGGAGATGATGAAATTGATGAAGTGGAAGCAACAAAAATAGTCAGGTTCCAAAACTCCATAGCAATTTGATCCTTACCAGCAGCTTTACCATGTACAGTGATCCGAAAGAAGCACAACTCGCAAAAAAAGTTACGGCGTCATCGATAGTAGAGTTTGCAACGCGACAAGCCGATACGTGTGCTGCGCTGGAGATAGTAGTAAGGAAAATTTCAAGTTTACTTGTCTAATTTTGTAAATTCTTTTGGCTTAACAAGGCTGCAATTTTTCCATATACTTTGCTCAACCAAATCTACCTATTCAACTTAAAAAGTTCCATGTACACTCATACGCTCTTAAAGGCACTGAATGATACTTGCATACCTTTTCAACTACACTAAGCTTGCAATATCTACAAGCAAAAACAGCTATTAAAGGTACACATGTAAAAGGACATGACCACTTCTCAAGTGCTCCTCTACAGGTACCTTAGTACTCTGCTCTTACTTTTCAATTATTGCACTCTTCTTTTTACACCACGAATCTACAAATATATGTATATACACGCACACAATTTGGCAGTTGAAGCGGTGGAGATTGGCAAGAAAATGACAACCCTGTCGTCAATAGAGCCATTCACGCACCAGGAAGCATGTAATAAGACTAGTACAAAAAATATCTGGAGAATCCTCTAAAACATGCAGGAAGTAAATAGTCTTTGAGCTTCGAAAGGCAAAACACACGAGAGACACCAAAAAGAGGAGGCAAAGCAGACGTCAACCTGCCACCACATTCAATCGGTTGGAACCATTTGGTGCAGAACACTTTGGTTGCCAGTGCCAATAGAAGAAACAAAAGGGGTCTAAACTCGTTGGACTCTGCTTTGATTTGTATCTAGACTGACAATGGAAAGGAAACCTAGAGTGTCAAGTTACCCCTTTTTCTGTCGGTAGAGAGTGATAAGGGGTTGCGCTACCAAGACGGCATGTCTATGCGCTCGGGCGACTCAAAACGAGAATAACTAGGGCAAAAGACGGAATGCTATTCGATAAAGAGTAAAAATGCGTGACACTGTGAATGCAACAACCGCTGGTTCGTCTTTTGCATAGCCAGCCGGTCGTGTCATTGTCTCCTGCAAGTTAGCTCCGGTATAACAAGGCTCCCAAGTCTTCTTGCAGTCGTTCAGGCTTTATGTCGATTAATAATTCAAGTTTATTTTGAAAAGAAGTAACGCAAGGACGGCTTGGCTTTTGTCTTCTCGTTGCCTTCTTGGGTTGCTAGTGCTGTAAAGTGCTCAGAAAAACCTACAGTGAAACCGAACCAATCGAGCGAGGTTTTGCTATGACAGAGTGATAAGAACGTGGACTTGGACAGAAGTCTTTTGTTTTTTTTTCATTGCAACAAGTGCAAAAGACATACATTTTACGCTATAGGCAAAACAACTAGTTACTGAGTACAACGTGCTTTGGTAGAGTGAGTTGTACAGTGCAATATTGTTGATAGATATTTCAAAACGACAATGGCGTACCCAATCTCGTTTTCGCCTAGCTCGAGGTTCCTACTGCAAAGAAGCTTTGGTGACAGAAGAGGCAACCGAGTATGGTGCCCAACAGTCTTCACTTTGTTGTCTGTGGAGAGGGCACAGCGAAGGAACTTTCAAATTGAAATAGTCTGTTCGAATAAACTCGTACTGACTTCCAGCGGAAAGTTGCAAAAGGTTGTAACTCTGCCGTCACTTTGAAGGAAAGGTATTCGTAGCAAAGTTCAGTAGTTGGAGAGCAGTCACCTAGGTTGTTTTCTCAAACAGTGAAATGTTTTCGTCAAAGGTCTCACTTGTACATGTGTCACTTCCCAGTATTAAAACTGCCTACCGCTTCGCCTTTTCCTTTGCAAACTTCTCACTGGAAAATCAAGTGGAAAACTATCAACTACTTATTCGGGGTACTAGTGAAGGTAATTTGAACAATCCTTATATGGATTACAACGCCACATATTTAAGTAGGAATGTCACTTTGTATCGATTCTTTTGTTCAAGGTGACCAACATCTGTTACTTTCATCATGCTTGATTTACCTTTCAACAAGTTATAGAGTGACGTTTCTGTTTCTATTTGTTGTGTTTCCTTGAGCAGATAGGTAGCTTGTTTAAAGCAAGAAATGGAAGGGTTTGATGGACTTGGAATTTTTGACAATGGCTTTTTTAATACCTTCTCGACGACATTTGTCATTCCGTCGAGTGCCCATCTTTCACGATCTGATCGTTTTACATTTGGGATGGACGACCAAAGTGGCACGACGGAAGGTAGATTGGGAAGAAGGCAAGAGAGTGAAGAAGCTGCTTCTTCAAGTAGAGCAGACAGTCCAGTTCCCAGGATATCTCTCATTCGTCCTCTTGTAAACAGGCGTGCTGCAGTCTATCAAATAATCTCGAACTTTAATTCTTCATACACTCCTTCAAATTCGTCGAGTTACGACGTGCGTCCCTCTGTGTGTTTTGCCCCCCAAATGTATGGGAGTGGCAAAACCATATTAGGGAAGCACTTTAGGGAATTTGTTTTGTTGAACCGGCAGGTTTTAGAGAAGGATATAATCGGGTTTCCTGGAATTGCTGGCAGTGGAGTGAGCGCTGGAGAACGTGCAGTAGAAGCCCTGTTAAACGAAACCCTATATGTTAACGTAGATCTCAGGCCCTTTCCTGATTTTGGAGGAGAAGACTTTAGATCCACGCTTATAAAGACGATAAGCAAAGAAGCTCTTTCCACGCTACCAAATAAGCCAAAATTGCTCGCCAAGGTTTTAAAGAATAGGAAAGACCCAAAGGAGTGGTTAAAATCGTTATTTCAAGTAACAAACAAGCGTTATTTGTTTCTGTTTATTGATGAAATTGGAATGTTACCATCCCGTAAATTTTATGAGTTTCCTGACCTGGACCCACAAAGAAATCCTCGCAAACCCAACGTCTACTGCTTATTTTTCCGAGTTCTATCTTCGCTTCTTATTCAACGTTTTGTCATTTGTTATCTAGCGGGAAGGTCGGACGCTATTGTTACCAAGCAGGAGGATGCAATAAGCTCTCGGGTGAATTTAGACTTTGTTCGCTTGGATCCATTTTCAGAGGATTCGACAAAATTATTTATACGAGGAATGAAGATAAGCACAGGAGAAACCGTGTTGCAAATATTGTTTCCTGACCATCCAGAAGGACATGACTGGTTTTTTAAACAAGTACGTGATTATACTGGAGGTGTGCCGCGTTACATTGTTCATGTTATGCAAGTGTTGGTGAACAGGTGTATTCACAACAAGGTGTATAATATGACCGAAAGTGAGATGTATGCGAATATAGAAAGTACTCCTCCTTATATGGGCGACTTTGCGACTCCGAGTAATATGAAACCCAACACTTTGAGAGTATTCTGTGCGCTACTGTTGGCAGCTGCCCTGAAATATGAATTTCGTGTGTCAGAAACTATATGCGAAGAATTAGTTGCTAGCGAAACCTCTCAGTATGTGTTGGATATTGCCAATAAGTTTGGCTTTTATTATGAGTATTGCGCAAAGGAAGGACTGGAACAAGTTCAGCTCAGTGAACAACGGATCAAGTTGATATTTCCAAAAATGTTTCTCAAAGTTGTCAAGGAACATTATCGGTATTATCCTCTCATACGCTACATTTATCATTTATTTCCGCTTCGTGCCCCCGTAGAGTCGCTTTCTTCGTTAGGCTTTCGATTGAAAGTAATATTCGCCTCTGCTTTCTATGTTCGTTGTAGTCTTTCTAGGCAATTGGAAGAGCTGAGTCTGTTTCATCAGAGTTTTGTAGAAGACGTAGTGTTCAATACGGACCAGTGCAGCGTGCGGACCGTTCCATCCTTGAGTTCTGAATTGAAGACAAAGTACAGTGCTGACGAGCAGTCATATTCTCCAAATGCTTGGAAGGACTTGTATGACAAATATTTATCGGAAGATGGAATATTTTTACCCAACAAGGATAATTCCTGTGGACCTGACATCTTTGTTCGAGTTTCCGTGCCTATAGATGATGATTCTTCCGGTTCCGATGAAGGCTGTTCTTCTTTGACCGAAATGTTGATGTATACAAGTTCCAAGAAGAGAAGAGTTTATTTGATAGGCATAACATTGAAATATTATCATAGTTCAAGTGTCGATGTGGACATGATTAAGGAGGAAGTTGACAAATTCCTAGTCCCAGTTTCTTCACAGTTGGAATTGGAGAAGAACGACATATGGGCAATTCAGTTGGTTTTGAGTACAAGTTATAATAATGAAATTTCCAGTCACTTTACAGATAAGCAAAACTGGATAATGAATACTGGAGTCTATTATGAGGAGCGTTTTAAAAAGAAGCATCCGTCACCTAGTGCTTGGCAAGACACAAGTAGTTCCAATTCTGATAACGAAAGTCTCCATATTGGCCCAAACTGTCAACTTGTAGTTTGCTCTGTTGATAACTTGAAAGACTTTTTGGGTCAGCAAGTTTATGAACAACTCCAGAAAGTATCCTCTGATACTGAAAGCGTTTTGAACAAGTTGGATCCTCTCGCGAAGTTGTTAGGACAATTATTGACGAGCGATGTTCCTATAGAACCCGATTCGTCCCATATTTTTTCCAAAACAGCAGATAGGGACGAGATGGAAGTGGAAGATGTGAGTAGAGAAAGAGTACGAGGTGTTATACCTTTTGATTGGAAAACGTTTCTTCACCAGCGTGCTTTATTGCCGGAAGAAGTTTCAACTCGTTATGCTCCGAGTTTTTCACGTATATTTGGAGATAACCCAAGAGTAATTCTGAGGAGCTCACTAGAGTTGATGCGTATCCCTGAAGAGTATATTCGGCATATTCTCATTGCGGTAGGGTCGTTGGATTCGGACACTGAAACAAAAGGATAGTTAGTGATCATATATAAAATTGTTATTGATTCATGAATTTCTATTTGATATTTAAAGATTGGACTCGTAGAAAATAACAGGGAGCCACAACAGCCCTGCATACATAGAGGCCTTGAACTGTAAATGCTCCATATGATGACTGTTGATGTTCTTTGCAGCAACAATTTATTTATACATGGCTTTCTCAAATAAATTTTGAGAATTAGCAGGGAAGGTGCGTTCATTTCACACAGAAATTGGTGTCGACGCCAGTAGAAGAAATAATTTGTGCCGAAACTTTCTCGCGCGTGAAATTGTCAGTGCAAATGAAACCGCAAGTTGAGCCTACACCTCTTTTTGATAGATACGTGAGACATCACTGCTGTTGTCGAAACACTTTTTTCTCCTGATTTTCTACCAAAATAAAATAATTCAAAATGCTCCATTCCAAAGATGAGAAGATGCGTATTTAAAGACTAGATCAGGTGCCAAAATGTGCTTTTTATTTCTATATCTGGAATTCTGATTAGTGGATTTTGGCGCCCCAAAACAAGATCATGTCTACAAAAGGCCGCCTCAATCAACAAATTCCATTTTCTCATAGAGTATTTGGATTGGTTGGAAGCAACCTTTGAGTGATCATCATAAGGAAGAAGATAGGAAAGGGA
The DNA here is from genome assembly GCA_026122205.1 of Galdieria yellowstonensis. Classification (NCBI taxonomy): domain Eukaryota; phylum Rhodophyta; class Bangiophyceae; order Galdieriales; family Galdieriaceae; genus Galdieria; species Galdieria yellowstonensis. Next base: position 204,922 of record JANCYU010000037.1, on the reverse strand, counting down.
GGAATAGATTCCATACATATCTTGTCACAGAAAACTATCTTATTGTTGTGGAGGAATCTAGAGCTAAGTGACAATGGAAAGCTAGTGGAGTAGTTGCAGCAGTCAGTCTGTGTCATGTCCTAAAAGGCACGTCCGCAATCTTTTTCTCCATTGAAGACAGCTCTACTATTTGGAGCAAAATGAACACGTGAAGCTTTCGGGATTTTATGGCGAGGATCATCGTTGTATTTTGTGAACCAATAATAGTATTGAGCGCGCCAGACACATGATGCCGATATCGAGTCAATCAACTGCATAGTTACGTGACAAAGTGAAGATTTCATTGCGAATGAGGCCAGTTCTAGTTGCATGGGTGGAACTAGAACCTGAAATTCGTATTGGAATGCACTTGGCAAAGTTTCTATATGAATGAGGAAAGATTCTACTGTGTATCCAATGGGAAGACTAAGGGCTGTGTGCTTTATTCCAAAAATACATGGATACCTCTAGAGTCTGGAAATCGTAGTTTGCCAGGTAGAGTCCTGTTCTTCACTGCTGGCGCTGAGGCCGTCCTCCTACATCTCTTTCGGGTAGTGTTGAAGAAATACTCCAATTGGGATGTTTTAATAGCGCTGAATGTTTTGTGCGCCAATAACAACATTGCGCTCGCGACACTATTGTTGTTGTCCGAGTCACTCGGTTTCACACAAGTAACATAGTGAAGGTCTAACACGAACGAGTGGTTCTAGTTATCTGTTCTCTACAAAAAAAAAGATAATACTAGAGCCTGGAATTCGTATTGGACTACACGAGTCACGTGAAGCGGCAAAATTTCTACGCGAATGAGGAAATGTTCTAGTTGTCTATCCAATATAGAGCAAATGCTGTGCTCTATACCAAAACATGGATATATCGAGAATCTGGAATTTGCACTCTGCTACGTCATAAAAAACCAACTAACTGATTCTGCAAAGAGTCAATAGCTGTTGGCGCTCAGGCGGTCCTTCTGCATTTCTTCCTTTTGGAAGGATGTTGCAGAAATGCTTCATATGGGACGGTCTAATTGCAGCGAACCTTCATGACTATATCCACTTGGAATACCATATCTTCCTTCTTTGGAAGCATGAGGTTCGTTGTTCTCCCCTGGTTCTTCTTCAACTCCTTTCCAGGAACGACTCTTCAGAAAGGTTGCAGAATTGCTAGAAGTGATATCATAAGTTATCAAATCACGATCCGAGTTCAGCTTCGACAAAGCATTCGTGATATTATCACAACTTTCACCGTCATCGTCCAGGTCTTGCTGTTTGGAAACGAGAGGTCTAGACAGAGCAACTTGAAAGTCATGGATAGGGCCAACGTCGGTAAAATAGAGACTAGAATCCAACGCAAGTTCCAATTCTGCGAGGGTAAGAACTGGTTTCATGTAATCTTTCGAGTCTAGAAAGGCACCTTCCGGACATCCAATGAAAATAAAAACTTCGATCTCGGGAAAATTGGCGAGTTTTGTTGGTGTAGGCTTCCCCACATTCAAAAGATACCATTCCATTTCAAAGTTGTTCAATAACTACAAACAAAACGAGTTAGTGATATTCATTTACGAAACACCAAGTGTCTGTCGCTCTTAGTGAAGAAACTTCCATCTCATAAAGGAGTTCTTCGTGGTTTCGACAATTTCATATTGGCAACGGGAACGGGAGAAACAAAGATTAAATGACTTGGCCTCTCTAGCTGAATGTTGCCGTTTCTAATAACATACTTACCGTTTCACATCGCTCTATTGCATCTAAAATACTGACAGTGGCAATAGCATTCACAACAATTCCAAAGACGCGACAATTTCGAGCTCTTGCAATAAGTGCAAGCCTCCTTTTGAATATATTTGAGACGTTATCATCTGCCGTTATATACGTATCAGTGCTGTCATCATAACAATCCAACACAAAAGGATACAGAGACAATGAAGCTCGTAAAAAAGATGGAGAACTAGGATTTCCTAACCAAACAAAATGAAGTTGTTCACTTGGAACGGAACAAGGCAGTTCAAACTTTAGGTGACCGATACAGTATTTTGTATTTTGTGCATCACTTTCCCCAGTGTTGTCGACGTCATCTGAAGAACTACTGCGCAGACGAACAGCGACCAAGTCTTTATCTTTCAACTGACACTTCAAAAACTCGAATAATTCGGCATATATATGACGATAATATGACTCAAATAGAACGACTAGATGGGTTTTGTTCGTATTTTGTTTCAGCATACGAGCCAAGCTTTCCCTATGAATAAACTGCTTCTTTTCAAAAACATAACTTGCTGTTTTGAATAACCTTTCCTAAAGGAACAAAATAACTTACTAGACTGGTAAACCTCTGGTTGGGCTCCAACAAGCGTGACCAAAGTGAACAACAGCATCTGCAGCTACATGTTGTGCAGCGACAACGTCAACACAACATGGTGCGTAAGCAGTGTCTCCCAAAACATAATATTCCGCTTCCGTCTGTCTTTCCAACTCGTCTACTACCTTGGGAGCGTCACTGAGAAGATGATCCGGAAACTGCAAGCAAACTTTCTGAAAGTGCTTCTCTCTTACGAATTGCGCCGTTGCTTCAACTTCATATTGGTCCATAATACGAACCTTCGAGCCTTCTTCTGAGGGCATCGTACTCCCAAGAGCCGACGCTCCCTCCAATGAACGACGACGACGACAAGAGAGCAAATGCATTGCAGTGGAAGCTCTTAGTGAACTCAAGTTTTGATGAAAACTCGTTGGAAAAGTTTTGTTATATTAAAGTGTGTGTGTTTAGCGTATTATTACAACGAGAAGCTAGTGTTATATTCGTTGAATTCTCACAGCTACGTTTACTTACAAATAGACAAATATCCTTCAGCTATGAAGATATAGAACGTAGCAAGATGATAACTCTTCGGACGATGATACTAAACATATCGAATGCAGTGTAGCATTTTCAGCGAGCTCGCTGTATTCTGCGGCCTAACAGAGTTCAACATTTTGTTCTACACTACGACCACTCGTCCTCCTACAGTTTACAATATCAAAAACACTACGACACTGTTTTCAACCTAGGCTTCTGCCAACTATTTACAAACATTTGCCGACTAAATTTGTGGTAACATGCCAATTCTCACAAGTTGCATCTGAAGAGGACGAGATAATGCCGCTGCTGCTTTTGGGGAACCATTGTTGACTTGTGTATTTCTTTGTGTATATGGAAGCTCTAGTAAACACAGCAAAAAAGCTTCTCATCCATAGTTTTGGTAGAAATAGTTATGAAGAAGCCTGCAATAGTTTGAAGCGTTGTGTTGAAGGTCTTACTCCAGAAGAATTGTGTATTTTAGAAAGCGACCCCAACTTGAACAACAAGTACATCAACTTTGTCAATGTCGTGGACTCGCCAAGTTTTGCCATTTCCGTTTTTGTAATACCAACCGGTCTCAAGTTGCCTCTTCACGACCATGTTGGTTTGTAGTGTGTTTCTTTTGTATGATGGATGTACTCACGTACTACTAGGAATGACTGTAATAACCAAAGTACTTTGGGGGGAGTTGGATGTAGATTCTTTTGACTTTATCGAACAGGACAAGTTTGTGTGTCATCACAGTAAGTCATTACTTTCCTATTAAGAATACTTAAAGTGTTTTTTATAGTGGGAGGAGATGGTCTGCAGTATCCTCCGTTTACTATGAGGGCAGGAGACTGTCACCTGTTTTATCCTTTTAGAGAAAACCTTCACGAGTTCAAAGCTAGAAAAAGGTGTGCCATTGTGGACTTTATGTGGCCTCCCTATAACCCTGCCGAGGATAGAGACTGTCATTATTTCATATCGCAACCCAATCCGGACTCTAGCAGAAAGAATATAGACAATGCTAAAGTTGTTTACTTGAAGCGAATTCCTTGTCCGCCTTCTTTTTACACGCAATCGATTCCTTATGGTGGAAGACGCCCTTTTCTCTCTTTTTGATTTTGTCTTAGTGAATTGGATGGAAACAACGCAGGTTGGCTATTACCGAAATAAAGCCGACTCCCGACACGAAGAGAAGATAGCGAACAATGACCAAATTCCCAAATATTTAGAAGCGCTTTTAACACCTCAAGACCTCCACTGCGATAGTGTAACGCCAATACTATTCCTCAGCAACTTGCGTCTGAGAGGTCTGCGTCATCCTACTGCGAGACACCCTTTCTTCGTCGGCATGGCAAACGGTACCTTACCCAACGTTCCCATGTCCCTACTGGACTTTTCAATTCAAAAGCTGAGACTTTGTGAACACTTCCACGCCCACACTTGTGACCAGATGAAAGACGGTTGTGCCACCATCGTTTCAACTTCAGAAGATAGGGAAGCAGACCCTTTGTCTAGACTTGTGCACTTGGACCAAATGCGCTCAGCTCCTGCTGGAACGGCGCACCACGATATGTTGAAGAGATTTAAAGAGGAGTTGGAACGCGAAGTGGATGAGTCGTCGGTAGAGTTTGTTACTCACAAGTTACCGAGACTTAAAAATTTGGGTCCACGCTTATCAGAGGTTTGTAAACTGGGCAACGTTCCCTTTGTGGTTGGGGCTTTGTGCTGCAAAGTGAACCCTGTTATTGGTGAAATTTACAAGTTGATTATAGAGGCAATAGAAAAGTATACTCAACTACCTCCACGTGCTTATTTCTTCTTCCGATATAGTATTGAAGTTGAATCTGTTCTTTTGGGTGTTTTGGAAAGACTTGCAGAAGAGTATTTGGTATCTCCTCAAGCGAGAATAGACGCAGCAAAGGGTTATTGGGCATCGTTGAATGTTGTTTATAGATATTTTGCCGAGTTGTATGAACGTTCCATACACTTTCCTCCCAAGAGAAAGCCTTCTTCTATGCAATATTTGAAAACTCGAGTGTATAGGCCACTTTCACACGAAATTGTATACGAAGCGGATGAGTTGACGGAGCATTCTATCTCAGAGTCTGATTGCGAAGTAACTTTTGCACCGACTACGAATACATCTACGGATAAAACTCTTCAAGTGTTGTCTTCTAATGAAAGTGACGATGCAAGTTTGCCAAGAAATGTGTTAAATGTGGAATGGGAATATCAAAAAGTTTCTCCACTGATGAAGCGTTTCTACAGGGAAGAATCACCACTAGAAGAAGATTTGAGTCGACTATCCTTGAACATGTAAGTATGAATATACAGTCAACTTATAAAGTTTTTTATTTTCACTAAGTTGAAAGTTATCCCCATTTGTTCCTCACTTGTTGCTTGTGTATCTTTCGTGTATTCTCTCTGGAGAAGACGAGAACGAAATACTGTACAAAGAAGCGCACTATCATAAGAATCAACCACTTTCTCAAGGTAAAGACAAACCAAAGTCTTTCTTGGATATCACTGTAAGTACAAAGTCCAGGCAAACTTGTTGTTTTTTGGCTGTTCTTGAGACCTTTTCTCTGTGATGCCCAAGCAATGTCCTTTCTATTCCTTCCAACTTCCACTGCTCTCAGCACAGGCATGTAACTCTGAACAAGGTGACTGTCTTGAGCAGTGTGTACTTGATATGATGGACGGTCCATATTCCAATGCGATACTGAAGGAAGCCCCTTTCTTTCCTGTACGTTGAATAGCTGAAAAGAGTGATCTTGCTGTTTTTCTAGGAAAACATTGGTTTCTAAACTTGTAGTATCATTCCTTTGCTTATCCTCTGCCTTTTTACTGTTGTTGTTTTGTTCAAAAGTCTTGAAAGTGTTTGTTCCATTTGTACGAGTATTCCTAGCCAGTTGCCTTTGTAAAGCAGCCATTTCTTGCTCAAAGCGAAAGCGTCTCTTGTACTGTCCTGGAATGGAGACACATACAGTTGGTTGGTTCGTACAATGCCTCAACGAGCATCTTTTTGGAACAACTATTTTCACATTCTTGTTCCACCACAAACATCTTAGAAATCCAGTCACCAGCAGCGTCATCGAAGAAGAAGAAGAAAGATGCGAGGAGATATTTGTCATCGCAACAAACTGCCAATTTTGGCCATTTGTTATTCTTTTCGGATTCTGTTGGGAATGGAAGTGGGCTCGATATGGAAACGAGTAGTGACTATTCTTAGTATTGTTTTGGCAACCTTTTCTACCAGTAGTTGCATGGTTATTTATAACAAGTGGCTTCTTAGGTAGGTTATCGATATATTTTGTTGTACGAATGGTTGCTTACTATTTGTTATTCAGTGACTGTCAGTTGGAACAAGGCCCTTGTAACAAGTGGTTGGTTGAGTTGCTAGGGAATATATGTTTGTTTTTTTGATTTCTTCCAATAGGAATTTTCCCTTTCCATTGTTAGTAACTGCTTGTCATATGGGCTTTATATCTCTCTGTTTGGGACTCATGTTTCGTTTTACAAACTGGTGTGAAAAGCCTAGCGTTCCAACACGATTATACTACTTTTTTGTAGTCCCATATTCAATACTGGTAGCGCTTGTAAGTAGGATGCTTTGTGGATGAGAAATATTGTTGACAGGTATAGGATATTACCTTGTCCAATTCCGGTTTTCTGTATCTGGAAGCGTCCTTTGTAGAAATGATAAAGTCTTCCATGCCGGCCTCCGTTTTGTTATTTTCGGTTGCTTTTGGACTCGAAACTATATCCTGTCGTCTTGTCATCGTCGTTTCGTTGATATCTGTGGGCCTTGCCTTGTCAAGCTATGGAGAAGTGAACTTTCAACTCACTGGCTTCTTTCTAGAGCTAACTGCAGTTTTTATTGGTTCCATGCGACTAGTTTACGCTCAGTATTTGCTGCAGGGAAAGAAGGATGAAACACAACAACAGTCGATTGCACCCAACCGGACTTGTGGCTTGAAGACTTTACAATTGTTATATTATCAAACCAGTATTGCATTTATCTTTCTAATTATTCCTGCTGTGTTTTCCGTTATTTCTCAACGTGAAAAATTCAAAGTGCCTAACGAAACGCGATATCTTATTTCGACGAGTTTCATCGTTCTTTTTGGTTCAGTCATTGCTTTGGCTTTGAATATTTGTGACCTTTTAATGGTTTCTTATACTTCTGCATTGACTTGTACTGTTGTTGGAACTATCAAAACTGCAGTTGTTGTAGGAGCCTCATGGTTGGTATTTCGGAATGCGGTTTCTTATCTCAATCTCTTTGGTTATATTATTTGTTTGCTTGGAGTTGTTTTATACAATTGGATCAAATACCAAAAACTAAAGCAGGCTGAATTGGAGAATAACAATAACAATATTCAAGAAGAATCTGTTTTGGAACAACTCCAACAGGACTCATAATATTTCTATATATTAGTAACTTTCATAAGAAACATTCTCATCCCGATGTATCATTTTTCCAGAACTTGTTACCAATCCTACTGTTTTACAAACAGTCTCGTGTTGTTGTTGTAGCCATTCTTGAATACAAGTTGCTGCTTGTGGTTCCACAATCAACGCAAATCCCATTCCCATATTGAATGTTCGATACATTTCCTGAGGAGAAACGGTTCCTAATTCTTGTAACCATCGAAACTCCGGTAAAACTGGTAAAGGATCGATGATTTCAAATCCTATCTTGCCTGGTTGCAACCTCAAAAAGTTAGTAAGGCCACCTCCAGTAATATGAACTGCTCCGTGGATACTGGAATAACTACAAGGGGTTTGGGTATTTCGACAACTTTCCAATAATTCCACAATTGGCTCGACATAGATTTTGGTTGGATTCAACAAAACTTCTCCAACGGTTGGAAACTCATCTTTGCTAGTATGAAATCGCTGTATATGAGAAAACTCATCTATAGAAACATTCTTCATCGTACGATCTATCTTCTGATCAAGTTGAACATTTCTATCCTGAATTATGGAACGAACCAGAGAATATCCTAATGAGGAAGGATGAGTGGATACTTTGACTATTCGTTTTGGTTATTCTTACCGTTGGAATGGAAACCGATCGAAGGAAAACCGATTATAAAGTCTCCAGGCGAACATTCATCGCCCGTGATTTGCATATGTTTTGGAACCCAACCTAAAGCAGTTCCACTCATATCTATTTCTTTTACAATACCAGGAAGTGTTGCAGTTTCACCTCCACAAAGAGTAACTCTTCCCTAACATAGGAAATAGAATTTGTTCAACCTTGTCAAATTGTAAAATAACAAGAAGAATACCTTGATACAAGCCGTTGCTAAGGAAGTTCCTAAAGAAGCCCATATTTCAGGACTGGCTTTAGGTGCAGCTATATAGTCCACAAATGCGATGGGCTCTGCACCAACACAAAGCAAATCGTTTACGTTCATTGCAACACAATCGATGGTTACTGTATCATAGTAACCAAGTTGTGCAGCAATCGATAGTTTACTTCCAACACCGTCGGTAGCAAGTGCTAGTAACTTGTCTCCAAAGTCGATCAATCCAGCAAACTGACCACTTTTGCTAGTTAATTGTCCATATTTTCTATCTTGACGTGGCTCCTTTCCCTGGGTAGCAGTTTTGAAGTGACTAATCAAGGCTTTGACACTTGAAGACTCCAAGTCGATGTCCACTCCGGACTTTGCATAAGTCCACGAAGAAGAGGAGGACGACGACGACGAAGGAGGTGGTTCCAAGGAAGCCGATAGCATAGGATTCACTCGATAAAGCGTTGGTTGTTTTGTTTTATTTCTTGAATTGATATACTTTCTACTACCAACCACAAACGGACTTGGTTGGAGTAAACAATACTGAAATGAAGCCATTCCTTATCACCACCGCGCGCAGCAGAAGAAATACGATGCTTGAAGGAATGTTACATGAGGTTACTTTTTATGTCTTCTACATATTCTTTATGGTCACCGTAAAACATTTCAAAACTATCGACGACAAAAGAATCACAGCAACTCTTTTTTTATAAGAAAACACAAAATGACAAAATATCCCAAGTCGATGATGGAAAGAGTTGGTGGTTTTTGTGGTTCTTCAAGAATATTATTGTGTAACCGTTTTTGGTTGGATAGAAAGAAAACAAATGGACTAAAACAAAGGTTTTATCTTAGAAACCAAGGTTGTGGCTCTCACAACTGTTTTCATACTTTTTACTGGTTACTGCCAATATTCAGAACAACACAGGGCACAAGAACATCCATTCTATCTTATGGCCTCTCGAGACTAAGTATGTCTGGAGCCAATAATAAAAGAAAGAAGAATACTGGAAGCAAGAATAAGAAACCAAACAACTCAAAAGGCTCAGAGAAGAAGAAAGAGACGGTATTTCGTGGACCCCTTTCCAGTGAATACTACAGCTCGAGTCAAAGTGAATACCCGAATGGCAGCAATAAGGAAAACAAAGAGGAGAGTTCTTCTACAACAGATGCCTCGAGCCTCGTTGAAGATTCTATCAAGACACTAACAGAAAACTTTAAGAAGAGGAGAGATGAATTTGTTCAGAACCTTGAAAGAGATCCCAACTATGGGTTGAAGCGACTGGATGAAGACAACTCTTATGATTGGGCAGCAGCCTTGATTGGCAAAGGAAGTGCTAGTAAGAAGGGATTCTTTATGTTGCCTTATCTCCAAAGTGGCCATATTGTATGTTTAGCCGTCGTTTTACTTTGTACCTTTGTGTACTATCCAGGTTTTTACTTGACGGAGCTTCCAGAGTCAACCAGACAAGTATTGAGAAAAGCTTTAGCAATTACTTTTTTCGTGAATGGAATACTTGCAGCATTTGCTGGTTGGGAAGCAAAGCGAAGGAATCAACCAATTGTCTTATGGATAACAAAGTGTATGTTGTTGGGAGGACTGGCACTCAATGAACTTCAACAAAATGTGCCACTTACGATGAAGTCTCCAAAACAAGACTCGCTTTTACCAACCAATATGATGAACCGAAAAAGTTAATACTTGCATTCTTCCAATATGGCACAACCCACCCAATCTCTCTCTATATTATAAGAATGAACTATACGACATAAAGACTTGTTTCTATATTGTCCAACTTCCAATTCAAAGAAAACGCCACAAGAAACAAATGACAATGGAATAAATACGAATATATCACATGGCAACAGAAAGAAATATCGATCCTTCTCATATTTGCCAAGCGCTGGAAATTCATACAAGACACTGTGACTTTCTATCTCAGTCTCGGATGAATTGTTTTTGACTACTTTTCTTCCTACACTGCAATCCACGTGAATGCCTATTTGAGATATCTTCCACCAACAACAATCGGAAACAAGCTCCATTTCCCTCTTACGAGCTGCTTTTCTTTCACCTTTGAGCTTTTGTTGCTTGTTGAGTTTTGTACTGGGATCAACATACTGCGGATCTTTCAAGGGAAGATTCCTTCGTACCGTCAATTCATTTATATTCGGCAACTCCCATTTCCACTGCATTACTAGTTTTAATATATAAAAACAGATGGGAATATATCATTTCTCTCACCTCACTTTTACTTTGGATTGCACAACAAGATGGAAAACTACAGGACTGTATGGCAAATCCTTCTCCTTTCCATGTACCTCTCAGGGCTTCTTCCGTTAACAAACATTTTGATGCTTCCAAATCTGTTCTTTCATGTTCTCCATACCATATACAAATATTGCATAGCGCCTTGAATTCGTCATGTCACTCTAACATTGCTGGATAATGGACTTACATCATTTTGGTCATACTTCAACTTTACAATAGTTAGTGACTCGAGAAGAAATCCAAAAAATAACAAAGTCTCGTTCGAGTTCGTTTCTATCCAAGAAAACGCATCCAGTTTGGGAGATTGAACGAAAGAATGAAGAGGCACCTTGTGAATGTAGTCGTGTTTCCACTCTTCCGATATATAAATATACAAGGAATTTTCAGTATCTTCAATCCACTGAATAGAAAAATAACAATCACTTCTATTCTCCAAAACGCCTTTTGCATCAAAAATATATTTCCAGCCATACCACTTGCGATGACTTAAAGTATCCCACAGCTTGTGAACCTCTGTCAACTCTATTATGTCAAGTGCTTGTTGTTGCTGTTGCGTTGTGGTTTGTTCGTTGCTATAAAGACGAAATGGAGATAACATATTCGACATGTGCTCAACAGCATAGGATTTGCTTTCCTGCGCAACCTTTTGATAGTGTCGAATTGCCTCGGGATCCATTGGCTCAAATATGTCTCCATAACTAATACAATCTTCCTCATAAGGCTCCAACGTTGCAAGATTAGCTAAAAATTCCTCTACATCCACAGGACAGGTATAGCTATCTGCTGGACCTTTCAGGGAGTAAGGTAAACATCCATCGTCATCAGGATGAAAGTTGTGGTCTTCCCAGGCACGGGTCCACTCACCAAAATCCGCTTTCCACGCAAATCCTTCGTGAGGTATGACAAAGTTTTTCAAGGTCTCGTAGTCTTCTGGTTGAGATAGACAACTCGACGTAGAACAACTCCTTAGATTGTAGGGACAACGACTCAAGGAAACAAGATCGTTACAAAAAATACTTTTTCTATTCTTTGTAGAATGAATAAAGTTGTTGCAAATACTTCCTATCTGGAGACCGCCTACAAAAAGGACCCGATAGGAATATCTGCGGGCCATTGCGACCAAACCAACAAACACAGACAATGCCGCTCGATGAATATCTCTTCTATCAAGAGAGTTTGTAAAGTAGGCCGAAGATACCCTTCAATAGTTTACAAAAATTTAGTTGCACGCTTCTTTTACTGTTCTACACCCGACCTCCAACACTGCACTTGCAAAAGCGACAAGGTTCCTTTCGGCTTTGAGGAGAACCTGTTACTAGTGAGGTGCATGTAACCTGTCCTTGTAGGCTTTGAACAATTGTTTTCGGCTCGAAAGGACGGTCTATGAAGAGTTCTTAATAAAATGCCACCTCTATTTTTAAAACTGTTCTTAGGTTGGTCGTCGAGCACTTTCCAAGCTGTCTCGTTCCTTCGGAGACATTCCCTTTTGTTCAGTATTTTTGCATAGTTCAAGCCTGTATTTCAATTATCGGAGACAACGATACTATCTCCCTAGAAAACAAGATTCTCTGTAAGAAACAAGCTGGGACAGCTTTCTAGAAACTGGACTATTGGCTTAGTCCACTTGGCAGCGCGGGCACTCATGCGGCATCGCCGAGGCTGGTCTATTGGACAAAAGTTTTAAAAGTTCATCTTCCATTCGTGTCTGGTTGGGAAATTTTGGACTGTGGCGGTAATGGAGACGCTGCGAAAACTTGTAGAATATGAAGAAGTGGACCCAAGTGCAGAGCCGGAAGTGCGAACGCTCAGGAGAGGTCGTTTAGGCTTCTGGCATCTGTTCTTTCAGTCAGTTTCTATGATTTCACCCGCCGGAGCTATGGCGGCAACTATGACTAGTTCCGCTAATTACGCTTGGGGTGCGTTACCTTTCTCATACATATTGGCTATCATCGGTGGAACTCTTCTTATGAATACAACTGTATGGTATTCTATGAAGGTCGCTTCGTCTGGTGGTTATTACGCATATGTGTTTGCGGCGGTAGGTCCAAGATGGGGCCTTATATGTGGAATGATGTTCATTCTGGCATACTTTAACGTAGTCAACAACGCTATTTTGTTTGTTGGTGGAGTATTTTTCCCTGGCTTTATTCAAACCATGACTGGAGCCACTTATGCAGAGAAGGCTTGGATCGGCATCATGTTTGCCTTTATTTTGCTTATTTATATTCTTGCTTTTCTCGGTATCCGTGTTTCTCTCGATTATGCTTTGGCAGTAGGCACATTTGAGCTTGTTTTTATGTTTGCATGCACTCTTGCAGTTATTATCAAAGTTGGCTCCAAAAATACCGGAGAAGTGTTTAATCCTGACCTTGCTCCTACTAAAGCTGATATTGCTATTGCTGCCTTGTTATCCCTGTTTTCTATTTCAGGATATTCCGCTGTAGCGTTTCTCGGAGAAGAAGCCAAGAATCCTCGTCGCCAAATTCCTATAGCTGTCATCCTGGCATACTCGACTGTTGCCTTGTTGTTTTTCTTTATGTCTTATGGTTTGACAGTTGGATGGGGATACAAGGACATGTCACAATTTGCTGCTTCGCTAGTTCCTGGTGTTATTGTTTACAAGCGGTATTTGACGAATGTTATTGGTTGGTTTATGGTTATCTTGATATTGAATGCCATGTTTTTGGGTGCCTTAACGCCCTTGAACAGCTGTGCTCGAATGATATTTGCATTTGCTCGAGAAGGTCTTGTGTTTCCCAAAGTATTTGCAGTTATTGATAAGAAGCAAAATCCTGTGGTTTCTACAGCAGTAGTTGCTTTTCTTTCGACTATTGTATCTCTTATTGCAGGACTTGCCATGGGACCTTTTAACGGTTTCATTATGCTCGTTACAACTGCATCCCTTGCGTTGTATGTGGGACATATCATTGCGAATCTTACGCTAGGTATTTTCTATTATCGTCAGAAGCAGCTCAACTGGTTTTTCCATGTTATTGTTCCGGTTATTGCCTCTATTCTTGTAGGTTTCAGCATATTCTTCACTATGTATCCGTACAACCCTGTTACTCTAGCATGTCCTATATGGACTGGAGTTTGGCTTATTCTGTCTATCATTGGAGCTTATTTAACACCACGCCATCGTCTTGATGCTGCACAACGTCGTTTTGAACGAGTACAGGATCTTATGGGTGCTTCCTATGTGAAAGTTAATCCAGAACACGAAGCTAGTAAAACTAAGGATTTGAATGATGAAAAAGAAGACTTTAGCAGTGTGATGTCACAGGAAGCAGAATTATCGGACAAGCAGCCAAATTATATAGATGAGGAGATCGTAGGCTCAAGCTCTCAAAGCCACTCATAACGTGAAATACGATGAGTAAGGTCTTGTGGCTAAAGAATGGTACAATTTTGTGCTTGTGATTGACTCAACTGATGAGAAGTAAAGCATTATCTATTTTTGTTTACTTTGCTTTTGGTCGTTGTCTCTTACCGATATGACTTCGCGCAAAGACAGCTCGCTCTGTACTTTCGAATCCTCTTCTTTCAGCATATATATGTGGTGTTGAAACTTGAATTATACGAAAAACCATCAAGGAGTTTCAAGAAGTTTGGGGTTAGTATCAAAGCTACCGTGTCTGTCGAAGACACGGAAGAGGTAAAGAGTGCCATAGGGATAATGTTGTGTTCGTTCTTCCTTGCGCTATTTGTCTCGAAAGTCGCGATAACTTACTACTTGGGTATGGTTCGTAGAAATACATTTTGTCGACTTGAAGTCTCCTCCAAAAACGGCGAAACAGTTCAATTCACATACAAAGCAGCCGTGAGACATTTTTGTGGTGAAGTTGTCTTTCTCTTTCGGAGGGCTGAATTGTTTACAAAATTGGTTGCGTGCTAGAAACGGCGCGTTCTGAAAAACCGCGGTGACGGCTGTTCGGCTGTTGGCTTTGTTTTGACGCAAGTGCGTCAAGACAGTAGGAATGGCAAAATTCTCGTACGTTTTTTCCTGTATGAACTTTCTTGCAACCTCGTGTAAACGTTGCTTCCTTCACTGCTCAAAGAAAAGTTACGCCTACTAGTCTTCACGAGTTGGACAAGTCAGAGAAAAACGTTTTCGTTACAGCGAATCTTCCTGCCGTTTAAGTTAGTTTGAAGCGAAACTTTTCTATTTCATGCAGCACGATATCGTTGAGAAACTTTCTATTATTTCATTTTACGATAGTTTTGAAGCTCAAAATATCTTTTTTCTCCAAACGACAGGAATATCCATGCCTGCCCTCCTCCCCAGCAGGCCGATCGTAGTGCAATCTTGCTGGAAGATTGATCTTGTCCCTCCCGAGGGTGCGAGACAAATGCGAAGCTCGCTCCTAGTTGTCGAAAATTGACATGTCTAATAGACGTCGCGTCGTCATTGGGCGATTTTTAACAGATAGGAAGCGCGTTTCCTCGTACAAGTCTTTGGTAGATTGTGTTTGAGTCCACGCTTGTACACATGGGTTTGGAGCGCTTTATAAAGTTGCTTGTCACATATGAAAGTGGTGATAAGGCGGAAGCAGAACACGTACGCACGCTACGGAGAGGTCGTTTAGGCTTCTGGCATCTGTTCTTTCAGTCAGTTTCTATGATTTCACCCGCCGGAGCTATGGCGGCAACTATGACTAGTGCAGCAAACTATGCTTGGGGTGCGTTACCTTTCTCATACATATTGGCTATTATCGCTGGAACCCTTCTTATGAATACAACTGTATGGTATTCTATGAAGGTCGCTTCGTCTGGTGGCTATTATGCCTATGTGTTTGCGGCGGTAGGTCCAAGATGGGGCCTTATATGTGGAATGATATTCATTCTGGCATACTTTAACGTTGTTACCAACGCTATTTTGTTTGTTGGTGGAGTATTTTTCCCTGGCTTTATTCAAACCATGACTGGAGCCACTTATGCAGAGAAGGCTTGGATCGGCATCATGTTTGCCTTTATTTTGCTTATTTATATTCTTGCTTTTCTCGGTATCCGTGTTTCTCTCGATTATGCTTTGGTTATTGGCACATTTGAACTTGTTTTTATGTTTGCATGCACCCTTGCAGTTATTATCAAAGTTGGCTCCAAAAATACCGGAGAAGTGTTTAATCCTCATCTTGCTCCTACCAACGCGGATATTGCTATTGCTGCCTTATTAGCCCTGTTTTCTATCTCGGGATATTCCGCTGCTACGTTTCTCGGGGAAGAAGCCAAGAACCCTCGTCGCCAAATTCCTATAGCTGTAATCCTGGCATATTCGACTGTTGCCTTGTTGTTTTTCTTTATGTCTTATGGTTTGACAGTTGGATGGGGATACAAGGACATGTCACAATTTGCTGCATCGCTAGTTCCTGGTGTTATTGTTTACAAGCGGTATTTGACGGATGTTATTGGTTGGTTTATGGTTATCCTGATATTGAATGCCATGTTTTTGGGTGCCTTAACGCCCTTGAACAGCTGTGCTCGAATGATATTTGCATTTGCTCGAGAAGGTCTTGTGTTTCCGAAAGTATTCGCAGTTGTTGATAAGAAGCAAAATCCTGTGGTTTCTACAGCAGTAGTTGCGATACTTGCGACTATTGTATCTCTTATTGCAGGACTTGCCATGGGACCTTTCAATGGTTTCATTATGCTCGTTACGACTGCATCCCTTGCCTTGTATGTGGGACATATCATTGCGAATCTTACGCTTGGTATTTTCTATTATCGTCAGAAGCAGCTCAACTGGTTTTTCCACGTTATTGTTCCGGTTATTGCTTCTATCCTTGTAGGTTTCAGCATATTCTTCACTATGTACCCGTACAACCCTGTTACTCTAGCTTGTCCTATATGGACAGGAGTTTGGCTGATTTTGTCTATCATTGGAGCTTATTTAACACCACGTCATCGTCTTGATGCTGCACAACGTCGTTTTGAACGAGTACAGGATCTTATGGGTGCTTCCTATGTGAAAGTTGAAGGTGCTTCACAGTTTGACATGAGTGGAAGCAAAAACGAGCCAGAGTTGTCTGTAGAGGCGGATAATGCTCCTGAAAGAAAGAGCCAAGGTGCAAGTAGCAAATACGTTGACGACGATCTTATTACGGCAACTACACATTGAGTTGTTACTCATAGAATTGTGTGTCTTTGCAATAAACAGTTGGACAAGTTGTTGAACTCTACAAAAACGGAAGAATCCTCAAAGGCCCATAACCTTGCTACTATTTACCATTCCTCCTCCTTTGGCCCGTTCATCCTTATCTGCGGTGCTCTGTATTCTCCTCGCATACAGACACACAAGTATAGTGTCGGTTATTCTTAGCATGTTGTTATTGTTTGTTCCTGGTAGTTTCGGCACTAGATTTTTTCCTTCGAAGTACTCCTCCTTTTTATACCATAACAAGCATACCCGAAGCTCTGAAGCCTGCTTTCACCAACAGCGTTTTGTGAGAAGGAAAAAGCCTGTCGTTTTCCCAGAAGCTAGCGACTCTGTTGCCTCGCCACCTCCAATAAGAGATGGCAACCAGAAACAACCCAACACCGATAGAAACGCCTCTAAAACCCCTTCCACCAATCACACGACAACTTCTAGTTCCAAAGAAAAGTCACAACAGACGACTCGATCCTCTATGACGATTCAGACTGGAAACAAGTTTGTCAGTTCAGGAGGCGCTGTGAATCCTTGCGTCATCAAAGTTGTCGGAGTTGGCGGTGGTGGAAGTAATGCCGTGAATCGAATGTGTGGAATGGTTGAAGGAGTTGAGTTCTGGTGCATCAACACGGACGCTCAAGCTCTCTCTCGTGTGAAATCAAGCAACGCTGTAACAATAGGAAGCGAAATTACCAGGGGTTTGGGTGCTGGAGGGAAGCCTGAAGTTGGTAGACAGGCAGCTGAAGAGTCCCAAGCTGCAATAAGTGCAGCTGTTCAAGGTGGAGATTTAGTGTTTGTTACAGCAGGCATGGGAGGTGGAACAGGTTCAGGTGCCGCTCCCATTGTAGCTAAGATAGCCAAAGAACAGGGCTGTCTCACTGTTGGAGTTGTGACCAAGCCTTTCAGCTTTGAGGGAAGGAGAAGGATGCAACAGGCTGAGGAAGCAATAGAAGCTCTACGTAAAGAAGTAGATACTTTAATCGTAGTTTCCAATGATAAGTTACTGGAAATTGTACCCGAGAATACTGCTCTGGAGAAGGCCTTTTCTGTCGCTGATGATATCTTAAGACAAGGAGTAGTTGGTATTTCGGAAATCATTGTTCGACCAGGACTAATTAACGTTGACTTTGCGGATGTTCGTTCTATTATGGCAGATGCAGGTTCCGCACTGATGGGAATTGGAAGCGGTTCTGGTAAATCTCGTGCCAAAGATGCCGCAGTTGCTGCAATTTCCTCACCTTTACTTGACTTTCCAATTGAGCGTGCCAAAGGTATCGTATTTAACATTACTGGTGGCCATGATATGACGCTACACGAAATAAACGCAGCTGCAGAAGTTATTTACGAAGCCGTGGATTTGAATGCAAATATAATATTCGGTGCTCTCGTTGATGATAGTATGGAAAATGAATTATCCATAACCGTCATAGCTACTGGGTTTCCGCAACCTTCGGATGGCTCATCCTCGAGCACTATGGTACAGAAACCTTCTGCAGTCGATGTGACGTCGTTCTTACAAGGTGGAGCAAGTACCAACCCACGTACGTCTACACCATCTTCTACTGCTACTTCCCATGTAACAAAACCAAAGCGTGATATTCCAGAGTTTTTACGAAGGTTTCAGCAAGAAAATAAATAATTCGGATTTGGCTGGGCAAAGCATATCTCTTCCGCCATTCTCAACAACTATTCACGCCTTTCATGCTATTCCAAATGTACGCCACTCAAGCGCCTTTCTAAAAGCACCTGCGGCAGTCGAGAGGCAAGATCATGTCCCGAAAGATTAATCTCCTTAAGAGTAGGACAATTTTCTATCAACCTGTATATGCTCTCCTCTGAAAGTTGTTTGCAACTAAAAAAATTCACCATCTTCAACTTGGATGACACTACATCAATACTTTGAAGATTGACACACCCAGAAAGATGTAGATATTCTAATGCGTTGTCATAAATGTGACAATATTCAAGAGATGTACACTGCGAAAGTTTGATAGTATTGAACTTCAAATTTCTATCAAGATGAAACCACTTCAAATTCTTACACTGCGTCATGGTCAAACAATATTCATTGTCTCTCTTTTCAGTTCCTTTAGGAACATAGTTAATAACCAAGGCTCCAGAAATTCTTTTGCATCGAGACGCCTTCACATCGGTAACTCCACTTTCAACTGCTGCCTTTACAGAAGCAGTTGTTACTCGCGGTGAGTCTGATATGTCCAACACTTTCAATTTAGGTTTCAGCCTTTTCACACACTGCTTTACAAAAACATCGTCCACGGAGGGACTACCGCCTAGCTTTAAGCTAGATATATTGGGACAATTCTCCTCGAGTGCCCATATGTCGCCAAGTTGTATTGGTAGCCCGCCCACATCGAGCTCCTTTAAAGTGGTTGAATGCAATCCACGCATTACTACCGAAGCGATTTCAGGAAACTGTTCTATCCTATCATAAATTCTCAGCAACAATGAGACTCAAGAGAAGAAGAATGATATAGTACCAAGGCCAGTTTCGGAATGAAAGCACTTCCAGTTGCGAAAAGAAACGCACGACGGAAAGTATTTGACGACCGTTGGGAACACTGAAACAATTAACAATAATTCAACCAGTTCACGATACTTACTGAAAATAGTGCTTCAAAGACTTGCCAAGAAAGACTTTTTGCGTTCTTGTTACTTGTTGCCTGACCACACTGTTCCAACGACGACAAACCTGTGTGCGGTTAAAGAAATATACATTTGAAGTATATTTGCGGCTTACCAAAGCTATATAGTAAAGCTGGAAAGTATCCAACTTGCTGAATATGAATACGAGTAAATCGTCACTAAGCAATGAGAAGCAATCGCGTTGCATTTCTCACGCGCAAAACTTTTCGCGGAGAAAAAATTTGCGCCATTTTTTTTGGATTTTTTCTTTGTTGTATTGGCAAAATGGAGCATTCAGAAAACGAGGTAAGAGAAGCTACTAGAAGAGTTTCAACTCAACTCGTTCAGCGTATGCTGTTGCTTTTCAAAAAGTTAGATTCAAATGTTACTCGTATCAGTGAAACATTAAAGGAGATAATAGATATCCTGGAGCAACCAAAGGAGAAGAAGCCCATCTCATTTACCAAGAAAACTCGTCCTGGCCCGAAGCCAAAAGTACGAAGCTCACCTCCTTCTGACTTGAAAAATATCGGGTTGAAAGAAATGTTTGAAAAAAGCTAGAAATATCTCGTTGGTTATAATATACAAGACGCAAGGTTTTTTTCAAATGCAGGAGCTGCAATAAATTTCCCGAATCGTACATTTTCTCTGCCACTTTGCATGTCATGGTGGATTACGAGCCAAGTGTGGTAAAGTTTCATCTTTATGATAGACCGTGGTTAAGTCTTTATAACAGAAACTTAACTTTGTAAGTGCTATTCTTGTGGTGAATTAGCTGTGCTTACAGAACTTGAAAGAGACACAAAAGAAACAAGACACGACACACCAGTTTCTAATGGTCCAACAGGAGATTGCCTGAGCGACGATATTATCTTTCAGATATTTTCACGTCTTTCACCTTCTGATTTAGCAGCTTGTTCGAGGTATTTTGTATTTGTTACTCAGTTGCACTATTCTCACCTATGAAAGAGTTTGTCGGCGTTGGAACTCGTTATCCTTTGACCCTGCACACTGGAAGAGAATATGCCTGGAAACTTGGCCTTCAGGTGGCTATCTAGAAATGCTAAAAAGTGTCATGTCTTATGGTATTTGAAACTTTACTCAATTCTTTGTTAGCTCTGAGTGTGTACTCTACAGGAGGCTCGTGGAGACGAATGTTCCTCGAACGTCCACACCTAAGGTTCGACGGAGTATACATTTCAAGGCATCAATACATTCGAATGGGACTAACAGAAGGGAAATATAAGCAGCCAGTTTTTCTTGTAACGTATTTTCGATTCTTACGTTTCTACCCCGATGGTTGGTTGATAAATCTTTGAAAGACTTGGGCTAAAAGCTTGAAAAGGTGTCTGCATTCTTTTGACGAGTGCGGATAAACCTACGTTGGCTGTGAAGCGTTTAAGGTTCGTGTTTATATCTTTTTCTAGGGCATATTGTTAAACTAGGAATAGAAGAAATTGGTCTCCTTCAGCAAGCGAACGTGATAAAGCCACTCCTTGTACTGGCAGTTATGAGTTTAACGAGACAACGAAACAAGTTACTGTCATAAGCTCTGTGAAACAACCAAAATATCCGGACATGCGCGATGCCACTGGTATGTAACAAACTTCGCAGCTGTCAAGTTCTTATTCTCTCTAGTTGTTTATTCGATGGAACTCGTCTCCACCTGTCGCGGTGCAAATGATCGGTTGGTTATGTTTTGAGCAAAATAATTTTTGCCTTAACTGTTGTTTCTAGTTTATATGTTCAGAGTCACTTTTCCATATATGAGAATTCCGATTGTCCAGTATTCCACTCGAAAGATAAGCAGACGAAATATTACAATTTTATTCCCTTTCGTTGTTTTCAAGAGCGCTGTTCTCGTCTATTTCCTGAGGAGGACTTTAAGACGGAATGAAAACTCAAAAGAATGCAACGCTCAAATGATCCAAGCCTCGCTGTAATTTTCTTGTAAATATTTAAAAGTTATCTTTTCCTTTTCGTTTTTTGTTTCTTTGTAGAAGATGATCGAAACCAGGTTCTCTTCGGTCTTGCGTATATTTCGTCGGCGTGAAATACCAAATTTTGAGCCTTTTTCACTTCCATTTCGGCCATTTCCAACTCTTTATCCTGTCGCTCAGATTGTAACTGTTCTTTGATTTGATCTTGTATCCCAAAAAGTGTTTCCAAATACTTGTTAAGAACGCTGTCTGTTATGGAACGAGATTTCAAATTGGTTTTGGAACGCTTTTGTATCACAGAAAGTAATCTTCGACTTGTCTCATCTACTAACGTCACTGCAATTCCCATCGCTCCTGCTCTTGCCGTTCGTCCAACTCGATGAACATATGTTCGAATATCTTTTGGCATTTCAAAGTTGATAACTGTTCTCACATCGAATATATCCAAACCCCTAGAAGCTACATCTGTACATAACAAAAACTCACAATGGCCTTGCCGAAAATAATTCAGTGCTTCTATTCGTTGTGCTTGCGACAAGTTTCCATGAAGTTCTACCGCTGAGAGACCTAGTATTCTAAATATAATAAATACTTGATGTGCAATGGATCTTTTAGAAAAGAAAAGTATTACTCGATGCGTATATGTTCGACAACAAAGTGCCAATAAATAAGAAATTCTTTTGTTCCAATTGTTGCCATCAGAAATCCATACAAACTCTTGTTCCAACGTCTTGGACACTTCATATAAAGGATCTACTACGATGTTGGCAGCTTCCTTCAAGGATAACAAGGCTAACTGTTGGACACTCGACGTCATCGTCGCACTAAACAACAAAGTTTGACGTCGAGGAGAACAACAACGAATAATCTCCTCCAATTCCTCCGAGAACCCAAGATCCAACAATCGATCGGCTTCATCCAACACTACTATTTCCACATCATCCAAACTAAAACTCTTTGTGTTTCGAATGTGGTCAATGATGCGACCAGGAGTTCCAATGACAATATCTGGACATCTCTGAAGCACGTCCTGTTCTGCTCTCAAAGACAAACCGCCAATAGCCAACTCCATATCTACATCCATATTCTTACCAAGTTGTACAAATACTTGTTTGCATTGTAAAGCAAGTTCTCTGGTTGGAAGTATCACAAGAACACGAACAGCAGAAACTTTGTTCGCACTTCTCCAAAGCTTCTCTAAAATGGGAACTGCAAAGGCTCCAGTCTTTCCAGAACCTGTCACAGCACTAGCACATATATCGCGGCCTACTAAGGCTAGAGGAATGACTTTTTCTTGAATGGGTGTAGGAACTTCCCATCCCAACTGTCGAATAGCTAAGAGTAGTGGTCTCGAAATATCTAACTGCATAAAACTCGAGTCTTCCATAGACTTGAAATTCTGCACAGATGATGGATGAGAATAGACTTTGTTCTTCGAGTCTTTCGTTAGTTGTTGTGAAACGTGAATAGTATTTTTGGCTTCCAAAGGATGGTCCGTGTCGTCTACGGATATAAAAGTCTCCTTGTGCTCGGAAGTATCACTGCTGGTTCGTTTTCTCATCGAATCTTCACCAATACTTGTAAAAGTTCCATCGTCCACAAACTCTATCTCGTCCTCAAGTGAAGAAGAGGAACTGTAGTTGTCTTGTTCCGTCGTCGGCTGCTTTGCCATCGAATGGGACGAATTTGGCGTTTCACCGCGACACACAAAAACCCTCCCGCTTTATTTCTACAAACCCCAACCAAAAGAAGAAATCTTCTTCATCATACAAAAAGAATCACTTTACTCTACTAAAAATCAACAAACGACCTCCACGTGTGTGACTAATGCGCAACTCATCGTCGACCTAATAATAATAATAATAACAACAACAGTGAACCACAAATTTCCTTCTCCAATGAAAATCAACTTACGTAATAAGTATCCAAAAATATTTCAGAGGATGAACCTTGAACGCGTCGTAACAATTCTCCAAACGGTATATCAATTTGAAGGCCGCCCAAGTCCAGTCGATCGGCAATAGAGCGTCCTTTCACACTCGTCTTATCCACAGTAATCTCCAGCCTCTCACCACCCACAGGAGTAACTCGAGTTTGCTGTAGAATTGTCCCCATCAAACCAGGAAAAGCTTCAAAGTCTACTTCATTCACCAACTCTCCGTAAGAAAGGGAAACATTTTGTCTCCACTGACCGACTCTCAGAAATGGAGTAACGGAAGCTAATAAAAGAGGACTTGTCTTGAAAAATGGGACTGAGCTATATATAAGTTCCCAACATCCATCCATCTTGGTTCCATCCAAGGGATTAGGATTAGGATTCAAAGACTCTAGTTCTGCAGCAAGATCTTCAACTTCTGAACGTTGCTCCGGTTTACTCATTTGCCCTCTATCGGTGCTAGCACATAGTTGGTACAATCTTATCTTACGATTGTATCTCCTTGCAGCTTCGCCCAGTCCAAAAGGTGCTTCCTCTGTGGGGTCCTGCTGCTGAGAAGTAGCATTTTCACCGCCGGTACTACCAGATGGTTTACTACTGAACTTTTGGCTCTCACCAAAGCTACCGTTTTCTTCTGGAGCTCTCGAAAATTCACTACCAGAGGTGCCAAAATTATCTCCATTGGAAAGGGAACTTTGACAAACCAAGACTCGAGCTGTTCTCCTGTCACCTTGCTTTGTTTGAACGAAAGCAGACGAATTCTTGCAAAGAAAACGCCAACCTGAGCAAAGACACTTGTTACATTGATAATACTTGCATGAATTCAAGGGAGACGAGGTGTGAGCAACAAACAAAGTTTTTCGAGTAAGCATCGCCATCCAAAACAAAACAATCGAACGCGATTCCGCGAAGAAAAAAGCAACGAGCGCCAATTTTGTCGCCATTGGACAAAGAATGTCTTCCAAGACTTGTCAATGGGAAAAGGTTGCCTTACAAGGTAAGCAGACCAAAACTTACTAAAGTAGACTACAAATATACCAAGGCATCGAATTGGAGGACCCTCATCCACATACATTGTTAAAAGAGCCAGTTGTTCCGGCAAAGGACAACATTTTGGACTGTATAGGAAACACCCCTCTCGTTCGGTTGAGAAGGATTGAGGAAGCGGAGAATCTTTCTTTTGAGGTTTATGCAAAGTGTGAATTCATGAATGCTGGAGGCTCCGTGAAAGACCGCATCGGAATTCGAATGGTGGAAGATGCTGAAAAGGTAAGTCTTCCACGAAGAACTTGTTCCACAGAGAACCCAACTTCTTGGTAGAAAGGATGGATAAAACCGGGATATACTTTAATAGAGCCTACCTCTGGAAACACAGGAATAGGCATTGCTTTAGCTGCTGCTGTAAAAGGCTACAATTGTATCATAACTATGCCAGAAAAGATGTCTGAGTATGTGATCGTCTCAACTATTTTGAACGCCTCAAGGTATTGTTGCTTTCTAGGGAAAAGGTAAATATTTTAAAGGCGTTGGGAGCAGAAATAGTTCGTACGCCTACCGAAGCAGCTTACAATTCGCCCGAATCGCATATTCAAGTAGCGCAGAGATTAAATAAGGAGATCCCAAACTCGTTTATTCTAGATCAGGTATTATCATCGTTTTTCTTGAAATTCGTTACTAAGTGACCTAGTATTCTAATCCTAGGTAAGCACAAAGGAAGACCAGTCGATCATTATCCTAATTTGGAGCCTTTAGCAATCCTCTGGCACATTATGACGGTACAGCAGAAGAAATTCTCCAACAATTAGATAGAGTAGATGTGTTAGTAGCTGGTGCTGGGACTGGTGGAACTATTACTGGTATTGGCAGAAAGTTGAAAGAACGATTCAAGAAGAACGTGCAAATTGTTGGTGTCGATCCTATTGGCAGCATTCTTGCACAACCGGACTCGCTTAATACGGAAATTCGTTCGTATAAAATCGAAGGCATCGGTTTGTGATGTATATTGATTCTTTTTGTAGTGTTCAAAGTATCGCTTCATTAGGGTATGACTTTATTCCTCGAGTATTGGATCGTTCCATTGTTGATAAATGGTTGGCACAAGTTACCCGCTTATCATGCATCTTTCTAAAAGTATTTAGGGTTAAGACAGATGATCATGAAAGTTTCCAAGCGGCAAGGCGTTTGATTCGAGAAGAAGGTCTTCTCGTTGGTGGTTCAAGTGGATCGTGTCTAGCTGGCCTTTTGAAAATTGCAAAGGATATTCCATCCAACAAGAAAGTTGTTTTAATTCTTCCAGATTCCAGTCGTAATTATATGTCAAAATTCATTTCGGATGACTGGATGGAACAAAATGGTTTCTTAGAACGTCCTTCTCCGGTAAACCATATTACTGTTATCCTTGAAAGCTGCCCTCATCTTGTTTTAGTTGGACCATGAAACTTGGGCATACTTGCCTGTCACTGCTTTACCTTTACAAGAACCGGTAACCATACTGGGAAATGTAACTTGCGAAGAAGCAGTTTCCATACTATCGTCGACTTCCTTTGATCAACTTCCAGTGTTGGATGAAAAGGGAAATATTTTAGGAATGGTAACTCAAGGTATGTTGAGAAATTGGTCCTTTGGGAACCTTGTATGAAGGAAATCTAGGCAACTTAATTTCGCAGTTGATGTCGAGAAGAGTTCGCAATCAAGATCCAGTTTGGAAGGCAGCGTATAAACAGTTTCGAGAAGTTCGTCCGTCCACCACGTTGGCACAGTTGTCTCGCATTTTTCGATATGATCACTATGCTCTTATTGTTTCTACACAAAAGTGCTACGAAAGTGCTGGAACACTCACGGAGAAGAAAATAGTATCCGGAATTGTAACCCAAATCGACTTGTTAGAATTCTTAGTTCATCAACATAATTCGCATCATGACACGGAACAAAATGAAAGCGACAAATTCCCAAAAGAAGAGAAAAGGAATCATCATGACTGAAATAAAGATACGTTGTTGTTGTTGTTGTTGTAGCAGGGATTGGAGGTTTGGTTTCTCGTTGAATGAATTGTTGCAGACGGAGATATTTTATTGAAGTTATCATGACATGGCAAAAATTTTCATGCAAATGCAGACTCAGAACGAGAGTTTGTTCTGCAATGCCTTTTTCTTTCCATGGAAGCTACGAGACAAGTCCTTAAGAATGACAATATAGTGTCTTGGTTATTTACTGTTCAAAGCATAATTCATAGGCACACGCTCTCATGCTTTGGCCATATTCACTGCGGCACTTGGCCAAAAACAGACTGAATAAGACGAGCTTTCTCCCAGGCCAGTCTTTGATGTGCCGTGTTGATAAGCCGCTGCGTTTCCTCAATCTGCTTGAGTGCAACGTCTTCCCAAGTATGCTCCGCCGTCTTGTATGAAAGCGAATCTTTATGAAGGCTCAAAGGATTTTCTCCGGTAACATTTTGCATAAAAGGCATGTTTGGTAACTGACGATGGTGCTTCAATTTCTTGCTCAAGGTCCTTTGCTTTTCTGAAAGCAATGATAAGCGCTTTGCCAAAGACTGAAGAACACTTTCAACATGAGTATCAAGCTTTTCGATACCTTTCATCATATAAGTCTTCGCGGTCAGAACGGTTGAGGAAACTTCAGCTATTGCTTTCAATTCATCTTCTTTCAATCGTCCTTCTGCAGCATCCATATGTCGTGAGGATCCTTCTGAATAATGAGCTTCCCATGGTGATGAGTTAGTTGCGGTCGGCTGTCCAAAAGCAGGCTGTGACATCTCATACACTGAGATGTTCTGAACAGATATTTCAGACAACAGTGCTCGCTTTGCGGCAAGGGCGACGTTTCTAAATCCAGCTAACTGTCGAGTAAGTTGTTGAATATAAGACCTTAATTCCTCAAATTCTATGCTATGACCTGAAATTACCATATCAGGAAGTTGGTCACTGCACCGAATAGTCTCGCTTTCGACCTCCGTGCGATAGGGAATGTTTTCAGCTAGTTGCTGCATAGTGCTTTGTAGGTTTTGCAATTCTGAAGAAAATTGAGAGAATACTTGGTGACAAGTATCGTCCAAGTCTTTGGATTCACTGCATTCGTCTTCAGTGAGAAGCAAAGAAGCTGCTTTTCTCTCCTTTGGAGACTCTCCTATGTTTTGGAAATTACTGTTTCCTAAATACTCGTTGTTTGCGTGAGTGATGTTCGGAGAATCTTTTGAAACTTCCTCTAATAATCGGTTGAAATACGGGCGGAGACTTTGCTGAACATAAGAAAGTTCTGGAGAAGCTTTTTGGAATATAGCTTCGATGGCATCCTTTAACTCTAAAACATATTTCCTGATCTCCAGTTGTTCGTCTTCCAACGTATGCAGCATTGAGCGAAGCAACTCACTTTCGTTTTCCATCTTTTTCCACTCTTCGTAGTATGACTCTGCCTCTTGTTGCAATACAAGATTCTCGTAGTCTCTTTGTCTTAGTAGCTGCTCCAATTCGGCCTTTTCTGGAGAAGCAGAAGATTCCTCAGAACGGTCGTTTTCAGACCGTTGATCAGCAGTAGTCAAGCCATTACCTATATTATTTTGATCGGATGTACCTTGTGCTCTATCATAGTTCACATTGCTACTGAGCTTCGGCTGCTTGCTCATTTCAGCATTTTTAGCGGTACTTTCTTTATCGGGTACATTATCAAAGTCCGTAGGAGATGCGGATTTCTTTTGTAACGCTGTTTGGAGCTGATTGCTCGTATCAGACAGTTTTGATTCGAGTTCAACGACCCTTTGTTGGAGCGTCTCATGCTCTAAACTGCTTTCTTCCAGCTCTTTGTTCAGTATATCTAACTGTGTTTCCTTGTATGCCAAGTCGGAGCGCATACTTTCGATGGATGCCTCTTTTTCTGACAGTATTAGTTGCATTTCAGCCAAACTCTCATTCTGATTTTCGCATTTGCTACGAGCAGTCTCCAGTTCACTCTGAAGCTTTTCAACTTGTTTCCATAGTTGCTCTTTCTCATGCAAAATGTTCTCCAATTCACCTTGTTTGGTTCTATGCGACCACTCCAAAGATGTCAGGTCGGATTGTAACTGCGATATTTTTCCATTCAAGGACTCTATTTGTTCCTTGTCCGCATCTCTTTCCCTCTTGAGTTTATCTCGTTCCTCCTTCAAACATGCCAATTCGCCCTCGGCACTTTCTTTCTCTTTTCTCAAGTTTTCAGCTACCGCTGCGTCTTCGCTTATCTTCAAGTTCAGTTTCTTCAATTCTTCCTTGCTTGAATTCAGGTCATTCCTACATTTTTCCAATTCTTTGGCAATCAACTGAGCTTGTTGCTTTAGAGACGCATTTTGGAATTGAAGTTCTTCCTTATTCAGTTCCAGCTGCTCCTTTTCTTTTTGAATCATCTCAATTTGTTCGCGATATATTTTGTTCTCTTCTTCATTATCTTGATTCGAGCTATTCAAGTAGGCCTTTTCCTTCAGCAATAATTCGTAGTCTTGCTTCAACTTTTCTAACTGCGACTCATATTCGCCGAGTTTATTATTTTGCTCATCTATTTCGGAAAGAAGAGTTTGTCGCAAAACGCAATACACTGGCTGGCCTCGTTGATAACGATGTTCGCTGTCAGCTTGTAACACTTTCAACCACTCTTCGTATTCTTCGACCATCCGTGAGAGGGTTTCATTCTGCTCTGCTTTGGCTGACTCTTTCTCAAGTTCTGAACTGACTTGTTGCAACTGCTCCAAGAGGCGCCCATTTTCCTCCTCGTAGTGACTTGTAGACTCTTGGAATCGCCGCTCTGTTTCCTTCAGCTGTTCTGAAAGTTGACTGACCTCGTCTTCGTATTTTTCTCGCATTTCTTCCATCTTAGCTATTTGCTGGTTCAATTCTTCTCTATAAGTATCCTCGATTTCGGCTCTTTCATTCTTCATTTGTTGTATTTCTTCAGCAAGTCTTGTGATTTCCATTTCATATTCTTTCTTTGTTTCATCCAACTCCAATAAGTGTTTCTCCAATTCCTCTGAATGATGAGCGCGTTCATAGCGCTGTTCTTCTTGAAGTTTTTCTAATTCACGTTGTACCTCTTCCAGCTTCTGCGAAAGTCGACTAGTTTCTTCCTCATTACCTCGTTCCAATTCTTGCAGTTTCTTTGCCTTTAATTCGAGTTCTTGAGAAAGTTGTTCACTTTCTTCTTGGTATCGACGCTCCGTTTCTTCGAACTGATGATTCAAATGTTCTAGCTCTTCGGACAAACGCTCAATTTTTGTTTCGTAATCTTCTTCTTTCTCTTCGAGTTCTTTCGTACGTCTCTCAAGTTCTTCAGAAAGGCCGGCAATTTGTGTTTCGTAATTTTCTTTCAACTGACTGAGTTCGTTCGTCTTTTGATCTATGATTTGCATATAATACTCCTGAGACTCTTGCAAATCACTCTGTGTCTTTTCGAGCTGCTCTGAAAGCTGAGCAATTTCAGTTTCATACTCTTCTCGACGTTGTTCCAACTCTTGTGTCTTTTCGTTAAGTTCATCTTCGTAAGAAGATTGCGCTGCACCAAGTTCTTCCTTGGTTTTTTCTAACTCTTCGGATAGCTGAGCAATTTCACTTTCATACTCTTCTCGGCGTTGTTCCAACTCTTGTGTCTTTTTGTTAAGTTCATCTTCGTAAGAAGATTGCGCTGCACCAAGTTCTTCCTTGGTTTTTTCTAACTCTTCGGATAGCTGAGCAATTTCACTTTCATACTCTTCTCGGCGTTGTTCCAACTCTTGTGTCTTTTTGTTAAGTTCATCTTCGTAAGAAGATTGCGCTGAATCAAGTTCTTCCCTCGTTCTTTCTAACTCTTCGGAAAGTTGAGCATTTTCTCTTTCATACTCTTCTCGACGTTGTTCCAACTCTTGTGTCAGCCTGTTCAGTTCGGTTTCATAAGAAGATTGCGTTTCACCAAGTTCTTCCTTCGTTCTTTGTAATTCTTCGGAAAGTTGAGCATTTTCTCTTTCATACTCTTCTCGACGTTGTTCCAACTCTTGTGTCTTTTCGTTAAGTTCAGTTTCATAAGAAGACTGCGCTGCATCAAGTTCTTCCTTCGTTCTTTGTAATTCTTCGGAAAGTTGAACAATTTCTCTTTCATACTCTTCTCGACGTTGTTCCAACTCTTGTGTCTTTTCGTTAAGTTCAGTTTCATAAGAAGACTGCGCTGCATCAAGTTCTTCCTTCGTTCTTTGTAATTCTTCGGAAAGTTGCACAGTTTCTCTTTCATACTCTTCTCGACGTTGTTCCAACTCTTGTGTCTTTTCGTTAAGTTCACTTTCGTAAGAAGATTGCGCTGCACCAAGTTCTTCCTTGGTTTTTTCTAACTCTTCGGATAGCTGAGCAATTTCACTTTCATACTCTTCTCGGCGTTGCTCCAACTCTTGCGTCAGCCTACTCAGTTCGGTTTCATAAGAAGATTGCGTTTCATCAAGTTCTTCCTTCGTTCTTTGTAATTCTTCGGATAATTTTTCATTTTCACTTCGGTAGTGGTCTACTGTATCTTCCAACTGATTCTCCAAACGTTCTACTTTTTGCACAAGCCGTTCTCTCTCTTCTTGGAGTGCTGTTATAGAATCTTCAACTTGTGCCTTTGCCACCAAAGCATCTTGTAATTCTGCTTCTTTCTCATCAATCTCCTCTTGGTATCTCGAAATCTTCCTTTCAAGCTTAGATGTCTGCTCATACACCTTCGTAACATATCTTACAACTTCGTCATTTGACCGAATGGAAATCTGAGGCAATTGAAGCACGGGAATTTCTGCAAACCGCATCAATACTTCTTGAAGCCTGCGCATTTGCCCGGAATCCAAATCAAGTCGCTGCCGAGTTGGAGTGCTTTGGTTGCTTTGTGGTTTTTCTGGGGATCTCCAGTAACTGTTTGCAGCCTTTACATCTATCTCTAGAGGAGACGATGGTTCATTGTTCATGCCTCGACCGGAGCTTTTATAATCAGCCTTGTGCTCTCGAACGAATTTTGGAGATCTTTGATAGTCACAAGATGACCCACGAGATGGACTCTGAAAACTGTCCGAATTCCTCAGCAGTTTTTGGAAAAGAGGCAATGACTGTATGACATGATGAAATACATTTTCCAAAGCGTTCCAATCATGCGAGGCCACAGCGTCCTTCGGTATGCGAGCAACATCGCCTGGAAAATTATCAGCAAGATGATTCCACCTCTTTTGGAAAACCTGAAAGGTTTCTGATAAAGAAGATGGCCATCTTTCTTCCAATTTATGATTATGCTTGTTGTTCTTTTCACCATGAGACTCGTTGGGAACATCATGCAAAGATTTGTTTCTTTCATACAGCTCTTTGATTTTTTCTTGCAATGAGAAAATCACTTTTCGTGCTTTTTTCAGTAGTTCGTCTCGTTGCGCTACCTCGCGTTCTTTTTCTTCGAGTACTTGTAAAAGGTTCGCCTTGGGGCTTTGTAGACCGGAGTCCTCCATACTTAGGGTGGACTTGTTGGTTGCGTCACCTTCAAAGTCATT
The DNA here is from genome assembly GCA_026122205.1 of Galdieria yellowstonensis. Lineage (NCBI taxonomy): Eukaryota > Rhodophyta > Bangiophyceae > Galdieriales > Galdieriaceae > Galdieria > Galdieria yellowstonensis. The sequence goes on along the minus strand of JANCYU010000037.1, from coordinate 173,333 downwards.
TGGTAATAAACCTAACTTTTCCTCCAAGTGGAAGACTTGAAGCTTCAAGTTAAAATTTGCCTTTTTCAGTCTCTGAATTTCTTTTTCTTGTCTTCTCAAAGTAGCATCTGCAGAGTTTGATAGAACAGGTTGTTCCTCATACTCGGAGTTGTTGAGAGTATCTCTTAGTGCAGAGAAAGATACCCGTTCAGACATATTCTCTCCGTATAGAGTAGTATCCTACTGCCGCCCTCCTCCTCCTCCTCCAAAAACAAAGGGCATAAAACCCGCTTGAAATTCAAAATGCTCGTCATCTGCTCCCTCCGCCTTACCACGAAAATGATGACCACGTCATCTTTCTAGAGGGTGCGGAATTGACGTCATCCATTCCTGTTGGTTGGTTGCATACATCGTTTCGATACCAGCTTGGGATCGGCGGTGACTATCTTGTCTCTTTCTATGCAGGTAGGAGAATGAATCACTGAATTGTTTTTTACTGCCAGCGGTGTTGGAAAGTATGGTTACGATGCATCTGTCGTTTCTATCGTTGGAGTTTTATTCTAATATCTCTACATATCTTTGTATTATTCATTTTCATGAACCAACGACTCATTCAGTATTTCCCACACACGAGCAACCTTTTCTTCACGTAAAAAATACAAGTTAGTAATTTTGCCATGCACAAAATCCAATAGCTGCTGACGCAATGCCATGAAACGAGAATGATTTTCCTGAACAAGCTTTTGCAGTCTGGTGATGGGATCCAAGAACTGGGCAGTATTCTAAAATAATAGTTATGCTTCTTACTGCTCGTTCTAAAACCAACCAACCTTGGACTCTCGTTCCGATAACCAAACACAACGACTCGTATGATGGCACAAGTACAAACCACAACGTTTATCGCAACATATGAATTTAAGGTTCTTCACCGAAACCAATGCCACTTTTTGGTTGGAGGATCCAGTCGCTCTTTTGATAACACTCGGAATATTTTGTGCCTGTTCATCCGATAGTTTTACGGCAATTATTGGACTTTGCAACGACTGTATTAAATAAATGAATCTAAAACATTTCACCCTTGCATCCTTTTGAGAATCCAAAACTTGTCAGTACCTTGTGTGACCGTATTGCAGTTCTCCTACTAGCAAAATAACAAAGGAGCTATCGAATTCTTCACCAGATGATAAAGAACCGATCGAAGAAACCGATAGCGAGTAGCGGGGAATCCAAAAGGTATCTGAAGTCTCTGTAGAGCATAGTTGGATGGGCATTTTGCTAGGCATTGCCAAATGCAATGTTTCGCTGTCAAACAACTGTTTGGAAGGAATAACGCCGTAGAGACGAATGACGTAGCCTTCATTTCGTAAAATCTCCAATGCATTGTCTGTGGGACGCCAGAAAGTGACATAGGCCCTTTTCTTGCCTCTTCGGTCAACAACTAATATTTCGGTCATGCGAGAAACATCCCTTTCCCAGTCAACAATAGGAAGAGATCTCTCTTCTCGTTTAAAAAGTTCGTCTAAACGTATCGAAATGTCTTCATTTCTTCTCAACACAATCCTCTCTTCATCTTCTTCGTTACGAAACACCTGATTATGGATGTATACAAGTAAACATATTGAGAGCAGAAAAACAAACCTTGCGAGTTGTACTCTCATCCACCACTTCTTTCTCCACAAAACGAACAGGAAACGAACGTTCGATAACAACTTCTATACACGGAATTTGTCCACCCAATGCACGGATACTATTCATAGTATGTAAAACGGGAGGATATCTACGTCTCGTCACTAATCGCTGATGCAGCTTTTCTATCGAATAACTTACCTTCGAAGTCCAAGTTTACTGTCCCATCTCGCTCGACGAACGCCATTAAAATGTAGCGATAAAACTGTATTCTCCGGGTGCTCTTCATCCAAATGATAAAAGCTAGCACTGCAAATCGAAATTTTACAGCCTTTGACGAGTTTCTTCTCTCGAATGGCGTCACCCAAGAAAGAATCTACTTTGGCACGAACGCAATACCAACTGCAAATTTTGAGTAGGCAACAAAAAGTATTTTGCGATGTATTACCCATCCGACAACTCAATAAATTCTTCATCGAATATATCACTAATAAATAAGACGTGATGTGCACCAACCAAGGCATCTCGTTCCACAATTCTCAAAAGAAAAATGAGAAAACTTCAAGACTAAAATTAAAATCTGCCTACTTGTGAAGAATAGATCGGTGACCAAGGTTCCATTCTCGCTCCAAGCGCTTCGAAAACTCGATACTTAGATTAACAGCATTCAGCTTATTCGTCAGAAGAGGGTGGAAGAAAATTTCAAAGCTTGCAAGTTTCCACACAAGCAATCGATACGCGTTTCTGATCCAAGCATTTGTACCGACTTTCATAACTGGACCTTTTCCACGTAAGCCGCTATATATCATCAACGTCAAATGCATTGCCTACCGTCCGCATCTGGAAAGAGTTGTCTCAAGTGTTCAGTGAATTCCTCTACGCCGACCGTGAAACGAGAATCCGGTCGAAGACTAGCAGGTAGATCAGGCGACAACGAAAAATTCTTCTCTAAATTCATTCGATTGTTTTTAAACCGAAAATGAAGTGGATCTCGTACACAATCCCAAAGCTCTGGGTCATCTGAAAATATGTTACGAAAATCCTGAGACTTTCTTTCTCGCAATTGTTTCAACGAAACTATAGGCCCATTAAAGTACAAAATAGCAATAGAACGGGGACACCAACCTTTCTTCACATTCTTCATGTCAGTTATGCGCTGTCCAGTAATACTAGTACAGACATAATGAAACGAAATGCGTTTCTTGACCTTTCTTGCTGAAGCGGATTTCGGAATGCAGCTGTCAGAAATTTCCGATGAATTTCCAACTCGGCCTCTCCTCTTGAGCATAGAATCCGTTATTCCGGAAGGCGTTCTTTTCATTGGAAGAATCGAGTCGGGATAACTGCGAAGCAGAGGCACTCTGCATTCGTTGTCACGAGTATAATTCCCACTATCGTTCGTCTTCTTCGGTGTCTGGTTATCATACAACGCACTGCGAGCTCGTTTCAACACCGAATTGGTAAGTTTGCGCTACATAATAAAAACTATCAGAATTTCGCCTTCTCCTATTCAACTTACTTTAGGTCCCAATTTCGAGCTAACAGGTGCTTTCTCCGTGAGTCCTTCTTTAAGCACCATGGAAGCATGCTGTAGGCTTTCATTCGATATAGATAAATGCTTGCCCTTTCCCGTAGTGAATGTCAAACCTTGTTTGCTTCCATCGATAGCTTCCAAATAGTTTCTCAGAAAACAAAGAATGTAGCAAGAACAGACATACCCTTGTTTCTTTCAATACTGGAATCTCCCTCCAATGGCTTCTCTTTCTTCGGAGGGAAGTCTATCAAGCTCTTATCATTATTCGGATTCTGATCACTTTCAGGAACCGCTACAGAAGCTAAAAATGACTTGGCCCACTCATTGCTGGCATCTTTGGTTTTTACCTCCTTTCCAGCTCCCGTCACGAACAGTGAAGTAGGAACGCTGCCGATACATCGTTTCGTTGAGAACTTATGCAAACCTGACGCCGTTTGGAAATGGACCTGCTCCAAAGACTTTGGGGAACTATCTGTATCTCTCGTTTCTTCAGAGTCTTGATTCAAGGCTTGCTTGAATTTTTTCCGTTCTGAGTTGCCTTCATCATATTCCAAAATGGCTGTCGCCTTATTTTCTACTTCCAAAGTATCTGTTTCCGTACAAGAATGACGCATTTCTTTCAATTCTTCTAAACCCACATTCCAGTCTCTACCTTCTTCCTTGATTTCAACACGCTGCAAATAGCAAGAAGAAACAAGAACGGGTGAATACAATACATTTCCCATGACTTCTTTCATATCCATATACACGGTACCTAAATCTTCCTTCCCCGTGGGAGAAAACCGAACCTGAACGAGCCCGTCATAGGGATCATAGCTTTGTTGGTGGAAAGTCGGAGTTGTCTCCAAGTAGTTTTTTTGGCACGAGACCTTGTGTTCCATTAATGTTACTTTACAGTTTGATATCCAGCTTCCTTTGCCTTGGTCGTACAGTTCAAAAGGAAGCAGCTTCCAAGAGCCTCCAGTCTGCAAGTTACACACAACCGCAGTTTTCTCCGCAAAAAACTATTTAACAAAATTTTACCAGAAAATGTGTTTCCTCAACCCTGTTTAACAAAATTATCGATAACGAAAACCGAAGTAGAATTTTTTTTCAAAACCGAGAAGAAAACTTGCAAAGTGCGCCTTTTCCATTTTTCCTCGTGACATTCATCAAATTGGGAACGACATTTCAAATCGGATGGGACTTGCTACATACCAAGTTTGAGGCGGGAACAAAGGAAAAACTTATGAAAGCAAGCAACCCGTCGAAAGAAATTTAGCTACTATAAAGCATTACAATGACTCCTGAAAAAGGAACGTCAGTTTATTATTAAATTTCTATTCCTTTCCATTTTGCTGTTCTGTTCAAAAAGAAATATTGCAAAGTTTTGCTGACAGCAATGAAAGACGAAGCACAAGGCTGCCCTGCATCGCTTCGTCCTCCTTCCCTTTCTTAATAGGGCTATTTCTTTTTCATGTTCTTTCACAAACAGAAAAGCACCACAAAAATATGATAAATTGATTTCTGAGCGAAAGTACCGAACCAATTTATCATGTGTATTCAATTGACTGTTCTAGGAAAGCCGAGAAAAATTTCCATGCAAACCTAAACCCTAGCCCGGTCACGTCGGTTCTGCGGCATCGATCTTTATCGAGCCTCGAGTGAGATTTGCACCCTCATGGCTCGCGTCATCATCTTTGTTGTCATTCGACTGGATTTGCTGTCCCTGCAGAGAAGGTTCGCACCAGGAGGAATTCTCCCTTGGGCTCTTGATATGGCCAGTCAGAGCTCCGAAAAAAAGTATATTTACGTTTTAAGGCTGCGTCAGAATAAGTGGTATATTGGGTCTACCACTAACGTGCAACAGCGAATTGCTCAACACTTTGAAGGTACTGGTTCTGCGTGGACATCCAGGTTCCCTCCTATCGAAATATTCGATGTTGTGACACAGAGAGATGGTTGGCACGAGGAAAATTTGACAAAGGAATATATACTGCTCTTTGGCTTGGAGAACGTGCGAGGAGGTCCGTATACAAGTTTGGAGTTTACAGAGGAGGAAGAAGCTTTCATTCTAAGGGCTTTGGACTCCTTCAGAAATGCATGCTTTTATTGTGGCTCGACAGATCATATGGCTTCATCTTGTCCAAATACTAGCGTATCGTCTTCAGAAGGAGACGAACAAGTGGATTTTCGCGCGAGCCAGGGATGCCTTCGATGCGGAAGGTCTGGACATTCCACTTCAGACTGCTATGCAACCACTGATGTGAATGGAACTCTTATCGAATCTTTAAGAAGATCAAGACCATCTCAAAATCAAAATGACAATTCTTTTGTTTGCTTTCGATGCGGAAGATTGGGACATTTTGCTTCAGAGTGTTATTTTACGACCGACGTGAATGGAGCTTGCATCAACTCCCCAAGAAGATCAAGACCAACTCAAAGTCAAAATGACAATTCTTTTGTTTGTTTTCGATGCAGAAGGTCTGGACATTTTGCTTCAGAATGCTATGCTACGACTGACGTGAATGGAGCTCGCATCAACTCCCCAAGAAGATCAAGACCAACTCAAAGTCAAAATGACAGTTCTTTTGTTTGTTTTCGATGCAGAAGGTCTGGACATTTTGCTTCAGAATGCTATGCTACGACTGACGTGAATGGAGCTCGCATCAACTCCCCAAGAAGATCAAGACCAACTCAAAGTCAAAATGACAGTTCTTTTGTTTGTTTTCGATGCAGAAGGTCTGGACATTTTGCTTCAGAATGCTATGCTACGACTGACGTGAATGGAGCTCGGATCGACTCGCCTAGAAGATGTAAGTCTGTTAAAGACAACGTTATCAAATGTTGCTAGACGTTTTACTCGAAAAGATATACATAGGATTGAGATAACAGGAGAAGTACGACTTTCTGTAAATTGCAATGAGTAAGCAATTATGTTCGTCGTTTGAACATATTTTCATTTTTTTACAACACCAAGTTTTGATTCTTATTCTGAGCATTCGGAAAGCGACTCTTCAAGTGATGAATCATCATCTTATTCATCAAGCAGTTACTACAGCAGTATTGCTGGCGATATCGATAGCGACGACTCATTATGACCAACTAACAGTGCGATGTGTATATTCAAACAATGCTATGGGAATGGACAATAATGCCAACATCAAAGCGCCCATTTTCGAAGCAACTGAGAAATGGGACATTTTGCACCGATACATAAGATGCACGATGACAAATGCTTCAACCGACAAAAATGCCTCTAGTATCTTAAATACACCTCAAACGAAACAATCGGCAAATGTTGGCTCGAGTCTTAAATCTGTCGACCGGTATGGTTTGTCAAATTCTAATAGCAATGGATTGGACGGACGAGCCCTTCTGCGGCGGGTCTCGAGAGAAATTTTTTCCTTTATGATGAACCAATCATCACCCGCATTTGTGGTGAAGTGTTCTTTGCATTGCGCAATGTGTCATTTCCAATATTGTCACTCCGCAGACTCCCTGTGTATTGGTCGTTATGGCACAATTGAAGTATGTACTTCTAGGTGGTTCGGGTGGAATAGGAAGCCAACTGTGTCGTCTTTTGGCAGGGCCAAATACACAGCTGGTAGTAGGTTCAAGGTCTGAAGCCAAGTTGAAGGAGTTAGCCAATGCGGTTCCCGGAATAGAAACTTTTGCTCTGGATGCCTGTGATCCCAAACAGGTTAGTCCCAATAATAATAATAACCGATGAAGCGTTGAAAGCACTTGTGTGGATCTAGGTTGAAGCCTTTTTCAAGTTTGCGGATGAGAAACCTGGAAATCTGGTTGGAGCTGCCAACCTGGTAGGAAGTATCTTGTTGAAACCAATTACCGCAACCTCAGAAAAAGATTTTCAATCCACGGTGGAAACGAACTTGTTTAGCTCGTTCTACTTTTCGAAGAGTGTGATCAAGAGAATGGTAAAAAGTCAGCAAGGAGGTTCCATCTTGCACTTTACGTCTGCAGTGGCTTTAAAGGGAGTTGCCAACCACGAAGCTATAGCTGCAGCGAAAGCAGGAATAGTAGGTCTTGCCTTGTCAAGTGCTGCTACTTATGCATCCAAAAATATTCGCGTGAATTGTGTCGCCCCTGGACTGGTAGATACTCCGCTTGCTTCTTTCTTAACGAGCAATCAGAATGCGCTCAAGTCTTCGATTGCTATGCACCCTTTAGGAAGAATTGGAGAACCTTTACAAATCGCTCGGTTAGCAGCTTTTTTATTACATCCTGAAAATAATTGGATTACTGGCCAAGTCATAGCTATCGACGGTGGTCTTTCCTCTATAAAGAATTAGTTTTTCTTCCTCCTACTTTTTACTTTTACTCCCGTCATTCCAGATACTACCCATCTACTACATCCAAGGTTCTGCAACAGTTCTGTTGCACCTGCCAAACCTAGTTCTCTTTGAACTTGTTCATACGAATGATACTGGGGTGGTACGCCAGGAGGTATTCGTCCTAAATAACTACGGCGTACGGAGGATGGAGCTTCCAGATCCGGTTCTGTACGCCAATAACCTTGTACAGAAGGAGTATTGCTAATCACACCATACGAAATCTTGGAATGCTTCTGCTCCGGTTCTCCCCAAGTATTTCGCAAATACAACAAGTGGTCGTGTACTTCAATAGGTTCCAAATTACGTAAACTTAAAGTACGCTTATATCCGTTTCCTATATCAATGAGTTGCGCAGGAACACTCAACTTGCTTTCACCTTACGGTATAAGCCAACAGCTTCGGGGTGTCCTTCTTCGATAACAGTTTCAAACTGTATTTGTGGGTTCTCCCTTGCAAACGCAGCTAACCTTTCTTCCACAAAACCTCGTGTACCTTGACTACTTCCGCCTTTGAGACAATAATATAGGGTTATCTTTTCAAGTTCCCATACACCTCGACGCGCCATACTTGGTCACTTAGTCTCGTTCCGAAAGGACGGCCCGAGGTCAAAGCGACAATTGCCTCCAAAGGTCAAATGGCCCTTGTCGTCTTCTCGTTACCACAAATCCTTCATTTCGTGGTAAGGCTGCAGCTATCGATGGGAGGCGGATGGATGGAACCGGATAGAAAGAGCAGTGTTGTCCCAATGAATAGGAAACAGCGTTGTGGTTGCAATTTTCGTGAAGAATGTTGTGCCTCTTCCAGTTGCCTTGTTCTGCTAGCACTCCTATATACTCATATAAATGGCACATACTCTTTCGATGCAAATGGGTTCCGTTTCTTAGAACTTCAACTTTCCACGCACCTCGAAACTTGTGCTCAACTCCTCAGTATCCTATGAAACTAAAAATGATAGACTCTTCTGGAACAAAAAGTGCCAAAGGGAAGAAAAGCTTGCAACCAACGTTCACCGTACAAGGGGATACATTACAAGTATATTGGCATCAATACGTAGTAGTGATAACTTCTATCTGCAGTTTTGCGGCTTTATTTGTTCGAAACATTCAAGCAACTATAATATCTATTTCGAACCATGAGTACGAATCTTTCCTCGTTTCTTTCGCCTTTGCATCTCAAGTCATAGCTATCCACGCCGCATATCTATTTATGGGCTATTTGGTTGCCGACTTCGCGTCAGGTTTGTACCATTGGTTTCTCGATAATTATGGAAACGAGAATACTCCTATTATTGGCAAACAATGTGTTGCTTTCCAAGGACATCATCAACATCCTTGGACTATTACTTGGCGTCCATTTTGTAACCTTGTGGGAACGAGTTGTCTCCTTTCTATTCCATTTCTAATGGTGTTGTTGACTATCCCTCTTCCTTCCTCCTTGCAAACTTTCCTTACCAGTTTTGGATTTTTTGTTGTCTTTGCTCAACAAACCCATCAATGGGCTCATCTTTCCAAGCCTCCTCGATGGATAGAAATGCTCCAACAAAAGAATATCTTGTTATCCACTAAACAACATGGACAGCATCATAAACCTCCATTCAACAAAAAATATTGTATCGTTAGTGGTATATGTAACGATTTTTTGGATAATATACAATTTTACGACAAACTAGAGCGTTGGGTATATATTCTGTGGCGATGGATTCCACGTCATCGAATGGAAGCGGACAAAGCAGAATAAAGACAAGTGGCGGCTTTGAAATTGCCCAACAACTCGACGATCTGTTCCGTACGTCGTTGTTTCCTTTCCATCTTCTTCTCGTGACAACGCAGTCTATCACAACTATAACCTTGCATATGTCTACGAGGAGCTAATGGACTAGGTAAATATACCAGTTTGACTTGTCGTCGTGCTATTCCAAACAATTTTTGTTGAGTCACAATCACAGCTACTTCTTCCATCCCTGGTGGAGTCATGGTCTCGGCAACCATGAGGAAACCTGTTCGTTGCAAATAGTTTATATTCCATACACAACAAGTATTCCAAGGACACGCCATTGCCGACAACCAAACGGAACATATTGGCTGTACATGTTCATCTGCACAAATACTCTGTTCCAACCACTCCAACCCTCTTATGCTCTGTATTGTCATATGTTCCTGAGGAATAGCACAACCAGCACAAAGGGTATCCTCATCCATCACGTTCACTAAATACTTTATAACCCTACTAGGACGTATTTCTACCGACACAAACAATATCAGAGGCAGTTGTTCGTTTCCATGGTTTTCTTCTATCCACTTGATAGCAGTTTTCAATAGATAGTTGAGGCCTTGACAAAGTGTATAGTATTGACTCGTCGTGCTCAACAACACGAGTTTGTGACCCAACAAAGAAGCATACTTTTTTCCTAAAAGACTCAGACTATCTGTTTTATCCAAATCTGTTCGAATAAGAACTATCACAACATCCACACAAGGCAACAAGTCGGATAAAAAGGACTCCAAACAAGTATATTCTTCCTTGCAAGTACCCCAAAATCGACTTGCTGCTACGACAAGCATTTTTTTTTCTACGCAATTGCCGAAGAAGAAACCGCTGCATCTTCCTCATGTCTCTTCTTTCCAAGGAAACCTTCCAACTTGATGGAAGGAAATGCAACTTGAAACACCTATAAATATCGTGATTCACTATTCTTCTTCTTATTATTATCTCTTCCAACCAACTTACTTCATGATATTCTTTCACAAATATTCCTCGCATTCCATTCTTCACACAATCATCCAACTGTTCCCAATCACTCTTATTAGCTGCAGGTAATAGAACAGTCTTCATATTTCCTTGTCGAGCTGCCATAACTTTTTCTCGAATTCCACCAACTGCCAATACTTTCCCAGTTAACGTAATTTCCCCAGTCATAGCCAACCTTTCTGAAACAGGTACATTCATGGCTAAACTTAACATGGCAGTGACCTATAACAAACAAATAAATAATCAGAACATTTCTATTCATTCTTTGCCATCATTTCTCTACTTACGATGGCACATCCAGCACTGGGACCTTCCTTGGAAGAAGCTCCTTCGGGGAAATGCAAATGTATCGAAGCAGTTTCAAAGAAACGATTGGCAGGTTGTACGGTTTTCAGAAAACTTTTGGCAAACGAATAGGCAATATCGGTACTTTCTGTCATCACTTGACCTAGACGACCAGTAGTCTTTAAAGAACCCTTGCCACTTCCAGTATCGATTGCCTCAATATACAAAAGAGAACCACCCAGTCGAGTATAAGATAGTCCAATAGCCACTCCTGTGGGAGCCTTTTCATAAATCCTCCAATCCTTAAAACGTGGACTTCCAATATATTCTTTCAAGTCAGATGCAGAGACAGTAATCTTTTGTTGGTCTATCAAGGGAATTACCACTATTATTTCCTATAAACCTTTCCAACCACTTACTACTGGATGAAGGGTCTTTGACGAGTTTCAATGCTGCTTTACGATAAATAGCATCAATCTTATTGCGCAAGTCACGTACTCCTGGTTCCTTGCAATATTCTTCCGCCAAAGTGCGAAGGGCAGATTCTCTAATCACCAAATTGGTCGTTTTGATACCCGATTCCTTTCGAGCTCTTGGAACCAAATACTTTTTCGCAATGGCTACTTTCTCATCCAATACATATCCAGGCAACTCGATATGTTCCATTCTATCTAATAATGGAAGTGGAATATCTTCGGTCAGATTGGCAGTGCATATGAACAACACCTAGATAGAAACACTCAACATTGGATACTTTCCAATCTATCTCTTACATACTTGGGACAAGTCATAAGGAATATCCAAATAATGATCCAAAAATGCCGAATTCTGTTCTCTATCCAACACCTCTAAGAGAGCATCTGCTGGACTTCCTTGAAATCCAGTTCCCAATTTATCAATTTCATCGATCATAATAAGAGGATTGGAAGTTCCAGCAACTTTCAAAGCTTGAATAAGTTTTCCTGGCATGGCTCCTACATAAGTACGTCGATGGCCTTTGATTTCTGAAACGTCGCTCATTCCTCCTACAGAAAATCTTGTCTCGATGTTCAGTTTTCACGAAATCACTAAACACAAACACCTCTCCATGGTTTATCTTCTTACCTATAAAAGTTTCTACCCAATGCTCTAGCAATACTCTTTCCTACACTTGTTTTTCCAACTCCAGGAGGACCAGAAAACAGAATAATCTTTCCTTGAATGGATTTCTTCAACTTGCCAACTGCAATAAATTCCAAAATACGTTGTTTGACATCTTTCAGGCCGTAATGATCTTCTTCCAATACTTTTTCTGCATTCTTCAAGTCCAAATTGTCTACACTTGTAACACCCCAAGGCAAATTGGTAAGCCATTCCAAGTAATTGCGTGAAACAGAATATTCCGAACTGGAAGGTTCCAATAAACTCCATTTGGCCATTTCCTCTTCGATCACTGCTTTGGCATGTGGAGGAACTGCTTTCTTCTCCATTCTTTCTCGAAACTTGGCCAACAACGTTTCCTTTTCATCTTTTTCTAATCCCAATTCCTTTTTAATATATTTCAATTGTTCGTTTAAAAAGTATCTTCGTTGCGCATTGGAAACACTTTCCTATCCACATATTCCTTTTCTGTATTCTTTCATTCATAACAAGATGACTTACTTCCACTTGTTTGTTGATCTTTTGTTGCACACGAGCGGTTTCCAATTCTGTCTTTAACAAATTTAATGTTTTCACTAGTCGATCTTCCAACTTGATGGCTATTCCAATCATAAGCAACCATTCCTATGATGATGCACAATCTTCTGTTTTACATACCTTCTAAAACTTGTTGAAGAGAATGTGGATCCGCTGAAGTAAGAGAAGCACCTAAATCAGCCAATTGATAAGGATTATTGACATCCACACTCTCCAACAACAGTTGTAATTGTTCCTTGTATAACGAGCCCGTATTCATAATTTCTTTCAACGTTTCTACAATCGCCAACGCATATGCTCGCACCTATATATTTACATATCAAGTCATCGAAAATCGAGTCAATCCACCTACTTGTGGATCATGAATATTTACTGGTTCCTCTCGAATAGGTTCTGTTTGCAGATATAAAATAGGTTTAATCTTTCCAACGCTCGTCCATCGAATGCGATGATGACAAAGAAAAGTTAATTCTATGCCAGTGGAACGCGGAATCACTCGAAACAATTCTGCCAACACTCCTACTCGATATAGTTCAGAAGGATTGGTAAATAGCGGGTGTTGATGAATTGTGCTTTGTTCATTCTTCTTCTCCTCATTTGGATCTTCTTCTTCTGTTGTTTCCTCCTCCACACTTTGTTGTTGTGTAATTGGTTGCTCATTAGGACTATTATTTTCTGTCGATGAGGATTCCCAAGTTTGTGGTTGCGGTGATTGTCCAGACCAAGGAGCTCCTATTTGTCCAGCTTTTCTATGTAGAAACAATCCAAGATAACGAAATCCCGACCGAAATAAACTAATAAAAGCTTCACAAGCAGCAGGATCAGAAACTGTAATAGGCGCCACGACTCCTGGAAACAAAGGCCTTCGAAACAAAGGAATGGCTGGAAGTTCTGCAGGGCCTTGAGGACGTGTAAACTTCTTTCCAAAACACATTTTAACAAACACACATACACAAATATACATAAACAGATGGACAATCCATCTACTTACCTGTAATAGTTGATTATCTCCTTTCTGTGCACCTCCACTATTATTATTACTACTGCTATCTTTTCCACTATAAGGAGTAATGGCATTATTGTTGTTATTGTTGTTTTCTGACTCTTGTGAACTAGCAACACCACGATCGTTGTTGTCATTCTCATCGTATTGGTTGTTATTACCGACATACACACCAGCTTTCAAAGTTCGTTTCTATCCAAGTTTTACAACAATTCTAATAAACACACCAGTGATAAAAAGCTATCCAGTTCTTACTTGAGCAAAGACCTCCCAAGCCTGATGCGCTATCCACTTGCGTAGTGTCGTTTGTCTAAAACACCACCACTTGCCATAGTGTAGTAACATTGTCAGTCTTGTACACCAATGAAATATTTCCAATGGCAATAGACAGACAGAACAATAGGAAAGAAGCTTACAAAGGCAACGGCATCCAACGATTCATCCTTGTAGTGTTCCTTGGCGTTGCGACGAGAGAAATGTTAAAGACGACACATTCTTCCGATTCATTTTATAAGAAACAAATAGAACAACTGACCAAAGAAAAGAAACAACTGAAAGAACGTTTAGAATTATTAGAAAGTGAGAACAATGCCTTGAGAAGGTCTGTCTTTGAACTTTCTGTTTCCAAAGCATCCAAAGAACCAGTGTTGGACTTGGAAGTTGCCTTGATTCCCAACGATGACCCTTTTAAAAATATCTCGTCAAGTCTTCAACCTCCTCATTCTCATCCTCATCCTGACTATTACTATCGTCTTAATAATACTTTTTGGGAAGGATATGTACACAACAGCATGGAGTGGGATTGGCGAGAACCTAGAGAGTCTAGTTTCTCCCGGTTTGGTTGGAAATATGATTTGGCTGGTCACTTGGGAGCAGTTTATGTTGTAAAGTTTTCCAAATGTGCAAGATGGATTGCCAGTGGTTCGCAAGACAAGAGCATTCGTATTTGGCAGTTGGATAAACCTACCGAGTCAGCGTTGGTCTTGTGGGATGCCCATGCTTCAAGTATATCGGACCTCTGTTGGAATGTGGATAATACGATGATAGCAACTTGTGGATATGACAGACAAGTAAAGGAGTGGAGTTTTGAGCAAGGTCTCAAGAATTTGTGTTGCTATTCCTTACCAGGCCTCGTCCAGGATGTGGAATATTGTGTTGGACAACCTTGTTGGTTATTTGCAAGTACAAGTCAAGGAAATATTTGTCTATTGGATCGACGAACACCTCCTCCTCCAACAACAACAACATTTTCTTCCTCATCGACTACAAATAATATGCACAATTGTATCATTCAAAACGATTGTTCCGTCAATTCTATTCATGTTCATTACGATGGCATATTCGTGACGAGTGGAGATCATCGCGGTTGTATCCAACGATGGGATATTCGTCATCCTGCCAAGCCATTGGAAGTATTTTACAATAGCAAAAGGCCAATTAGTCACCTAACTGTATCACGAGAACAGTATTTAGCAGTCAATTCTTTTGACAATACGATTCGAGTTTATGATCGAGGCGGTTATTTATTAGGCTCTCAATGGGATTCCCTCAAATTGGTGCATACTTTAAAAGGTATTAAGAGTCAGAATTGGCCAATTAAGAGTAGTTTTTATCAAGGAGCTGATTTTCTGCGGTTTCCACCGTCATTGTCGTCATCAGGAGCATCATCCTCCTCCAATTGGAAGGAAACTAGCAACAGCAATAATACTACGAGTACCAACAACAATAATAATAATAATAGCAACAACAACAATATAGTCCAACCTATCCCTGTTCCTAGCAATTATCGACCACAAGAAACACTTACGTTGGCCAGCGGTAGTGCAGATGGAAATATTTATATTTATGATGTGGGTCAACCTGAGGGTGCGGCGTGTTTGGTTCAATGTTGTTATGGTCATAGCGATCGCGTATACGACGTTTGTTTTCATCCCAACGAGCCCATCTTTGCTTCGAGTTCTGCCGACTATTTGATAAAGATTTGGGGTCCTGTAAAGACAGCCACTACTACGACTAGTACTCCAGCTACAGGAGCAACGAGTAGTAGTATCAATAATAATAACAACAACAACAACAATAATAATAGTAATACGACAGGAACCAATCCACCGGAATAATCATTTCCAATGCGTCCAGGAGCCATGTTTGGTGGCGTCGGGGATGATCGCTCGACACAACAACCACAACCACAACCAACAATGGGGGTAAGTATGTGGTGTCTAATATTTCTGGTACAAAAATAGACTAAATATTGTTGGTTGTGTGTATGATATATAGCAAGTAACTTGGATATACAACTTGGGATTACTATGTAATCAGCTGGGACAAGTATTGGAGAAACAAGGACAAGAGTGGGTGTCCCACATCGAAGAGGAAAAGAAGAAGAATGGAAAAGGCAAGAGAAAATGGCCATCGACAGTGGATGATAACGAACAAAGGCACGAGACTAATTTATTCAGTGCTGTAGGGAATGAATTGTCTAATCCGTCGTTGGCAAAGGATGCTCTTCACCACACTACATTCCAAGAAGATGAAGTTGTGTATGGTACACAAGTGTCCACTACAGAAGACAATTATAACAACACTACAACAACTGCAGCACAAGTCGCAACAGAGGAGGAACCTTATCCTGTCGACGGGACAATGGCGGAAACAGAATCGGAAGGAACTGCAACCACCGATAATGAAAATGTAGTGGCGTCACAACAAAGTATGATGGAACCAGCAGAAAATTCTATTCCTTTCGATCAAGGGAAAAAGAGTACCCCTAGAAAAGCAGCATCAACAAAGTGGAAAAAGGAAAGGGATGATGAAAGGCTCATCCAAGCGGTATTAAAAATTAAAGCGACTCGAACCGTAAGAAACGAAAAACAGTTGATACAATTGGTCGTCGAGGAATTGAACAACGAGTTTTCTGAAGCAGTTGTAAGAAAACACTACAGACGGCTGTTGAAAGAGAAAAGACTGCCGGGCTTTTACGAGAAGAGAACATTTTATCATCCACTTGTGATTCATTAAAAAGGACAATTATATGAGTAACAATGGCATGGGATTCATAAACATACTAAATGCCAACATAGACTGCATCCTTTCATCTTGTTCCAATTGACGTTGCACTTCAATTATTCCTTTTATCAAACTAGTAAATCCTTGTTCGACCCCTTCTCCTGTCTCCACAGAACAAGACTGAATATAGTGTCCATCCACAGGTAACCAACGCAAACTTAATAAATGCTTCACTTGACGAAAGTCAACTGCACCAGGTTCCTCAGTGCCTTGTGCCAACACAAGTAACATGAGGTCGTTGAAATATTCCGAATAAAACCGACAAATCTCTTCCAAACGATGCTTTGCATTGACCAAATTCTCCTTGTTGGCTGCATCCACGATAAATACAATTCCTCTCACTTGTTCCGGTAACGGAAAATAACCGTTCTCCACCACCAAATGAATAAATAGAGACAAGTTATTGCCGACCATAATATTCTTCGTGTTTTCCATATCGGGACATAAATATCCCTTTAACTTTTGAAACAGTTGCTCGGCAAGCGCAGTTTGACCACATAATATAACGTTCCAAGACGTGACTAGCCAAGAAGCATCGGGTTCTTGGTTCGACTGGTTGGCAGCAACAGACGAAGAAGGATTTTCCTCAGGTTGACTTTGAAAACAACCCATAGAAAACACACAATAACAACCACAAATCTTTACTACCTCAACAACGAGCACTATCACAAGTCGTGCAACTATTTCTACTGAAAGAACACATCCAAAGTTTTGATTTGTACGTCATCCGTCGTAAATCCCAACAGGGGCAAATTCCAAGCCTTTAAAATTGTCTTGAGCGTAAACAAATGATTGCTCGACTCGTGATAAACCACGTGATGATGAGGCTTCTTACTCCACAAAGCAATCAAAGGAACAGGACCACCACCATAAACACCACCGGCAGGCAACAAAACAGTTCCTGGGAACAAAACAGGAGAGTCAGGTCCAGCAGTGACATATTGCCATCCATCGGTAGACTTGTTGAAGTCAACTTCCGCCTGATCCCAAGTAAGGAATATCACCGAATTGGACTCTCTCCAGACTTTGGAATTGGTAATGTTCGTAATGGCTCCTTTCACAAAGTCATCTCCGTTCTTCCATAAAAAGTAATAATCATTGAATGGACAATACTTGTCGTTGGGTCCGCCTTCTGGAATCGAAGACATATATTCCACATGCAATGAATACTGTCCATGCATATCGTGACAAACATCAGGAGTAATAAAACTAAAGCTGGGAAGAGTATTTTGTTCGAGATCCTTTAAAATTTCTTCATAAGGCACAATGTTGTTTCGTCGAGTAGCATTGTTGGTGATTTGGGGATAAAAGGCAAAGGGAACATGTTTCTTCACATAAACAGCTGCATAATCATCAGGATAAGTATAACCTAAATATCCAGCATAAGGTAAAGACTGGGCATAACTCTTCCATGTCATTCCTCTCTGTTCCAAAAGATCCGCAATGTTGGTATGTGGGAATACCTTGTTTTTACGTAAGCATACAAGATAAAACAAACAAGGTGTCTGATTTGGTTGTTATTACCTGAGCAGGATTGTCCGAAAACGACCAATACTGAGAACCTGCAGTGATAGCGATATAGTTGGGTAAACTGGGATTGGTATAGCCATGATAATGATCAGCATACATCTCGTTCTCAATCAACTCATTGATAAATGGCATATACTTCTTGTTTCCTGTAATATTAGGTCTTCCTGTGTTCTCCATCATGATGATAATCACGTGATCAAAAAATGGAAGATTGTTTTTTGTCTCTGTGCACTCATAACTAGTCGAGGATATTTCACAGTCAACTAGTTCATCTGCTACTACAAAGGACAGCAGACTTGCAAGACAAAGAAAGACAATGAATACAGAGAACTTTGTAGAGGCCATATTTCGCTAATCGACAACAAACAGCATTTCTGTGTACATTGTGCAACACCTTTTAAAGGCCATACTGGAATCCCCAACCAGGCGACAGAATATGGAATCGCACCTGGAGGGGATTCCTGGGACCTTCGGAATAGAGAATCTGGGGATTCCTCATGGGCAGGGATCGTCGGTATCCTTACTGTGTGCGTAGAAGAGCAACGACTCTATATATTCTTTTGCTCGTGATAGAAAAAACTGAGGACTTACAGTCGTTGAAACTTGGTCTTTTAACAGGGTGAAATGGAGTATGATGTAAAAAAGTCTCCATATGGAGTAGAAAAGCGTGCCACAAACAAAAGTAAATAGACAATTACATAGAAATAAAGTTATTTTATACGAGTATATATAAATATATTTCTACGTGTGTACGGTGATTCGCTTTGTGGCTAGTCCGAACAATTACGTCGCAGTGGGGCAGCGCGCACTTACCAAATTGTGTTGCGCACCTCCAGCCTGTCAAGTGAAATTTGATCGCGCGAAAGCAATCACAAATTAGCTAAGAATAGACTTTAAAAGCAACCAGAGAGCAAATGATAGTTTGCATTTCTTTCTGGCTACGATGCATCGTTTGAATTGGATTCTCATTCTTTCACTCGTTGTTTTATGTGTAGTATCGGCAATACCACTCAAACTAGATGAAAAAGATGCAGATGGAGAAGAGTTGTATTTCCAGGAAAGAGACTTGGTGGAGCTTAGAAGGATGCTCGACTACTTCAGAACAGTATTTGGTCCTCAAACTATGCATAGCAGAGGTGAACTTGAAAATTTCTCGATGAAAGAATACGAACGAGGTTCGAAGAATTCCGAGTCTGATCAATCCAAGTCGCAGGCAGGAAAAGAAACCATGAAAAACAACTGCAACTACTCAGAAAAGTATCAGGTGGAGAAAGAGCATGAAGATATCAATATCGGAATCAATGTCGTTGTCAATCAACCATATGTGCCATGCGGAGTTTGCGAGTCTCAAGTTCCTGAACCAACTTGCACCTCTCCTCCTCCTTCTTCTCCTCCTCCGACTCAACCTCCTTCATCG
Organism: Galdieria yellowstonensis; assembly: GCA_026122205.1. Lineage (NCBI taxonomy): Eukaryota > Rhodophyta > Bangiophyceae > Galdieriales > Galdieriaceae > Galdieria > Galdieria yellowstonensis. Next base: position 154,131 of record JANCYU010000037.1, on the reverse strand, counting down.
CCTCCTCCATCTCCTCCTCCTTCATCGCCTCCTCCATCTCCTCCTCCTTCATCGCCTCCTCCATCTCCTCCTCCTTCATCACCTCCTTCATCACCTCCTCCATCTCCTCCTACTCATCCTTCTCCTACCCCTACATGGTATTGGAATTAAGAGTGCAGAAAAGGGAGGACTGAGCTTTCATCTGTTCAACCCCAAACTACATAGTTTCGGAAACTTGTTTGTCTTTGTCAGAATAGTAGTATTTTCATCTATCAATAAAACAAAAGGGTTGCATCTATGTTGTCGACAAGAAATCCTCGCAAGCCCTCAAATTGGTTTTTGGTGTGTTGGCCTCCGTCGAACAGCGGAACGGCGGGAATAAAAATATTTCTTTTGTGCAACACAGAAAACACTACAACGATGAAACTTGCACTTTCCCCGTCCTGTGTCATGAACTATTTTAGTATGTCTGATACAGGCCCGTTATGAACAGTGCTAAAGAAACTGCCCAAAAATAACGGTCAGTAGAACCAACTCCTACTTTCCGTGCCGCAATGTGCAAACAATCTCAAGTTTTTATTATTCGTTTCCGTTTATCTGTCTTTTGGCTTTTGATTCCATCCTTCCTCTCTTTCTTTGATTTATAAACCAGTTTTTGATCTTTTACGCGAAAGTTAGTAACTGCGCTCCTTGAACTGGGATGTTGTGCTTACTTGTTCCTTTGGCACTCCTGTTTTCTGACAAAGTTGTTCCTTCTCATCCTCCGTAGGATAAGGATGGTGAGCATGTGCATCGAACCATTCTTTCAATAGCTTGACTTTTTCCTTGGACAGATTCTCTCGTCTCGTTCGAGGCATTCCATGCGTATGCCATTCTTCCATTAAAGTTCTCCTTAATCTTTCAGGAAATTTTTGTCTATCCGATTCAAGTAAAGCATCAAAGTTGGACTGTTGCTCCTTGATGATATCTTGTAACCTACACCAGACAGGCGACTGCTGAACTTGAGCTACGAACTCATTTGCTGCTTGATGACTTTGTTGCAGCAAATCAAGTGACCTTTGTTCGTATCTTTTTAACAGCTCTACATAGGTTTCCAAGAAATGCTGGAAGTCGTCACTATCCTAAAAGCCAATAAAGCAACGTCATTTGAAAAATTCCACACAAGTGCTGCATATTACCGATGAAAACGAAACCAAGTCATCATTATTGTTGTCAGTCATTCTTCATAACGTTGCTAAAACAGACAAACCAATCCAAACCAGCCGTATTGTTTCTTTGCTCGATGAACCAAGAAGCAGGAAAAAAATTGCGATGTTTGACTCTCCTCCTTGAAGGGCGCCATGGCCAAGAGCATTTTTCTTCCAACCCACCATGAGACGCCATAGCGTCCCAATAAGGGTCGCCTTGTGCATTCTGTGTGGCTTGGAAATTGGCCATCTTTCATTAGAGTTGGAGACAAACCCAAGCTCGGAAAAGAGGACGTATTAGATAGGCATATCGTTGACATGTTTGCATATAATATCAATTTCAGCACACTAAAAAGTTGACTAGTTTCTAGTTTCACTCTCACCGCAGTTGGACTGACAGAGCAAGAAATTGCAGGGAACAGACGCTATTAGAAAACTGGGTTGCAAGGATTCAGTAGTTGGAGACAGTTTTGTTGCTGCCATAAGAGTCTTATTCGAATTCAACCCTTCGTCTCGTTATGCCCTCACTCAAAGCATATACTGTAATTCGAAACATTCTACAAAGTTGAAAATGGCAAACTGCCTTCTTTCACTACTTGGATATACAGTTGCTTTAAAGGTTTCGCACAAGTGTCTATGACTTATGAAATCAGCTTTAAAGCCCTTTCGCGCATGACAAGTTGGAACCAATAGCCCAAATGTAAGATAAACTCAGAGAGAACGATACCGGAATAAGCCAACCCGCAACTTGCTCTTATCAGTTAAAATTACCAAGTGAGAATGCTTTCGTCCCGGTCAAGTACTGAACAAGTTAACTGTAGTGCGACCACCGCAGGAAGTTTTCAAAAGTTACAAGTTGAGATTTTCAAAACCTGTCAAGCGATGGAAAACAAGTTGCACTGGGAGACTTGTAGGATGTCTTGCAGCAGCTTTCGCTGATAAGAACAAGATTACTATGAACGAACAAAACTTCCGTCCCTTTGGAATTGCGCAAGGCAAAGATAACCTCTATTATCTGAAAAGTATTCCAGTTCGCGAGTACAATTCTTCCCGTATTCTTATCAAATATTTTCTTTTCTATAAAAGTTGAGCAACAAATTCTTGTGGCACTTGGGATTCCCCAAAATGATCCATTGCTCCACCTTAGCACGAATCAAGCCTGAGAGTGCTTAGCTCCTGACTTTGAAATGGGTTTAGGAGCACTTGTTACGAGTATGGACGTACGTGCTTCAATAAACGAGCATTTCCATTGTCTAGCTTCCTTAAAGAATAGATTCAGAAAGAAAATGCTAGGGTGAATGTCTCTTTGAAAATGAAGCAATCCAGAGAACTTTTTTTCAACGTACTCAGACAAGTGACAGTTGGTTCCACTATTCATGAAATACCCTTGTGTTTTGACTTTTCCTATGGTTTTTCTTTATATTGGTAACCAGCTGCACTTGTCAGCAGTATAAGAGCAATTCAAGTTGTATATCTCATCACAAGAAAATAGTGCATACTTGTTACAGTATTCTTTGTCGTTGTTTCAAGTAGTGATGATAACGAGAAAACCATTTGCAAATTCCCCGTTGGAAGCAACTTGGTTAACAGAGAACCATGAACTTCACATCAATTTTAAAAGATCCACTGGACTGCTTTTTCGTTTTTGTAGGTAACCACAAAACATTGGATATCTTTTTGGTCACTGCATTCAACAAGGGTTTGTAGTCGGCTCCATTTCCAGTGGAGACAACGGGACATTTTTTGCCAACGACTCGTCATGTTCGGACGTCATAAAGCAACTCGACTCATCCCACAGGTGAAGAAATGCGTCTTTTAAAAGACTCGATTAGGTGCCAAAACGTACATTTCTTTCCCCGTCATGAGAATTCTGAAAAATGGATTTTGGCGCCACAACTACAGCATTTTTCACTGCCTGACAATGTCTATCAAAGGCTGACTCGATAGAAAAATTCTCCGATTGTGAATTTTTTTCCACACACATCACTTGGAAGCAACCGTAACGTGGCCATGACAAGAACATCATAAGGATGCCTATCCTTATAATAGTCATGGAGGAATTTGGAATTGAGTGACATAGGAAAGCTCCAAGAGTAGCAGACACAGCCCTTTATTTGCCGAAAGATTCGTCGGCAATATTTTTCTCCTTTTCAGAATAGCTCTACTAGGAACAAATGAGCGCGTAGAATCTCCTGCATGAATGACAATGCAGCTTGCATGACAAGAATCGGATGATTTGTGCGCCCGTGTACAATTACTACTGTTTTATCCGTGCCATATGAAAGGGTTTCATGCGAATGAAAGCAGGTCCTAGTTCCTATCGAATGTGGACCACAAACTAGTTTCCATAACAAAAACCATGGATATCCTCAGAATCTAGAGTTTGTACTTTGCAAAGAGTCAGTGGCTATTGGAGTAGTTCCTTTGGAGCGTTTTCGTGCAAGTGTCGATGAACATTTTGGGATAAAAAGCGCGCAAATATTTATTGACTAGACAAAATTCTTTGAGCTTGCAAGTCTAGTTCTTGTCTTCCCTTTCGAGTAAGGCGCCTCCCGCTAACAAACCACAACCACCATAAATAACCTGATGACCAAGGTGCAATCTACAACTTACCCTTGCTCTGTTTTTTCAATAATCTCCAACTTTTCGAGTTGTCTAAGTGCATGTCGGATGACTGAACTGGAAGCCAACGCGAAGTGACTAGGCTTCGATCCCCTTCTCTTTCGACCACCGTATACCCGTCGGAATGCACCAACACCTCTACCTGGACGAATATAGATTTGACGAGCGAGAGCTGCCATTCTCACGTAGAACCAGTCTGGATCATATGGAGCTAGTTCGTTCCTCGTACTGGTCTTCACATAATCCACCCATGATGGCAGTTCCACGTTTCCGGTGCGTTTTAAAAAATTTGCGTAACTTGCAATGAAGTCTGGTGCTGAAACGTCTTTCAAAGTACCTCCACGCTTTCCTATTTTGTTATCCATAATAGCCGTCGATATCCAATTCCACTGTGCAATACGACTTGTTTCGACGACGTCGTTTTCCCAACTTGGACCACCGCAATCAGAAAAAATCGATTGGGAACAAGAAAGGATTGGGCAGCATGTCCTTTTCTCCTCCTCCTCCTCCACTTTTGGAAATAGCAAAAGCCGAGTCGAGATGGGCTTTGGATAATTTCTCTAGCAGCAGCAGCACAAACATACCAACGTTGAGGTTCCTTCAATGGAACATCCTTTCCGCAGATCTCGTAGATGGTTTTGAAACCGTAGACTACTCTATTTGGACAGCTGAACATAGAGAGCAACAGTTGCAACGCCACATTCTCCAAGTCGCTCCAGATATAGTATGTTTACAAGAAGTCAAATCAACTGGAGGTCACTTGTCGGTACAATCCATTTCAAGATGTTTATCAAATCAGTTGTTACAACTTGCTTGTTTTGTTCCCAAGAAACATAAACGGGATGGTGTTGCCGTTTTCTATCGACCGCACAAGTTTCGATTGCTATCTACAGTTGCTATTCCATTGTATACGGAAGACTCCGAGTCACAAGTAGCTTGCCTCGCTACTTTTGAAAGCCGCTCAGACTCGTTTCTATTTCACGTGGTTTCTACCCATCTAAAATCCAAAATAGATAGAATAGAAACTCGATCGAGACAAGTGGATTCTCTTTTACGTACTTTGCGCGATTGGAACCTAGACAACGAAAATTCTCTTGTGATTCTTTGTGGAGATCTCAATGCGGACCCCGGCGAAGTTGCCATCCAAAAGATTCAGTCGTTTGGATTTCAGTGGATATATCAACAAATGGAAGAGAAGGAGGAGGAGGAGATAGGAAATCCTCGTTTCTATTCAACAAGCAAGAAGAGACTCAACGAACGACATTCCATTCGAATGCTGGATTATATCTTTGTAAAGTCAAGTCGTCAGTGTTCTGTGATTTGTAAGGCTTGTTTGCTTCCTCCGCGAATTGGTTGCGAGCAGGATGCTGTTTGGATACCTAATCAAGAGTATCCCTCGGATCATTGGGACGTTGTTGCTGATTTATTCTTCGAAGAGGAGAAATAAAACCATCGTTGGATTGTGACGAGCCCCGACATTCTTGTGTGTGTGAGAGCATTGGGGAGAAGAAGAGAATACTATGGCAGCTTGGGTGGTTGTCGTTTCCTACCACAAGACGAAGCAAACTTCAAGGAAATGTTCTTGTCGTCATTTTCTTCAAAGACCATCCTTAAATATTTGTACCAACAAACGCCCCTCTTATCTTTACAAGGTTTATAGGTCAGAGCATAGATGGACTCCTACCACTTGTGTCTTTCTTCCCGATGAAGAAGAAAAACAACCACCCATGTGGAACGAAGACGAGCAGCTCGACTCTACTTTACAAAACGACGACCAATCGGTGGAAGATAAATATGATACTTGGGCAAGCAGAAAGAAAAACGTCTTTCAACGGAATACGCCTTGGCAGCTATTGGTGGAACAACTCAACTCCATGTACACACCAGACTATCTTCAACGACTGTATTATAGAAACGAGCCAATAGAGGAATTCGGGGCGATCCTTACTTTGGAAGGTTTCCTTAGCGATGCTTTTGCGCTAGAGTTGGAAGCTTGGAACCAAGTGAGCCAAGAATTTCAACTAGAGCCGGTGGCAGCGGACGATTTATCGTTTACGGAAGGTATGCCGAGAGAAATGATTGTCGAGCGACGTCTATTTTGGAGCAACGACTGGGGTGAGATCAACAAGTATGCGTTTCGCCAAGCTGAAATATTTTACGACATTATTAAAACCCAAAAGTTGTGTCTACGTCCAGGTGCCAAGTCGTGGGTGGAACAATTGAGCAAATACCAAGTACCGATAGCCGTTACCACCGGTTTGGATCCACGCATCGCCGAGGAAATCGTGCAACAGTGGGAACTGACGTCGCTCGTGCAGTCCTTGGTAAATCGAGAAGAATGTGAAAACTTACAACAGGAGTTGTTATTGGCTGCTTCTCGAATACAACGTGCTCCTCGTTTCTGCGTTGTTTTTGACAACACACCGAGAGCGATGGTCGCTGCACACGACGTGACGAGCAAAGCAGTAGCGTTGTTGGGAAGATACAAAGCTTATGACCTCAAAGTTGCGGATATGATCATTCGAGATATCGATCAACTCAAAATTTCCGATATGGCTGCGTTGTTTGGTGACGTTGCCAAAGATTCCGAGACGATGGTCGGTGGTCCTCCCTTTCTTGGATGATGGGAAGGTTGTGTAAATAAAAAATCGTTGGATGGAAAGATATCTTCCAATGATAGGCAACAAGAATTTATTTCAACGAGAGTATTATTCTCACCCACAAACTACTCATTGCTATCTCGTGCTTCCGACATCAAAGTGAAGTTGATCGAATCTGCCATCGGACCGAAATGCTGAATAGGCCCAGGACAACGATAATCTTCTGTCAAACGCCACGAGTCCCGCTGCTCAGAAAATATGCGAAATGCCTCGCCTTTCAAATCCACCAACGCCTTTTTGATGACGGGAACGTTCTTTCCCTTTCTCCTCTCGATGTCCATCATGACGGTCAAAGGATAACCTCCAACTTCCCATTGCTCGGGAGGTTTTGTTAAGTGACGTACCGTTGCAACAAGACCAGTGCGACCACCTTCAATCAAGGCTCCAGCGGTATGTCCTAAAGTGTAACAATAATTACAGTCAAAGTTGGATGGAAGAGAACATCGTCCTTCATAACCAAAGAAATGCGGAATGGGAGAAAATGGACAGCTTGCACCACCCGCCTTGCTTCTTTCTTTCAACTCGTCTGAAACCATTTGTATTAAAAGACGTTCCGACTCAATCTTGCTGACTTGAACATTTCCATGCGGGTCTCGATCGAGCGTCAATTGCTTCGCTATTAGGGGAGGCAACGAACGAAACAGAAATCTCGACGGTTCTGTTAACTTTGGGATAATTTGATCCTCCTCTAAATGACCTCCGGCGAGAATTTCATTGAGTTCCAAAATTAACTTGTCCACATCTGGCATAAATTCTACCAATCCTTCCGGTAAGAGAACGACACCAAAGTTCTTGCCCATTGCTGCCCGTTCCACTATCAAATCTGCAATTGATTTGGTAACTTGTGTTAAAGTCTGCTTCTTTTCCATCACTTCTTCTCCAATGAGAGCCATATTAGGATGCGTCTGTAATGCCACTTCCAAGGTTATATGGGACGCAGATCGACCCATCAAACGACAAAAATGCCAAGACTTTTTGGCTGATATAGCATCATATCCCAAATTCGAAACCAACTACAAATATTTTGGTCAATACCTACAACCAAGATCATTCTTCGACAAGATATCATACCTCGGAATACACCTTTACGGCGGTATCAAAACCGAACGAGGTTTCCACAAACTCATTTCTCAAGTCACCATCGATAGTCTTTGGTACACCGATCACTTTGGTCTTCATGTTTTGTGCAACAAAATGCTCCGCAAGAATAGCAGCATTGGTATTGGAGTCATCTCCTCCGATAACCACCAAACCATCCAAATCCAACTTTCGAACTGTCTCATCCACCTTTTCGAACTGTTCCGGGGTTTCAATCTTTGTTCGATCGGAACCAATAATGTGAAAACCTCCTTGGTTCCTGTATGGAAAAATTCTTTCTTCATCCAACTGAATCCACTTATTCTTGATGATACCACTAGGGCCGTTCAAGAAACCAAACAGTACCGAGTCTCTATTTCGGTTATACAAATAGTCAAATAATCCCGATATAACGTTATGTCCACCTGGAGCTGGACCTCCTGACAACACAACTCCTACTCGTAACGTTTTCCCCATGGTTACTGGTCCGCCACGATTCGGCACAATAAATACGGAAGGTTGTCCATATAGATTGGGAAAATATTTCTTAATTTCTTCCGCGTCGTCAGGACAACTAGTTCCTTCTCCCTCTTTCCATCCAAAGGCGCCCTTGAGTATCTACACACACAATATATTGTTTCCATACGATATATCGAATATGCACGATACCTACCGGCGGCAAACGAGGGAAATATTCCAGTCTAGCCCTATGAAGGGGGGACATATCCGCCACAGTAACACTAACAGCTGAACTTAAGCCTAGTTTTCTCGACTTGGTATCGCCATTAAGTTGCATATTCTCCATTTGGTTCGACAGATTCCAACACAATCACCCAATCCACCAACAATCCTCGAAATGCAATCCGCCTCTTCCATTGCGCCTCGACAGTTGGGCAAAATCTCCTCCCTCTCTCGACGCCCTCACGCACCCTCTTCTTCTTCCGATCGAGTCTCTCTCTCTCTCTCTCTCTGTCTCTCTTATCCCAACCGATAATGACTCGTACTCATCGTAGGGCCCAACGATTGCAAGCCATCTGCAAGTACATTCAAATCATTCTCCAACTGATAAGTAACTTGAAGCAAAAGGTCTAAACCTTCTTGCTGCTTATTTATCACCCTGTAGATACCCTCCAGCGACTCTTTCCTAAGTGAAGTCTGTTTATAGACATCCTAACACATCCTGTAAGATAGTTGCAAATTTCGAAAAATAGTGACCCTACCTGAAACTTGCGAACAGAGATACTAGTTCTGAAAAGTTCCATCAAATCCGCCAATTTATCGTGAAGTTCACCCGGAGAACTCACGCGTCTTTGCAATGCTTCTAAGGCTTCTTTCATCTGAGTTTCTTCTGCTCTCAGCGCTCTTCCTCGAGAAAGCAAACACCAAACTCGCCCAATAAACTGAACGAGTCTACGAAATAAAGTATAATGACGATTACGAAACTCGGTTAATTTCACTGCACACTGCGTTTTCTCTATATCTGAACACTCGGATAAAATCTTTTCGATTCCGGTCATAGCTTGCAAGTGTTCTTGCACTCTCATACTTTGTTGCTGCATACGGGTTTGTAACTCGTCAAACCCTGAAAGCTGAACAGGAACTAGACGACTGGGATCTGGATTATTCTTTTGAAGCTGCTCCCATAAAGTGGGATCCATTCCTTGAGGTACTTGTTGATTAAAGGAAGCAGCCATTGTTGATGCATTGTAAAAAATATATCGAAAGCGACAAGAAGAACCTTGTAAATTGAAAGCTTCCTTGATTTGTTGTATTTCTGGAAACTGGTTCAGCGTGTTGCTTTGATACCCTGCTGTATAGTTTGGACCTCCTCCTCCTCCTATTGAAAGAGATGGAGCGCCCAACGTCGTGGAAAAAGGAGGTGGGTTTGACTGAAAAAGTTGCGTCGTACCCAAACTACTTGTCGTGTATGATGGCTGAGGCCAACCTATGTTGGGTACATTGGAAGAACTCGTAGGATTGGAAAATAAACTGCTACTACTAGTGGAAAAGGCGCCAAAACTTGAGGTTTGCGTAGCGGCAATCGATCCAAACATCTGCAAGGCGAGAAACCCCAAAACGCACGAAAGAGAGAGAAAAGAAAAATGCAACTCGTAAAATTGGCGCCTCCTTTGGGCCATTGCTTTTTCTCGTCATGTCGCAGTCCCGCTATGATCGTGCCATTACGGTCTTTTCCCCAGATGGACACTTATTTCAAGTAGAATATGCCTTGGAAGCAGTACGAAAAGGAACAACTGCCGTAAGTAACTTTTATAAAACTAGCACCAACGTTATATGATTGCAAAGGTTGGAGTTCGAGGGAAGAACGTCATCGTCTTGGCAGTGGAGAAGAAGAGCATTGCAAAACTCCAAGAAGCACGAACTGTGCGTAAAATGTGTCTATTAGATAAGCATATATGTCTTGCTTTTGCAGGTTTGACAGCGGATGCTCGAGTTTTGGTGAATCGTGCTCGTGTAGAGTGCCAGAGTTACAGACTGACGGTGGAGGATGCCCCCTCGGTGGATTATATCACCCGTTATATTGCCAATTTACAACAACGATATACGCAAAGTGGAGGTGTAAGGCCTTTTGGAATATCCACGCTTATTATTGGTTTTGATACCGACGGAACTCCTCGCCTTTTCCAAACCGATCCTTCGGGAACCTTTTCCGAGTGGAAAGCGAATGCGATTGGCAGGAATTCGAAGACTATTGTAGAATTTTTGGAAAAGAATTATTCCAAAGTCATGAGTGAGTCGTCCGATGAAGACGATGAAAAGACCAGTGTGAAGTTTGCTATTCGTGCCCTGCTAGAAGTGGTAGAGGGTAGTCACAACAACATAGAAATTGCGGTAATGTTACCGGAAAAAGGTCTCAAAATGTTGGAAAGCAGCACTATTCAACAATATATTGATGAAATTGAAGAAGAAAAAGCTGCAGCGGAAGAGGCACGACGGGCTTCCGGACCCGTCCCGACAGCAAGTTCTCGTGGATAATATAGTCGTCGTCTTGAAAAATAAACCAAATATCTATTTTTCTTTACTCGTCTTGGTTGACTTGTGTTATGAGCATATTTGGAATGCCATCTTTTATCGGATAAATAGTTCCATCTTGACTCTTGAGAACTCCTTCCTTGATATGCGTCTTTGCTCATTGAATATGGGCTATTACTACTACTAGTTGGAATATCTTACCTCCAATAGCAACTTGTGAAGCAATCGTAAAGTTTCTTCATCCGTTGTGTCGTTGTGGGGAGCTACTGGTGGCAGTTCACCAAACGCAAACTGTTTACTTACTTGTCGAACCAGGTTCCAATCTAGTCTAGGAATCATGCGCAAGATAAATTCCTTGTTATATTCTGTTTCTATAGTTTCTACTTGAGTAGGCTCCAATAACAAAGGAAAGGTTTTGGTTTTGGGACATTGTAAAAAGTGGTACGTGAGCAACCTCATCTTCACCACCGGCCTTTATGATAAAGTATCCAAAGCCTCGAACAAGGCATCCATTTGTTGTGGCGTTCCGATAGAAATACGAATACAGTTGGACAGTGCCTTTGTATCATAATATCGAATCAATATTCCTCTCTGCATCAACTTGGCATAAATATTGCGAGCATTTCTTCCACCTCCTACTCGACATAACACAAAGTTGGCTTCGGAAGGCAACGGCTTTAGCCACGATTCATATTTCGAAATGCGTTGATAGAATCGTTCGCGTTCCGACTTTATCATTTCCACTCGTTGGAGCATATAATCTTTTTCTTCCAATGTCGCTATTCCGGCTAATTGAGCAGCTACATTGACATTATAAGGTTGTTTTATCTTCCATACTTGGCTCATTATACTACGAGGGAAAATGCCATAGCCAAGTCGAAGTCCCGCTAAACCTGCCCATTTCGAAAAGGTACGCAAAATGATGAGATTGTCGTAGTCTTTCAGCCAATCCACGTGCGTCTTTCCTGAAAATTCATAATAAGCTTCATCCAATACCACAGTCATAGGCAAGTCTAGCAACTCTCTCAAGTCATCATCCGAAACAACAGAACCATCGGGATTGTTGGGAGATGCAATAAAAGCAATCTTTGGCAGAGGACCTAACGTTTCTGGTTCAAACAATCCCTTTACTCGGTCTACTGCAAGTCTATGCATTCTTTCTTCGTCACGCCACGCATGAAATACGCGTGCTTCATAAAGGTCAGCATCAAACTTGTACATGCCAAATGTTGGAGGAAATATCACTATCGAATCGCCAACTCCAGGAGATATAAATAGACGAAAAATCATATCAATCAAGTCATCGGCACCTGCACCTGCAACGATTTGTTCCTCATCCACTCCTACATATTCCGCAATCTTCTTCCTTAGAAAGCGCGACTCGGGATCCGGATACAAATGAAGATAAGCAGCATTTCCTAATGCCTTGAAAACGGAAGGAGCAGGTCCATAAGGATTCTCATTCGCATCCAACTTGATAATGTCTTCTACTTGTTTTCCAATCTTTTCAGCAATTACTTGAGTGGGATAGATGGGAACATATGGATCCATCTTTAGGACTTCTTCTCGAACTTCATCATAGGAAGAATATCGAGCAGCCTTTCCATAAGGATGGCGAGCAGGTCGTCGAATACCTCCTAAAGCAGAGTAATGAAGAGGTAAAGACTCTTCTGGTTCCTCCCAATTGGCGTTGATTCGAAGTTCCAACTCGTCTTCTGGATTGGAAGGCATAACATAACCATAAAGCTTGGATTGCTCTTCATCCAGAAAAGGTGGCAGTTGAGGATCCTCTGGAACTCCATTTCGTGGTTGTTGCATCCGCAGTGCACGGTGAGAAACTTTGTGAAAGCTTATTCTTTCCACAGCAGGACCTATGGAAGAAATGCTTAGAATATGAAAGATACCAAGTTTACTTACAAGTAGCTTTTGAAAGTCGTTGTTTGGTGTGTATAAAACCACAAACACTATTATTCGAACAAAACAACAACAACAACAACTTGGGAGCCAACGAGTTGCACCACATGTCCACACCACTTTGGCGTCGATGGCAAAAACAACAAAAACACCACACTCGATGGAAGAGTCGCAATAATATGCTGTTCCAATTGCTCCAACAACAACAACACATCAAATAAATAGACAAGATATATTTGTTTTGACTTTATAAAATCAGACAATTCTCTTTATTGTTGACTGGAAAACTGCTATTGTTTTATCTTGTCCTCAAAAGATAAATTGCGTGTCTCGTCTTGTGGATATCTCCTTGGCAAAGACTCTCGTACATTTGGATAGCGTCCAAAGCCAAAGTTTACACACAAATATGAACAACTTGCACTGTTGTTGTTGTTGTTGTGTATCATGAGCAACAAGTTTCCATACCTTGAAATTCAACCCTCTACAATGTTCCACGGCAAGGTCTCTCCAGCAAGAAAAGGAACAATGGATTCATTTCCACAGCGAATATGTGTAGGTACTTGAAACGATTCCTTCTTCAACTCGATCCATTCATCGTTCAAAGGCAAACGGTAGAAATGAGCTCCATTTTCGGATGTAAATTGTTCCAACTTTTCAAGTGCACCGTATTCCTCAAATATCTTGGCATAACAAGGCAACGCTACTGGAGAAGAGAATACACCGGCAGCTGCTCTCTCACACTCTTTTGCACTTTTCACATGTGGAGCACTATCGGTTCCCAAGAAGAATTGGCCACGAGTATCCTGCAAAACAGTTTCTACTATAAATTTTCGATGTTCTTCCGACTTTAAGATGGGACAACAATACAGATGAGGATTCAGTCCGCGTCCAAGTAAATCATTATAATTGCATAACATATGATGACACGTGACAGTTGCTGCCAAACGTGAAGATGGAAAAGACTTTACAAACTGAGCAGCTTCTTTGGTCGAAATATGTTCCAGTACAACCTTCAATCTAGTACCATCTAAGAATACTCTCTAAAGCCTAGTACAAATAAATACCTCGGATATTTGTCTAGCAAACCTGGTAAAGTATGTTGCACAAACAAGGCTTCTCTATCGAAAACACTAGCACTTGGATCCGTGCTTTCTCCGTGTATACAAAGTATCAAGTCATAAGCTTCCATCGCTGAAAGAGCCTCGTCCAATCTTTCCAAATTATGGACACCAAAAGAAGAGTTTGTAGTTGCTCCCGCGGGATAAAGCTTACAAGCTCGGATCATCTCACTGCGGGCAGCGTCTTTGATCATATCTGCTGTCGTCTGCTCTGTCAAATAAAGGGAAAATATCGGTGAAAAATTACAACCGGGTAAAAGAGAAGCATAAACTTCTTCTCTGTATTTCTCAGCAAGGGATACATTGATTATCGGCTAGGGGAGAATTCAAGCGTTCCATAAGATAGAGTAACGGGAAAACAAGAAGCTTACTTTTTTGAGATTGGGCATAATCAAAGCTCTTCCCATCACGCTGCAAGTAAAAGGCAGTACTGCCTTGAGAACCGTTCCTTCTCTCAAGTGCACGTGAAAGTCGTCAGGACGCCTGATTCGGAGATAGTTTTTGGTCATGGAAGAGGAAATCCAATTGTCTCCGTCGATTGCCAACTCACTATGGAAAATGAATAGGCTCTCCTGTTGGGATATCAACTTGATGACTCAAGCTGTGGAAATACAATGTTGATGGCCACTTTTCTATCAACCGATATTATTCACTAGAGCACTATGACCAATTCGTCCTCCATATGTAGGCCATTTTCCAAGGTCGTATATAATAAAATTGTAGGAGTCTTTTTTCAGAGAAAATCCCAATTTGCGCAAATGTCCAAAGTATTTGTCTAGGAAAAAAAATGATCGTGTCTTTGCATTTTTCTATCATAGACCAACTGCTACGAGTAGGAGCCACAAATGTGGAAAGATCATATACTACTGAGCTCGCAGCACACTATTACTACTATTGTCATTCCATTCATTCTATTGCCTATTTCAAAAGACCTATAAAGGCTTCCAGCAAATAAAGACAAGGTTCTATTTCCCAAAAACATGGATCCAACCCTGAAATCTCCTCCAATTCCTACTTTGCTGGGGGAGGAATGGTGGACTCTGCATCGTTGCAAAAGCAGTTGGAGGATCCGTCATGACGACGACTTGTCGCCACAACAATATCAATATTGGTGTGTTAGGACACGTAGACTGTGGAAAAACCAGTCTCGTTCGTTCTCTTAGTACCATTTTATCTACAGCTGCACTAGATAAGCACCCGCAGAGTGTGGAAAGAGGAATCACGTTGGACTTGGGATTTTCTGCTTTCTTGTTGCAAAGTGAAGCAGGTGAACAAATACAAATAACACTTGTGGACTGTCCTGGCCACGCTTCACTGTTAAAGACGGTCATGGGTGGATCGAAGATTATAGACGCTTTATTGTTGGTGATAGATGTTACGAAAGGGATACAAATACAGACTTCAGAGTGTATCGTTGTAGGAGAACTCGTGACGGACAAGGCAATTGTTGTATTCAATAAGATAGATTTGATACCACCGCATGAACAAAATCAAAAGATGGATACGATGAAAAAGAAAACGTACAAGGCGCTTCAAAAAACAAAGTTCAAAGACGCTCCCTGTGTATTTGTTGCTGCCAATCCTGCAAGTCATTCCGAGAGAGACGAATCCAGTGCATCGGTTGATAAGAAACCTTGGGGAATAGAGGAACTTGTCAATACTATCTCCAAGTACATAAGTATTCCTGTAAGAAACAAAAATGGGGACTTGCTATTTGCTTTCGATCATTGTTTTGGAGTAAAGGGTCATGGAACGGTATTTACTGGAACGGTATTACAAGGAACAGTTCGTATGGGTGATACTATACATATACCTGATATTGGAGTATCGAAAAAGGTAAAGAGTCTGCAAATATATCGTAAACCTGTCACGGAATGTGCTCAAGGGGAGAGAGTAGCTATTTGTGTATCTCAGTGTCCTGCGAACAAGGTAGAACGGGGATTCTTGGCGACTCCTGGATATTTGTCGTTGAGCAGTTGTTTCATTGCTACGGCATTGAAAATAAGATTCTATCGAGAAGATTGTATGTCCAAGTCTAGATTTCATATTACAGTTGGACATTCCACTGCAGTTGCAACCGTAACTTTCTTCTCTCAAATGCAAAACGGAAGCGGAGATTTCTCCTTTAAGCAACGATATTTTTATGAGAGACAACTGGAGAATGAGGAGTCGGATTCTGATCCTCCTAGAGTGTTTTTCGCTTTGATCAAGACAGACGTTCCTCTATGTATTTATCCAAATGTTGGTTTCATAGCGTCTCGTTTGGATTGGGATACGGAAGTAAACAGATGTAGAATTGCATTTCACGGACAAGTAGTGGCGAAGATGCAAAATGTGGCTGCAGCTGGAAAGATGGAGACAAAAGATGACATGTTGCATCTTACCAAGATAAAGAAACGTCAAGGAGTTGTGGATAGGATTTTGGATACACATTTTGTTGTAGTTAAAGGACTTTTTCAAAAGGGAACCAACTTGGAAATATTTGAGAAAATGAAAGTCAGCTTTGAGAATGGCGTAACCGGATATATCGATAGTAGATTTGGCAACTCTGGTAAAGTTCGCGTCAGATTCTTGTCGCCCCCCGAAGAAATGCCGCAGGCTGGATCCAAACTAGAATTGGTGTTTTATAAAGTTTATTCTCTTGATCATGAAACAAAGAAAAGAAATATGTACATCACACAAGAAATATCGTAGATTAAAAACAACTCGATTTTTCAATGTAGTTCAAAGCTGCTTGAACAAGACCGCAGATTTTCTCGTCGAGGATAAAAACTTTTAAAGAAACATCTAAACACCGAATTACTTTCATTGTCCTAATTCCAGTTGCCCATAAATGATCAAACGCCATGCAGTTTTAAAATACACCTTTAATTTTAACATTCATAAAAACAATTAATTTCCGCTCTGTGACAATTAAGATTAATTAGCAAGCCAAAGCCGTCTCAACTTTAATCATTTTTTTCTGGGCATTCTTCCGCATAAATTATAGTTTCTTTAATCAGAAAACAGCAATCAGTTATTTTTACAAGACGTTTGATTAATGTAAATTTATTTATTTTTTACATTTTTTCAAAGACAACACTCTCTAACGCTTAGGCTTGAATTTGTGACTGCTCTTATCAACCTATTGTAATCAATAGAGGAAGTAGCCTCCGGTGCATTTTGAATGTTTGGTATCCAAGATTTCGGTCCCAATAAAGAACTGTGGAAATAGTCGAATTCCTGTATTGAATTCTTTTATACCATGGAGCCTAATAATTTTAGTAAGGAAGCTTTTAACTGCTTGCAAAACAAAATAAACGATGTGTGTTGAAATAAAAATAAATTTATATTCACTTTTAAAAGAGAACATTCATTCTTATCATAATTCATCAGCTCATTTGTCCTTTATCTAAAGACTGCAAGGACTTCTTTACGAGTGTTCTAGTTGCTGCTCTTCAAATAATTTAAGCTTCTCAGAGAAGTATGTTGTCCAAGCATCTTTCCAACGTAATTTTACAAAGTTCTTAAAATAGCCAATCTTTTTTTCAACCTTGAATACTGTTTTAAGCCAGTCTCGATGATACCTCGCTCCTTGTTGTTCTTGTCTAGCAGCTCTTGCTAATGCTTCCGTTTCCTCGAGCACTCTCATGATACCTTTCTGTCCTCTACTTACAACCATACGCGTATCCCGGAAAATGAGAATCGTAAAATTTCTAGAGTTGGAATAATGGATATTTTCACGTGAAACATGTAGTACAGAATAAAAAACTTCCGAAACGGAAGAATACCGTCTATCTTCCGACAACACTTTCGATATGGATACAAGGCATTGAAAACTGTCGAGACAGTCCGTATACAAGTCACCGTTGAAGAAACGCATACAATAACAATACGCATAGCACACTTCTAAAACGTGCAAGTTTAGAGTTGCCGCGGGCTCCTTTTTCAACTGGAGTTGTTCTGGCTCACACTGTACAGCTTTGCCTTCAACTCCCTCTGTGTTAGAATCTTCTGTACCAATCTCAATAATGATAGGATCTTCTTCCTCCCACCATGGCTTCCAAACCTCGACAAGGTCATCTATATCGCCATTTGCCAAGAGTCTTTGAAACTTCCGCTGAAGCTTCTCAGGTAACGAAGCGAAAACTTGTTCCGGTTCCTCGACATCCACCCTTCGCAGTGCTTCTTCAAGCATTTCAGTTTCATCTTCCGAGTCGAGACCTTGCTCGTTGTCGCATTCGTTCCAGTGTCTCTCAAGTACTTCTTGCATTCTCTTTCTCTCAGAGTCTGAGGCATAAACATTGCGAAGTGCTTCCGTGAGGGACTGGTTGAACTGTTCGACACAAGATATATTGTGACCTTCATAACAATCTTTTGAGCAATATGCCACGTGACACTTTGGACACCGATACGGAGCCTCTTTTTTGGAACAAACACTACAAACTCTTCTTGTACGAGTTCCAATATCTGCAGACTCGTTCACGCTGGCTTCCATATCCATGGTGACAAACCCTAACACAACTGACTGTATGTATACCCACAGACAAGTGAAACCTTTTCAGTTGGTTTTCTATCGAAAGTTTCACCACACTCGATGTTTGTGCTTGGAAATATTTTCAGCTTGTCTCTTTCCGTAAGGAGTAGCAAGAAATAGAATGTTTCATGAATAATTTGAAGAGAGTTTCCATTGGAAAGAAGCGGGAGAAGAAAACAGACTCAAAAATATGAAGTTTAGTGGTTTATTTTCACGTTTCTATCATCAAAGTCTTCGTTCTTTTTCAATTCCTAATGTGTTGAAGAAGCGTCCAACTACAACGAGGGAAAGCAGCTTAGGTTTTATGCTCTTGGCCAGTTCAGGGACTTTTATCACGTATCACAAAGAAAAACTGGACTCGTATCCTTTCAGTATTTCGGAACAACTAAAAGAAACACTTTCTATGGCAGATGAGCTGGCACACATGGCATATAGAAGAATTCGGGTTAGTATGTCTTGTCGGTGCTTTTGTTTTTTTAATGTCCCGTTAGAGAGATCTACGGACACCCGAAGGTTCTTTATTGCTAGCCCTAGTTGGTGTGAATGCTGTTGTTTATTTAGCGTGGAAGATTCCTAGTTTTATTCCTTTTTTGTCTCGCCACTTTACTTGTTCCTTGTCGACTGTAAAGGGAGGTCGCATTCATACGCTTCTAACTTGCAACTTTAGCCACGCAGGGTAAGTCTTTTTGGAAAACACCATCTCTCCTAGTCTTTATATAATTTCATAGATTCTTTCACCTCTTTTCGAATATGTTTCTATTGATGCATTTCGGTTCCGATGTTTGTCGAGTTATTACTCCAGAGCGCTTTCTAGTATTGTATTTGGCAGGAGGTCTTTCATCAAGCGTCACTAGTCTTTTATCGAAATATCTTTTACGAGGCGACGCGGTAAGTTGTTGCGAGTTGTTGTTCTTGTGTGTTGTATGAGATGATGATATCATCATTCTAGCTGAGTCTGGGTGCATCGGGTTCGGTGATGGCTGTCATGTTTATGTATGCAATGTTGTTTCCTAATCGCGACATTTACTTTTTTGGCTATCCTTTAAAAGCGAAAGATGCGTATGTGTTGAATTTGTTTTTTTCTATTTCGTCGTAATGATGGATATGTGTGGCGGTAGATGTGTGATTTGGGCGTTGTTAGATGCTACTGGTTTACTTGGCAACTTTGGAAGGATTGATTTTGCTGCGCATTTGGGAGGTGCAGCTTTCGGGTAAGAAACGTGAGGAGAGGATGATAGGATATCGACGAATAACGTGATGATGATGATGATAGATTGGCATATTTTGAATACAAGAAGAGAGATATTGCGAAAGACTATCAACAAAGAAGGACGGCAAGGCTTTGGTATATACATAATAATAATAGTAGTAGTAATGATGGCATGCGTCCTCCATGGGAGGAAAGTGGGAAACAAGGACAAAGACACTCGAGGTCTTTACGAAGAAAAGAAAAGGAGGAGGAAGAGGATACATCGAGCATTTGGATACGAATCCAAAGTACATTGCATCAATGGTAGGGATCGATATTGGCGTATATATTTTATTGGTTGCTTAGTTTTAGGTTTCGGAGCAACCCAAGTCCACGTCGAGATGACGATTCGGACCGTCATTGACACTAGTTTGGAGCCACTGTGAGATATGTGTGTGTGTGTAGATATTCAACAAAAGACAACCACGTTGTGCGCATCCAATGTGGATTGTGGGATGTCGCTCCTTGAAGCACCAGCTGACTTGGCATTTTTCTTTGTATCCCAACAAGAATAATAATAATGAGAAACAAAAACAATGGTGGCGCCTTGCATTTTTTTTTCCCTAGTGTTTTGGTTTGGATCGTTTTTGGCGCGGTTTGCGCGGGTAGAGCTTACGTTTCCCAAGCCATGTCCTTCTTTCACCAGCAACAAAGCGGACATCGTTGCCACGTACCAAAAAAACCTCCACCATGGCTACGCTGTGGTTCTTGGAACCAACTGGTGGGACAGCCATCATCACCAGCAGCTCAAGAAGAAACCACTCGAGTGTTTTGGGAAACCGACTATGGTCGTCAAGTCAACCACCACCAACCAACTCATTCAAAAAGCGTTGCTTCCTTGGTTACCGCTAGCAACAACTGTTCCTATTCCGACGACAAGACTGCTATTTCATCATCATCGGTAGTTGCCTACTCCAACACGACAAAAGAAAATACGAGCCACTGGATAGACCCAAATGTACAAGACCTCGTTTCCAAATATCTTGCTATCGATGACGACGAGAATAAAAGCCCGGCGAAGAAACTCTTCACCAGCAGACGAGGACGACAACCACCGGCACCACCAACAGATGGATATTCTGCCACTACAAGTAGCAATAAGAACAACGACGGTATTGACTTGCCTCCTAAAACACGAAGCGATGATAAGCCCCACAACTATTATTACTGCTATCCACACTATTCCATAAACGACTCAAGGACAGCTGGTCTGCGGTGCTCTTCTAGTTGTAGTAGTGATACAAACGACGTGCACAGGGATAGTATCGACGCAGTTTCCAACCAAGTCAACAACGAAGATTGCTTTCAAGAAAAACAGCACAACGGAGGAATAGATAAAGAGGCCAACTGGAAAAGAAAGCTTAACAAAGCACCTCCCTTTCGAAGGTTGCAACCAAAACATAGCAAGGGAGTCGACCCAAAACTTCGAGAGCAGTTGTTGGTAGAGATTCAATATGGCAAGGACCGTCTTCGCTCTCCTCCAATGACTCCAAAACAACCTTTTACCTCATCTCCTCGTCTTACGTTGAGAGAACAACTTTTGCAAGAAATTCGTCAGAAAACGCCATATATTCCGAGTCATTCCCAATGAATGCGTTGGTTTGTGCGGTTCATCCAAACGATAGAAACAGTTACGGAACAAGCTACTATTAACCATAAGAATAAAGGAACCAATAAATAAGCAGCAACCAGAGCAATTCGAATAAATACAAGAAAGATAACCACCGCAAAGCATATCAAAACGAGAATGATGACCAATCCACCGACCAAGTCATGTTGAACAAAGAATACTTGATGAAACAAGTCCGCTACTACTACATAGGACAACACCAAAAATATTGGAATCGACAAGGAACGCTGGTGACAACATTCAAATACCAATGCCAAAGCATAACTTTGGAGTATCTTCACTATGATTCCTACGGAAGCGAATACGATAGGAGAAGGCGTCCACCAAGGTTTGACAAGTTGAGCATACCAGGAATGGTTCAACGACAGTGTTGGATGGGAGAGTTGTACTCTTCTTTCCCACATGGAAGGTAAATGGAGAAAGAAAGAAGCACAAATGATGATAATAGCACATATAAATACAGAAGTTAAGCCTCCCAAGTCTGAAATAGGAAAATACACCGCACGACAATCGTTTCTACAACCAGCCAATGTAAAAGTAGCGTCCATATAAGACGTTGGGAGCCGAATGGAGGAAATAGGAACTAGTTTTGCAGCTGGAAAGAGAATCCTTCGAACAAAACTCAGACATGTAAAATAGCATGTTAATAATAAAGTTTCCACTACAAAGTGATAAGTAACAAAGTACCAATCAAACATACACACAAATACACAATGGAAATGTCCAAATGTTGTCCATTGTTTTGAGCCATTTGTGGCGCGCAAAGCATTTTGTGTTGGCATTTTTCTTCGTCATGGGCTGGAGGAGGAGCCTCTTGGGAGGAGGGTGCTGGTTGTTGGGGACAGGTTTAGGGTTTCCACTAATAGACAAGTGGAACAACGGAAAGTGGTCAAACTGGTTGGAAACTCGTTCGATACAAATAACAAAAACTTGTGTAATATGGAGCTTGAGGTTTCCCTTTCCTCGACTGAAGAATTGGTGCAAGGCTCATCGACACGCTTTGCGCCAATTGGGTCAGTTGGGAAGTATTTTTGGTGTACTCACTTGTTGTATGATTATGATGGGACTTGTATTAAGTGGTATAGTTATGTATTTGGTTTGCATAGCTTGTGTCATCACTCGGAGTTTCTTTTGGAGGATGGACGCAGTAGAACTGGCACAAAGGTTTCCACTGATTTCCTATTTCAGGAGTTTTCTTGAAAGTATAGCCAACTATTTCCTAACCCCTTTGTTGCGTTGGCTCTACTTGGGTTCCGTGGCTCCTTTTTGGTTTTTAGGTCTGTTGGGTTTATTGGTGACGCTTTGTGTTCATGAACTCGGTCACGCGGTTATTGCCTTTGCAGAAGGTATTGCAGTAGAAAGAATGGGAATATTTTTATGCTTTTTTATTCCCGGAATGTTTGTCACTCTTGAGGAAAGCTTGATGGATTTGAACACGAAAAGTCGACTTCGCATATTCTGTGCTGGGTTTTGGTTCAACATAATATTATGTTTATTGTCACTGATTATCTTGGTTCTTTTTCTTCCCTTGATGGTTTCCCCTATGTTTAAGCAACAAATTGCTGTTTCTGGGATTACCCCGACAGCAGAACGCGACAAGTTGACCAGCCTCTTTTCCGTCGGAGATGAGTTGCACAGCATCAACAACAAAGAAATAAGGAGGTTGAAGGATATCAATGAAGCAATACGATCACTAGTATTGGAAGAAACCAGCTTTGGTATTTGTTTCAACAAGGACAACATGAACGATACGGAGTGGTTTCGTCCATTTCATGCGTGTTGTCCAGGACTAGTGGAGGATAACGTGGATCAAGACATGGAATTATCGGAGTGGAATTGTTTTGTTCAATATTCTTTTTGGAATACTGATTATCCCAATGCCGTTTGTATTTCCGATCGATGGCTGCAGACCCAAGCTTTGGCATTGGGCTCATGTCCTGAAGAAATACAAAACAACGTTTCCTATTTCATTCCTTATAATGGAAAAGGTGGTCGTTTGATGGCATTGAAAAGATGGATTCCTAGAGAGAAAGTGTTTGAACAGACGCTCTTAGTAGCTACAACTCCCGAAAGTCTAGTGGATTCTATTCAGTGGACGGAATATGTGCCACGAATCACAAGACCTCATTGGTTGTACTTACTTGTAGTGAAATGGAATCCAATTGGCATAATAGAGAATCTCTTGCGGCTCATTGTGTTGTTATCAGCCGTCATTGGAATGTCGAATATGGCTCCCGTATGGAGAATGGATGGAGAAGATATCTTTTACTGGATTATTTATTATTTTTTTCCCTCAGGGTCCAGTAGATCCGAAAGGATTCGGAACAAGATCTTGCTGGTATGTTTTACGGTGTTGTTTCTTTCCAGTGGCCCTTTGTGGTTATTCGTACTTGTTGGATGAATGAACTATGGCTTGCATCTATCTTTATATCTGGGATATAGGCAAACATCGCGAACGTGATAAAGTCCCAACAAATAGCAACAAAAGCGCTCCAATCCTAACCCATAACCTCCATGAGGAGCTGAACCATACTTTCTCTATAGAAAAGAAATGAGAACAATTGTCCAAAGACAAAGCAAATGTCTTTGCATACCTGATCGGTGAACCAGTAATAAGGACTGGGATCCATCTTTTCTCGCTTGTATGCCTCCAGCAACTCATCCAAGTTGTCAATCCTCATGCTCCCTCCGACAATCTCTCCTACACCTGGGAGAAGCAAGTCTACGCTTTCTGTCAACTTGGGATTATCTTGGCACTTTTTCATATAAAACGACTTTAAGGATACCGGAAATCGGATGAGAAAAATAGGCTCGTTGATCTGATCGGTCATCTTTCTCTCTGGCAGTTCGGGAATGTCGTCTCCAAACTCAAAGTGCATTTTGGTTGCTTCGTCTTTATAAATGTTGTTTTCTTGGCAATATCGAATGGCATCTTCGTAGGTCATTCTTCGAAAAGGACGTTTGGGTACGCGAATATTCGGATTCAAAGAAAGAACCAAATCACTTGCCTAAGGAGGGACACAGAGTTTTGTACATACCATTCCAGTCATCCGTTATCCTTACCTTGTCCATTACTCGCTTCATCACATCGCTGACCAAATCTTCTATTTTTAGTAACAAATCCTCAAATTGAATAAAGGGACATTCCGCTTCGATGTGATGAAATTCCGCCAAATGTCGCCTGGTCGAACTCTTTTCTGCCCGATAACTTGGCAAAATACAAAAACAGTCTCCCACCGCAGCTATTGCAGTTTCCAAATACATTTGACTGCTTTGAGTGAGATAAGCAGGTTCTCCAAAATAGTCCAACTGAAACAGCGTCGAACCTCCTTCACACTGCGTTTGGACGATGGTAGGTGGAAACACTTCTACATAGCCTCGATCGAAGAAGTGTTCTCGAAAACATTGCGTGATGATGGAACGCAATTTCAATATCGTGGAAGTCCTCGTTCCACGGATCACCAAGTGTCTGTTGTTTAGGAGTATATCTGGATTGCTTTCGTGAGTCAAAATATTCTCAATCTCCGACGGACTTGGGCCAATGAGTTTCCAATAGTCGACGCGCAACTCGATCCCCGGGAAACTTCC
Source organism: Galdieria yellowstonensis (assembly GCA_026122205.1). NCBI lineage: Eukaryota > Rhodophyta > Bangiophyceae > Galdieriales > Galdieriaceae > Galdieria > Galdieria yellowstonensis. Next base: position 129,600 of record JANCYU010000037.1, on the reverse strand, counting down.
TTTGGCTCTTTCATCGGATGTCAGCGTTCCTTTCAAAAGGACGGTAGCCTCCCGGTGCAATGTTAATGCATCGTAGGTTTGACAAAGGATATCGGACAACACACACTGAAGGAATCCTGTTCCATCGCGCAACTCGATGAATAAAAGTTTCTTGCCATCCTCTCGCAAGTGATGAACCCAACCTTGTACCTAGATATCCTGATGAGCCGATACAACGAATTGCTAATCCTATTCTCGTTCTTTACGAGTACACTCACCGCAACCCGTTGGTCCAAGTACTGCTTCGTATCTCTAATCTTGATCAAAGTGGCAGGAGGCAAACTAGGGTCTTCTTGTATCTGTATATTTTTGCTTTCTTCTAGCTTCAACATTCTTTCTGCTTCCACTGCTTGTGCTCTTTCTTTCGCTTTCTGCTCCTTTCTTTCTTGTTCTTTCATCAGTCTTTCCAGCTTTTTTCGACGTGCTTTAGGTACCAAGGCTTTTTGTTGGTCATCCAGATGGATAAATTGTTCAAGAGTTACTTGAGCGAATTGATTTGTTAGTTGCTCTTCTTCTGCGGTTGCTGAGGGTTGCTGGCTTTGTTCGGGACCATCCGACGAAGACATCACAACAAAGAACCCACAAAATTTGCTCCACGCAATTGCGCCTTTTTTTTCTTTTTTCTTTTGCTGTGCGTAGGGAATAGCTGCTCTCATGTCCACTTTTTTACAGGCTTCTTGGAACAAGGAAGCGTTAGAAACCGCACTTTTACTAGGCAACTGGCAGAGTGCTATTCAAATGGCAAGAAATTGGAAACGCCAAGTAACGAGTCGTCAAGAATATGCAGTTTGTTTATGTGTAGAAATTCAAGCGTTGTTCGAGATGGGAAGAGAAGAGGAAGCACGATATATTGCTGCTACTTGTGTAACTGCCAACGGTATCGGTTATGAAAACTTTTCATTGTTCAATACTTGGTAAGTGGATGATGGGAAATGATGAAGGTGGGAAGATAGATGAAGATGTGTTGTAGTGTGAGTCTATTCCTAGTGAGTGATGCCGAGGGGACTTTGGAGCTAGCAGAAACCGCGCTTTTACGATGGTACGAGTTGGAAACAACTCGTATGAAGCAAGGAAAAGGAGGTGGTGTGTTTTCTGTGGAACAAAGAAAACATTTGTTGCAAGTTTTATTGTTTCATGTGCTTTTACAACGAGGGTTGGAAGGTATCGAAAGAGGAAGGAAGTGTATTCAACAAGTATCTGGGTGGGACTGGGTAGATAGGGATTGGCTAGAGGAAATGGAACGAGAACTGGCGAATAGGAAGGAGGAGATGACAAGGAAAGCATCGAGTGCAAAGGACTCGTCTTTACGTGGGGATTCATCGTCGACGCAAGATGATCACCAGTGGATGACGACGACTAGAACGGCAAGGGCAACACGATACGATGAGGAAGAAGAAGAGTATATGGAGAATGCGATAGAGACCAACGAGGAGGAGTCGAAAAATTGGATAGATAGTCCGTTGTTTCGTATTTCCGTCATGTCCGCATTTTGTTTGTTATTGTATGTATGGAAAAGAAAGTCTCGAGTGACGAGTCATCGTTCATGGGTACAGTCTGTCAAGGATATATTGAGTATGGCATTTGGTTTGAGTTATGGACGTCCTGGTATATAACAAAGCATCCTTCAAATGAATAGAAATGTAAAGATAATATACCAAATATCTTTTGAAATAAAAAAGAGGGAAAGAAAGCACATTGAGGTCGCATAAGAAGAAGAAGAAGAAGAGAGCGGCAAGGAGTAGTGTGGGAAGCGGAGGAATGGGAGGATGGAGGAAGAAGATGGACAAGAGCGTTGGAGGAGAATAGACGACATTCTGGAACCTGCAACCGAAGAAGACGACTCGCTACTAGAAGATAATAGAAACAATGAAACTTTTGACAACTCGGTGGACTTGGACTATGCTTGGGAAGAAGAACACCAGTTGGTAGCTTCTCAATTGGAAGAAGAAAAGAGACGACAACGACAAAGCTTATCCGTGGATGACAAGCTTCGAATGCTTTCGTTGCGACAAGAAGGAGGGGAACATAACTATACTACGAGAGAAGAATATGCAAGTGTTGGAAGCAAAGAACGACAACAATTCTATTCCAACGATATTTGGGGAAACCGTTCCTTACCACTTGCAAGGGAACAACCACCACCACCTTTGACACCTGCTTTGTGGTTGGAGCAGTCAAGGCCAAAGAAAGTTGTGTTTGCTGAGGAGTTGGAGCGGTCGTTATTAGAGAAGAGTAGTCACCCAAGTTCAGCGGTGGACCATGGTTCTACGTGGTTGGAGAAAGGGTGGACAGAAGCTCCAGTAAAAGGAAAAACGAGGGAACAGAGAGATAATAAACCCGAGTATCCAAATATGGAAAGGGAATCGTATTTATCGAAGAAAAAGAACGTGTGGAAAGCTCCTTCTGAAAGTAGACGATGGCTGGATACGGAATACCCTAGTTTGGAGTCCACTAGAAAACTGCAAGACAGTCATAGGAAAAAGGCAGCATCGTTCGTTCAGAATTATTCAGTGAATAATAATTACAACTCCAAAAGTGTTTCTACGGAACAACGCCAAAAACGAACTGGTTATCGTCACAATAGAGGAGGTAATGCTGGCCATCAGTTTATTCGAAAGTTATCTTCCAAATGGATGACTAGCTCTGAAATCGAGCTGATTGCTAAAATGCATATACGTCAGTTGGAAACCTCGAGTTGGCCGATAGAAGACTTTTACTGTCAGGCATATCAACGGAAAATGCAAAAAACTAGGGAAGAACAAGTCATCAACGAGCATCCCAACTCGCGAGATAAAAGGAGAACATGGAAAAGTGGCTATTTTCCTCATCATTCTGAAAACAATTTGAAGATATTGGAGCGTGCACTTGGTAGTATTCAAGGATACAATCCGAATGCTCCTAGGAGAATCGTTCAGGTAAGCTCCTTTTGCTTGTTTTGGAGTGGAGATGTTGATGGAAAATATGTAGATTGCAAGTGATTTATCGTCGGATACTTTCAAGGAAGAAGTTTCTCTGACAGATACGATACCTTTTCATGAAGACTCGAGAATAGCCGCACAAAGTGTGATATCCTCTGCATTTGATATGTTGTTCGAGTTGGAAGATGCATTATCGGACAGTCATTCATGCTCCAATGCGGAATTGGAACAAGTGAAAGAAAAACTGTCAAGAAGGTTGCTTAGCATATTTGGTATTTCTGTGGAGGAAGATTTGGGTGATGAAACTAGGAACGTATTTAGCAGAGTATGTGCTTTACCAAAGGTAGGTGGAAAAACGAGCCTGATGATCATCTCACTTGATCTATCTATCATTTATCATATAGGGTAGAAAATTGTTGATTCGATGTTTTGCAGTGCTTCCTCAAACTTATATTGTACCTTTGGTAAACATGATACTGTTTAGTTTGGGTATGATTTTGAAGAGAATGACAAAAGCATCCTTGAAAGATTCAAGTTGGCAGCAATTCACAGATAGTGTGATCCACTGTATGGAAGATGTGGAGGATATTTCAGTCATCATGGAATGGACGCATTCTTTTGTGGTTGGACATAGTAGAGATGAGAAATTATTTCTTCATGTCGTCACTTCGGCCTCCAGTCTGTCGATTGTGTCGAGTCTTTTGTTTCATGCGTTTCGTGGTGTAGACGACAACAGTCATCCTCCTTTAAAGTCCCTTTTGAACATTTTGTGTGAACGATTGATATTGTCGGTAGAAGAAATGTTTCAGTCTGTAGAACATGCTGTTGTATGGCAGTTGATTGCGCTGTTGGACGGATTTGTGGAAACAAAACTGCGAGAAAAACTGCGAATGATCATTAAGAAGCTCATCGAAGAACAACGCGTCACTTTACATGTCTGAATTGCCTATATCTGACCTCCCACGAAGGATACATAAATATATTACATACATCTCTCGTGTTACATAAAATATACAACCGCCTTTGTACAGCTTCCTAATCGTCACCTCTTACAACTAGTGTCATTCCTATGCTTGTTTTTTTTCACTCGCGATACCATCACGAGAGATAAATCTCTAGCGATAGCCTTTTGTCCACCATGAATCGTCATTCCTCGTAAAAGGTCGCCTCTTCCAGCTCTCAACAATTCTGCTCTGGTAGGCATCACACCGGGTTGTCCATATTCATAGATAAACGCCAACAATTCTCTGCGCACATTTTCCAATCGACACCAATAGTGCGCTTCTCTTCGGGTGTTGTTGCCATCCGATAACGTTTCCTTAGTGTTGTTGTTTTGTTGTTCTTTTTCCTCTTCTTCTAAACCACTCCAATCGGTGAAAAAGAAACTTTCATCAAAAATCGTCTTGTCTCCCTTGACCATTCCCAACTGCTTTGCAACCGCTTCTCTACCGCCATGATACTGAATAGCTCGAACCAAGTCAGGCCTTGCATCTTCCAACAACTGCTTGCTAGTTGGCACCATACAAAGCTCCGTCATTCCTTGTTTCTTTAACCATCTCAACAATTCTGTTTTCAACCAATTCAAGTCTCTTATCCTTAGTTGCGTGGACCTCGAGCCTTTACAAAGCTTCCAATTCAACTTGCTGGCTACTTTGTGCATTCCTCCATGAATACGGATAGCAGTTATCAAATCGATGCGACCCAACTGCCGAAGATCATGAAGAGTTGGCATCTCATTGGATTGATAGACATCTCCCAATTCTTCGGACAATAGACGTTTGAGTTCCGCTTCCAGACAACCAAAGTCTCGAATATATTCATTGCATGTGGCTTGATAATGCATCTGCAAACCAAGTTTTCTGGCAACTGCATGCTGTCCTCCATGATATTGGATGGCTTCCAACAAGTCACTTCTACCAGCTTCTCGAAAGTCCACCATTCTAGGCATTATTTTTTCTATCCACTCCGCTCGCTGACTGTCAATTTCCTTCGCCCGTTGTCGCAAAAACTGGCGCAACTCTTCTTCAAAAACGGCAAATTTTTGCAGCGGATTTCCTTGTAACTTTTTGGAGCCACCACGATACCGACGCAAACCTAGGATTTTGGCTGCCTTTCGATAGCCCCCTAAACGGAGTATAGACTGATGCAAATCTTGTCGCTTTTCTCCCAAAACATCGCAAGCACGAGGCATTCGATGCTCTCCTTGTTGAATTTTCTCACTCAACTCCAACAGTTCTTTGGCCAACTCGGCAGGATAACGCAAATGGAACTTTTGGTGCAATTGTTCCGCAAATCGGTTCCACTCACGTTGGCAACTAGCAGAATACTTGAAGGAACACAACGCTGCTAGTTCTTCCAACGTGCAACCATGTTGATACAAACAAATGGCAATGAGTTTGACTAGTTCCTCCATTCCTGCACTCTGCAATTTTTTAGGTGGCGGTAAGGATCGAATGCTATTCGTACTACTAGTATCTGTAATAGAAGAACTATAGACTTGCCACAATTGTTTCATTTTGTTTTTCATGCTCTGCAAATCCTCTTGTATCGTTGCCATCCACGGGACTTCTTCTTTGGTAGATTTTTCGATGTTGATCAGACTTCTTTCGATGATAAAAGAAAGACACAACTTGACATCTTCAAAACTAGCGGCGACCCAATGGCGATAGGACAGCATATAGGTACATATATCCTCTCTCTTTTCCTCACCAATATAATTTAATAGTTTTGGTAATATGCGAAAGGACTGGAGCAGCTGCAGTTGAAGTTTGTTCGTTTCTTCTTCATGAACGGCACTGGTTATTTCTTTCGAGTGACACAAACGAGACAAGACACGCTGCGTTTCTGTCCATCGACAAAGTTCAAAGTGTCCCAATTTGTTGTAGTGAATAAGAACGGGAGAAGAAGGGAACACGATACATGCCAGCAAGTTGTGATGAACAGGTTTCAATATATCTGCAATTTTTGTAGCCAGTCGTTGCTCAAATATCCAACCAGTAACTACGACATCTGCCTCTTTGATAGCTTCTTGCAACAACGTGTAGGTTGTATTGTCACCTACAAGGTCATCTAGTTGTTGTACCAGGAAAACCTTTAGTATGGGTTGCAACGCAGGTAGCACATGGGATAGTGTTGCTGAACGATGAGAAGCTGAATAGTTTGCATCCCTTGGAACAAAGTTTCCATAAGAGTCCAACAACGGCACATCGGATGAGTTGTCGTCAGAATGGTTTGTTTCTGTTTGTAGCATTTGTTGTTGAAAAGTATCTGCTAAGGAAAGAAAGCTGTGGAATAATTTTTCGTTTGGCGCCAAAACGACTAGTTGAATGCATTCACGGTACGGTGGTTTCTTGGCGTGCATAGTCATAGGAATGCAAGGAGAGGCTCTTTGAGAAAACTCTACTGGACAGTGATATCTTCCATCTCTTTTACAAGTTTTCCAAGTGAACTTTTTCGTCCACGTACTCTTTCTGTGAGTGTGTTGGAAAGACTTGCGTTGAGGTATGCCATCCCAGCCAAGCAGAAATCCCATTCCCTCAACGAATTCCGCGCCACTCATTTCGCTCAAATCATCGCAAGTGCTTTGGTGGTTGCTTGCGTTTATTGCAAAGCACTCAACGCTCCTCATCTCCTTGTTTTAAAGCTTTCTTGAAATTTTGTCGAAATCTATCGTTGGCAATAAACATAATAGGCCATAAAATACTTAGCAATAATCTACTATTCTATACAGTTTCAATAGATGGAAAAATAATATAAATCCTCGATAGAATACCTTGTTATAGGTAGTTTGATCGAATCCACTAAAAAACCGAAAACCGAGGTAACCATACAAAGCCAATAATATCCAATTGGGAATGAACGGAACGATACCCAACAACTGCAAGTCTTTAGAAAACCAGCTATCTTTGGCTGCAACAGTAGACTTCTTGTGGGTCGATTCCTTGGAAACATGTTTGGTCATACAACACTTGCTGACTACACGAGGACGTGAATGAAGCAGTCTTCGAGAAGGCTTGTTCGAGGAAACTAGTAGAGCTGTTCCACTTCTCGAAGACAGAAACCCAGGTCTGGTACAGTTATACAAAAACGAAACACTATCCACAGTCAACATATTGTAACTCGAGAAGTTTTGCCTACAACGACCACCGCAGCTCCTATTTTCACCCAACAAAATCCAACAAAAGAATTATTCCCCTCTCTTGGAGGCAATTGTTGGCTACTTGCACAAAAAACTAAGGAATAATATTGTAACAGGATTCAATAAACCAAACGATATAATATATGTCACGTTAACAAAGAAATGTTTCAAAGGAAACACACAGCAATGAAACTGGCAAGTATATCATCACGGAAGAAACGAGGAAACACTGGAACGAGTTACTTGTGGTAGCGGCGTCTTAAAAGAAGAATAATCAAAGTCTCGTCTTCGAGAATAATCTGTCAGAGGTGTGGAGATATTTCTCTCGTCTATCCTTCCTAAACTTTGTTGCAAACCTTTTGTCATCAAAGGTGACTTCCATCTTGTCATTGGCGTTCTGAAAACGTTACTATTACTTGGCTGCTGTAAAGAAGAAACACTTGTGTTGTTCAATGGTGTATCATAACGTTCATTCCAGTAGCTAGGCTTACTAATGTTGTTGACTTGAAAAGGATTCACGGCGTCAGGATTGCGATACTGCAATAATTTTGAAAACTTCTCCTTCAACTGTCGAAATTTGTCTCTCAGATTGGCTATTCTGCTTCCTACAAAGATGAAATATTCATATTCTTGTTTCAGAACATCTTCTATTGCTTGACCCTTCCATCCTATGCTTCTCGAAACATTCTGTAACACTGCAACTGCTGTCTGAGTTTGTTTCTCATATTCCTCCACAGTCTCCTCCATTTCTTTTAAATAAGAAAAGAAAATATCAAACACTCTTTTTACAGCCTCCTCACTTTTCCGAGGAAAGGAAGTTACGTCATCTCGTGTGGTGGACTCCAAAATGGCATAAACAGTTTCCACGCTACTCATTTCGTTCTTGATGACGTTTTTACACGCTTGCACTTTTACCACAAGGGAATCCCAAGTGTTCTGAGCTATTTGGAGGTGTTGAAAAGTTTTGTCGATTCTAGCTTGGGTCTCTTCCAACTGCTGCAAGTTATTCTGGGTCTCCAATTTCAGACTTTTTTGTCTCTCACTTCTTATGGACTTTTCTATTTCCAGTATTTCGTTTTTCATAGTATCTGGAAGGTTCGAAAATTTCATCGCCTTTATTTCCTGCTGCGGACTAGTTTGGGTCATGTTGGTAGCCGACGGAGAACTCATAAACGCGTTCATGGTAGAAGACACCATACCGGAAGGCTGCGTCGTAAATATACTTGGTTGTGATGTCGTTACTGGTGGTGAACCAAAAGTGGGTGGTTTGGAAGAAAACAAGTTGCCCTGAAGACTAGGCTGGCTTTGGTAACCGGCCCAAGGTGACTGATTTGAAGGTGAAAACCAGCCAGTAGCTTGGTTCGCAGTACTCATCGGCTGCGAGAACGGGGCGCTTTGCGTGGCAGGAGAAGCAAAGTTTTGCGGCACTCCGAAAGAAATAGTTGGAGAGGAAGCTGGATTGGAAGTATTCCACGAAAAGGACATTGCCACAACGCGATAGTTTGAAAAATTTCCCGATCGATTTCGACTTGGGACCGAACTACAGAAAGCCGAATCATTTTACACTTTCTCTTTCGTTTGTGGATATAGCTCTCATTGTTTCGTTGGCAGCTTGTATTTCTAGGCAGGAAAGGGACATTCTTCAGTTTATAAAGTTGTCTGCTTCGAACCTTTGACCGGCTAAATTTACTGAATGCAAGCTACAAGGATAGTCCAAAGTTGATTCTTCAGAGTAAAACTTTAGCTAGTTCTGTAAAACCCCAGTACATGTGTCTTCGATGAGCTCATTTCCTCCATTTCATATAAAATTCTTTTACAAAATACGCTCTGCTTTCAAAACAGAAAAGAAAAAAGAGCGCGCCAAGAAAGGAACATAAGAGGGAGGCGGAATTGCCTGGACCATTTCATTTCTCTATCCCGTGATTTGGATTATGGTCAGGGGATAGTGCGAAGGCAACTCAAAGCAGCGACGACTGTTTGCTTGCCTAAGATAGACAATATAACAACGAATATTTAGTTGTGGACGTAGCATAAAGAGATAAAAATACACGACTTATTTTTGATTGAAAAGTTACGAGTATGTCTTAGCGAGAGATGTGGACGAATACTGAGGGTAAGAGCATCAAAAAGAAGAGACATAAAATAATTGCAAAGCCGAATTTATTGGAAGAGAACAAGCAAACTGAAGATAGCTCGTCACTGGAGTCAAGTAAAGGTGGTAATAGCATAGTGTCTCCGAAGGAGGAACAAGGTAGACTGCCTATTAGGAAGCGCTATGGCAGAAAGGATAACAACACAGAGCACAGAATTGTTGAACAGCCAGAAAGTGACTCACCTGTCGATGCAGACAAATATGAAGGGAAAGCAGCAATTGACGAAACCCAAGGCTGTTCTGCCAGTGCAGCAAAAGTTCAGCAAGAAAGTTCGTTGGTTTGGTTTCGTGGCCATGACCTCCGCATAGACGACAATCCCGCTTTATTTGCAGCCTTGGAGAGAAACGTACCCTGTTACGCTATTTTTGTTTGGAGTCCTGAGCCTTTTGGAAGATGGTATCCTAGCAAGCCCTGGTTATGGTGGCTTTATCGTTCGTTACTAGAGTTGGAAAGGGAATTGATAACATTAGGTGTCAAATTATTGTGTAGAAAAGGCTTAGCAGAAGAGCAGTTGCCGATAGTCGCTCGTGAAACTGGAGCAACAGTCATTTTCTGGAATAGAGCTTATGAGCCTGTTTATCTGAAGACGGAAGAACGAGTTATTTCAGTTTTTTCGGGAAAAGCCGTTAGTTTGGTTTCTTTCAAGTCCGAGCTTTTGGTTGAGCCCTGGGAACTTCAGAATGAGAATAGTCCGTTTTTCCCTAACTTTCATTCTTATATGAGAGCATGGATGCTTCGGTTGCCTCCTCCAGAACCAGTAAGCATCCAAAAACAATATTATGCATCTTTACCTTATGAAAGTCTTGAGAATCAAGTGGAATTTTTGGATCTTCTTTCGAAGGAAGATATCGAAGAATTTGAATCGAAGACGACATGGAAGCCTGGTTGTCGTGAGGCACGACGAACTTTGAAAAGGTTTTTAATCAACTCCTTTGATAAGTTTGGTGAAGCTCGATACAGAAGGAGTCTTATGGGGACTTCGAAGCTGAGTCCTCATCTCAAATTTGGAGAATTGAGTGTAAAGAGAATATTTCATATAGTTAGGAAACGAGTAGCGAGTGAGCGGGAAAATTGGTATCTCTATTCTCAATCTGCAAAGGCATTTTTGAAAAATTTATGTCTTCGTGAATATGCTTATCATTTACTTTATTATTATCCAAATGCTGTAGATACTCCACTTCAAAGTGTTTTCAATTTGTTTCCGTGGGAACGTGATTACTCTCTGTTGGAACGTTGGTCTGTAGGTCATACGGGTTATCCTATGGTGGATGCAGCCATCCGTGAGTTGCGTGTAACTGGTTGGATTCATAATATACTGCGTTTTCTTTTAGCTTCTTTTTTGACTCGTTATTTATTGCTTCCATGGCAACTTGGAGCACATTTCCTTTACACACACTTGATCGACGGAGATTTAGCGGCAAATACTTTAGGTTGGCAATGGACTGCAGGATGTAATACGGACTCCTTCCCATTAAGTTGTTTGGTGAATCCCGTCGGTATGGGACGTAGATACGACTCGAGTGGAGCATATGTTCGACAATGGTTGCCTGAGTTGGCGTCGTTGCCGGACAAATATATTCACTGTCCTTGGCAGGCACCAGAAGAGGTGCTGTCGAATGCAAACATTGTCTTAGGAAAGACATATCCTTTTCCTATCATCGATGCTTCATTTGCAAGAAACAGAGCAAAGGAAGCATTAAGAATTATGAAGCAAATAGTAGACGGACAACATTTACCAAAGAGTCCTTCTTCCCCTACTGTGAACGATGTCATTGAAGAGTGGCCTGATGAAGTTAGAGAAGCCGACCGTGCGTTAGAAGAGGCACCCATGACTGAACAAGGTTCCTCAGCATTAAGTTTGTTGCCTTCATTGTGGCAACTTTTGCAACATGATTCGCCGCCATCTTTTCCCGCGACCTCTTTAGAACATTTGCTATTCAATTCCGAAAATGAAGATGATGAATTAATGTTGAATGATCTTTCTTTTCAGAACGAAGATGAAACGAGTTATTTTCATTTAGAAAACCGTGACGATTCCGTTTCGTACATGACAAATAAGCTTGACCAACTAACAGCAGCGCAGTCGAAGATATCCAATTTTGTAGGCTCCTACAGTCCTCCCATGAACCAGAATCAAGCTTCTCAAGCATTTATTCCTACATGGATGTCGACTCCCTATTCCGCACAAGAAAGAAGAAACTATTCGGAAGATATTCATTTGGAACCTGCTGTGGATACACAAGGCAGTAACATTTATCGAAGAATTCCTTCGACAGAGGCCAATGTCCTTTTTCCTTACCAACGATTTGGAGAAAACGGTATCTTAGAGTCTGTTCCTCTGTCATTCTTTTATGGGAGTCCTTCTTATCGTAAGAATGAAAGCTATTCAAGTGAGAGTAGAGTGCCGGATGCTACTAGTTCCATTCCATCTCTTCCTTCTGCCAAACGAAAAGTGAAAACAGCTGCCTATTCTCCTGTTTCAAGAGCGGACTCACGTCGAAAGTTTTTAGATTTACCTTTTTCTACGAATGATTCTTCCGATACGAGCAGTGTAAAGGTGGAAGATAGTCAAGAAGGGAGTAGAGAACAGAGCGGAACGAAGAGAGGAAGACAAGCAGATGCAAAACGAAAGCAACGTGTGTCCGCATTTTCCACTCACAGTTGTTCTCCTTTATCCAAGCAACAGGAGCGCAGTATGCAAAGTGATGAAACGAGACGATTGCCACAAACGAGCGAAGAAAGACGTGCCGTATTGGAGTCGGTTGCAAAAGATAGCCAACATGAAGGCCAATTATTTGCACAGTTCCTTCTTCAATTTTACATATTGACGGATAATGTAGATCGTCGTAGTTCCCGGGATTTTGTGCGAGTTCGGAATATAAAGGATTCCTTTCATCGATGGTGTCCAGATAAGAAGAAACTTTTGAAGATATACAAGATCAAGTCTTTTCTGAGTGATGTCTTGAATCTTGAGGTAACAGGAGAATGGGATAGACATCAACATGGAGGAGTTCGAGGTCCTTATGTATATGGCATATGTCCCATGGACCAAAGTATGTAAGTTCATGAATTGGGAAGAAAACGTGTGTTTGTGGAAGAGAGAAGACTGGGAAGAAATGGGTTTTGGGGGCGTTTAGGACGAGAGAGAGAGAGAAAAAAGAAGCGATGGGGAAATTCATTTTTGTGGATGGAATAAAAGGAGGGAAGTGTGGATCGGTTTTGGAATCAGGATGGAATGATATTTATGCAACTAGCAACTCTAGGGTTTGGTAGTTTTGCTTGCAGACTCGGTTATACTGATTTTGGTCTTGAGAAAAGACAAAGCTGTTTGGGTTGGAGGGATACGGGGACACGGAGAAGGGTATTTGGGAAAATAAGTTCGCTAGAAAGAAAGCAGCCTCTTCTTCAGTTGCTTTCTGTTCACACCAAAGAATATGATGAAGGCTACCGTGATGTTTTTAATGAAGAAAATATACAACATAGCCAAAATTGGCGTTCTGTTAGACTCAAGTTATTATGGCGTGATCCAGAGTTTCGTGCAAAAAACTTGGCTGCTAGGAGAGCGACTCATGTCTTACTAAAACAATCAGTAGACGTTCGAGAACGCTGGAAAAATCCTCATTTTCGACAGAAAGTCTGTCAGTCGTTGAAAGGAAGAGTTGCCTGGAATAAAGGAAAGCGGTTGTCGAACGAGACGCGTATGCGGATGAGCGCCGCCGCAAAGAAGAGACACGAACTGAAAAGGAACAAGCAGAAGAATTATTTTTTCAGTACATCCGCTGTGGATGAAAAGCAACAGAACTGTGAATTATGTCAAGTGCTTGTGCAGAGGCTAGAGCGTTTATACAAGGACCTCAAGTTGTGGAGTGACAACTTCCGTTCCAAATATACGCGACTGCCGAGAATGAGCGATGTAGACAAGTCGTGTGCTCCGGTGTTGCTGTTGAAAATAAACCGATACGTAGAGTTGAAGAATATTTTGAAGAGTGAACCGTACTGTCAAAAGTTTGAGAACATGGTCGTTTTGAAAGAAGACGTAGAAAAGAAGCAGAAGCAGATTTTTCTGGATGGCAAAGAAATTTTCTGATGTGTCAATACTCACTGGCAAGTATTGCGCACATTCACTGGCTTGGTTTGAACCTTTATGTTGGACTCGTAATATTAGTTTTTCCTTTAGAACAAAGGAGTCATTGTGAAGAATAACTCTCTTTTTTGAGGTGTAATGTTTCTTCGCTATTTTTCACATCTACATGTTGCAAACGTTTTCATCACCAATTCAGCGACAAGTTTTTCTTTTTTCGCCATTGAAGCTAATATTGTGTGAAAAGAGTTATAGTGAGATATAAAAAGACGAAATGAATTGTACAAGTTGGTACGTTTTTATAAAAAATTTTTTGATGGATACGATTTTGTTGTCCGCCCTCCAAAATCAGAAAATCTGTTTGTGGAGATGTGCAGTTGGAGCACAACTACTTGTGGTGTGCTATTTGTTGCAAAACTATGAATGACACGACACAAGTTACCATGAAACCTTGGAATGAAGCAATTCAGGGAGAAATATCCATATTAGAAAAATACATTGCAAGCCAACGTTGCAAAGAAAGTATACAGCAACTGTGTGTTTTCGACTTTGATGGTACTTTGGTAGGAAACATGAGTTTTCGTGGTTTCTTTAGAGTTTATCCACAACAACTGCTTCCTTAGGTAAGGACACCTTGTCCTGAAGAAGGAAAAGCCAAATATCTTGAATACTATTTTCAACCTTGGCCCTTTCGAGGTTGGTGGTCGAGACCAGAGTCGCTATTGCCTCCAGTCCTCTCCCTACCACTGCCTCCTGAACTAGTAATATCTTCTGTCGTGTCCCAGTTCCGTTGTTTGGACCAGGAATGGAAAAATTTATGTATCATTTTGACTGGTCGTCTTTCGACCGTTCGACCACAGGTATTACGCATAACGCAAGACCTAGACCTCGGTATTCTGCCTTGGCGTGTATTTTGCAAGCCAGAAAGCGGACACCTTACAACAGACACTTTTACATATAAACAGCGAGTGTTGGAGGAATTGGCCCATAGGTTTGGTGGTATTCGTCGTCTAGTCATCTACGAGGACCGTCCATCTCAAGTGAACCTTTTCAAGACCGTTTTAGCACCCAATTTTCGGAAGCAGTTTTCAATAGATACTTGTATTTTCCACGTGACTGGGGAAGAGATTGTAGAATATGGGACTTTTTAGTAGGAGAAGAAATAGTCCTAAACCATATCTTGTACTCGTGCGGCAGGATTTTCGAACATTGGAAGAAAAAATAAAAACTAATTTTGGCGCCAAATTGGGCAAGCGCGATTGTGTGTTGAGTGTTTGGAGATTGTGTTGGTGGACAGATACTAGAAAGGGGTGTCGAAATGGAGGACGAGTCCGTTGTTACTATGGTAGACGTAGTAAAACAACAAGAGGAGGAACAACAGAATGGTAATTCTTAATTGTTGCGTTCTTGTTATGGTAAGACCTTAGATGAATAGGTTGGCTTGATTCTTCCTGTACGTTTCCTTTGAACTGCGCTTCGCAAGATGTCTTTGGTTGCAAGCGGTGCACCAAAGATGGCCAAGCGGCAGGCTTTTGTCGTGGCTGTAGGGCAGTTTGTCACGGTGACCATCTGGCAGATACCTTTGAAATAGACGGTAAAAGAGATTTTATTTGCGACTGCGGAAACAGCAAAATGCAAAATCACTGCAAACTGTTTCCTGATAAACCAGCAACAAATGACAGCAATAGGTACAATCAAAACTTTTTTAACCGTTTCTGCTACTGTGAAAAAGAGTACTCTGAAGATGCGGAGGATATGATTCAGTGTTTTGTTTGTGAAGACTGGTACCACGTTTCATGTTTGAGCCTCAAGTCACCATGGTGTTCTGGAAATATATTGGAAGAGGAATTCGACCTTATTTGTTCGTCTTGTATAAGCAGGCATCCTTATTTACGACAATTTCTGGATGCTTATCGGAGCAGGCTGAACGCAGAAGCCTTCAAGTTCTGTATAACGCACATACCGCAAACGGAATTAGAATCGCTAGAAAAGGGAGACTATGGTTTGTTTCGTGGCTGGCAGAACTATCTTTGTCGGTGTGAAGAATGTACTGCAAGAGTTTCGAAGGAGGGACTTGGTTTTCTTTTAGAAGACGAAGGTATGGAAGAAGAGCAGGAAAGGGAGAACTCGGACAACAACAGTATTTCCCGGTTACTTGAAGATCCTCTTGTCGAAAGAATGTTTGCAGAACGGTATGCTTTGGCCAGAGAGCTTTTGTATGAGGAATTGAGGCCATTTGCGGAAAGCAAGTCAGTGGTAACGGAACAGGACATGAATGCAATTCTACAGCGCCTCCGAGAAAGAATCGTAAGCGATAGTCCCGCTTTCTAATTTCCAAAGTCTTTGTATGTTGTCTTTCGCAAGCAGTTGTTATCTTTTGATGAGAGAGCTTATTTTATTATGGAACTAGAGTTTGTAGTTAGGATGCATGAGATGAATAAAACGAGATGTATGTTCAAAAGTAATGTATGTTGATGCAACCAACGAGTTTCCAAAGACAATGAAAACGCCACCCTGTTGGGTGACACAACCAGCCAACTCTCCCGTGTTGCTGAAAAAGGCGCGAAGAGCAAAACGCGGGAAAATTTGTTTTTGGCGCCAATGCGCATTCCGCTGCTCTATGTAAAAGACAACGTCCGGGATTGGATACTTGTGGAGTTGCAAGGCTCGTTTCACTTGAATGAAGATAGCACGGCTCAAAACTTGCAACGAATAGAAGAAAAAGTCTATTTAGGTGGCATAAATATTGGAGAGATGTCGGTCAACTGGGAGGAAGTAAGTTTTTTGTTGGATGCACGTCCACCCACGCATTTGTGGTACATCTCGAAATATAACCATCGTCTAGGAAACCGCCAAACTGAAAGTAGGAAACTCTTTACTACAAGGTAAAGTTATTCCTTTGAAAAAGCCCGTTGGAGTTTTGAAGAAACAACCCGATGGAAACAGTGAGAGTGGAGTTTGTATCCAATGGTTGGGAGTGGCTAGGAAACGTATTCTTTTCAACACTAGGTTCGTGAATAAGACTGTTGTTTCCATTATATATTTACAACGTGTTCAGACCACAGCTACTTGTAAAATAATATTATATCGTTTTATCAACAAATAAACCAAGGTTCGGAATTTACAAAGGAAAACTAAAGTTCTCAAGGAAACATCCAACTGGCGTGAATAACCAACTCTGACCTACTTTCCAACGATGCATATTGGTTGGCATGCGATAAAGATACGCTAACCGACGGGCCAACTGTGCCGTTGTCCCACTTAAAGGAATTCCGAAAACTTCCGCAGTAGCTTTGTACTTTCCTAACGTCATCAACTCTCCTAAATGTTGATATCGAAAAGGAATCGGTTTCTTGTTGCGAAGCGATGCCCAAATATTCCATGCGGCACATTGCGCCTGCTGAATAGCCACTTGAGCAGTGGCTTTGCACTTTTGTCCGTTCCCATCGACCACTGCCGCAGCGTCTCCAAGAACAAAGATATCCTCATGCCCTGTGGCTTGTAAAGTGCTATCCGTAAGAATACGTCCTGTTGGATCCCTTTCTAATGCAATAAAATTAAGCCATGCAGAAGGTTTGAATCCAGCAGTCCATAGAACTAAATCGGCATCCATCTTGTTGGGCTCTTGGTTGGGTTCCTTGACTGACTTGAGCGACAAGGAGTCTTCAGCAACATTACAGACTTCCATTTCCAACAATGTTTCCACATTCCAAGAACGAAGAGTTTGTAACGCAGTATTTCTATTGTGATCACTAGCAGCATCGAGTAGTCGGTTTCCACGATCCACGATATATACTTTTGCTCTACCTCCGAAATATTCTGCAACATTGGAGGCCAATTCGACGCCGGAATAGGAGCCGCCGATAACAAAAATAACTGGTTTTCTTCCTTTTCGACGTAAGGAGTTGCTCAGATGGACTAGTTTTTGTTTCAGCTGCTCGGCATGTTCCAATGTGCGAAACGGTAGTGCATACTTGTCCGCACCTGGAACTGATGAGAAGTTGGGTTCTGCACCTACCGCTAAGACCAACCTGTCATAGGGCAACTGTATCTGTCCAGTCTTGGTGGAAAATATCTCACAAGTTGATCCTTGAACGTCCACTTTTTCAACCTGTCCCAACATAAATTCTATGTCTGTTCCTTGCAATAGCTGCGAAAACGTTGGAGCGACTTGCCACTTGTCCAACTGTCCAAAAGCTACTTCGTACAACATGGGTAAAAATACAAAACGCTCGGAACGATCCACGAGCGTTATTTTTGGTTTTGTGAGTCTCGTCCAAGGAAACTGCGATAATAATAGAGCGGTATAAAGACCACCAAAGCCTCCGCCTAAGATGGTTATTTTTGGATGCAATACTGCCTTTGTCCTATGACTTTCTTTCGTGGTAGTAGTGGCACTATGTACACAACAAATCTGACGAGGTAAAACTTGATATTTTCGAAATACATGGAACCGACGAGTAGACGACAAAAAACTAGTATTGGCTGAAAGGTAGTGCAATGGAAACTTCCAAGCAGCATGAATCCTACTGCTTGTGCCACAAACATAAGCCAACCACATCTTCACAAAATGCAAAATGTGCGGTGCACTACGCCTTTCCGACAAACATTCATAAATTTATTCAGTCATCTATCTATCAACAATCCTTACGTCCTTCGAGATGCTGAGCGAAGTTTCTCTATCCAATACTGTCTGCTCTTTGAATCGGCTGCTGCTAAGAAAACTTCGCTAGTGGCAGTTTGCACTCTAAAAACATATCGAGGCTTGCCTGATATGACTACTGTATTCGGTTCGCTCTTCACTTGAGTATCTTTCAAAGCGAGCATTTTTGACTTGGTAGGCTGCAAAGTCTGGTTCTTTTCCATCTCGAAAATACACAATACATTTCCAAAAACAGAATGTGGTAGTATAGCAGCAAATCGTCGTCGCCAAAACTTCACCAAATGTCCTTTCCGTTGCCAAAGTTCACCTTCCGCTCGGATATCCGACCCAGCTTCTCTTGTCGTCGTTTGAGGTGAATATTTTGGTCCATGAACAGCAATCGGTCTAGATACAGCAGGAGTAACAGTATCGAGTGACTCTGCGGGACTCCAATCTCGAAAAGATAGCCGTCTCATATTTTCTTGTTCATTCGCAGGTAAATCTTTCAAAAAAGTATTCTCCGGATTATTCTGAGAGTCTCGATACAAGTGTGGCTCGCGAAACTCAGAAGTATTGCTATTCCGCAATAATTTCTCTGAGACATGGCTAGAAAACGATGGAGCACGAGAATAGTTGTCTGGGAAACGATTCGAAAAACTGCCTCGTGAAATATTGAGTAAATTAGCATCGCTAGTGCGACCAGACAAATTCGGAGCTGCAAAATATTTCTCACGTCTCATGTAAATATCACTCGGTCTTGCACTTTGCATTGGAGAATTTCCAAAGTAAAAATCGGAGCTTCTCCCTTGCACGCCAAAATGGGCTTGTCTCTTCGGATCAGAGAAAAACTCTGTTGCATTGACCCACTGATTTTCGCAACTAGTTGAGCTTTGTTGGTCCGAATTGACAGAGTGTTCAGTATCGTTCGAGTGGAGACGATGACGTCTATGTCTTCGAGGAGGCTCCTTCAAGGCATTCACTCGACTTCTAATGTCTTCCAGCGAAGAAAGGAGATTACTGGCCCCTTCCTTTTCAGTATTCGAAGAAACTTGTGAAACCCTCAGACTTGAAATACTAGGATGAGACGACGAAGTATCTTTTGAAGTATCCAAAGATGATGATACGGAATCATTGCCTGTAGTGCGGGATAGTCTTTCTCTTAAAGAGCGAATCTCTTTTCGAACATCCGACAATGCATCGTCTCCCATGTACGCAACTTGCATTCTTGCACTTACACTAGAATAATTAGAGTCATTACTCATTTCACGCATCATATTGCCACGAAGCCTAAGCTGTTGATTCATGAGACTCTCCAGCTCCGCAATACGCTCGCGAATATCATCTTCGATTTCTTCCTTTACATTCACTATGTTTCTATCCAAAGAAGACATCGGTTGTTGACTCTGGAGTATCGCTGATACCTGGGAAGGATTCTTTGCGTTGATTTGACTCTTCGAGTGCTCCACGATTGTATCCAGTCTTTGGTTAGTATCCAAAGGTTCAGATATATCTGAAGTGTTCTGCTTAGTTGAGTTCCACGTCCTTTCTATTTTCTTGAACATCTGATGCTTTTCCAACTGCGAGAGAGGAATATCACATTCTGATTCGCGATCTGACTCAGGATAACCTGCAACGTCGAACATTTCTTCTTCTTGGAAATTTTGATTGCAAACATTTTCCTTTCCAATTGCGCGTGTAATGGAACTAGTACTCTCCGATGCATTTATCTTCGCATTTTTCGGACAACTACCTGGCAGGAAATGGGTAGTTTCTTGCAAGATTGCTTGAGTTTGCTGAAAATCTTTCAATATGCTAAATATTTCCATATTGACTTCATCGATTTCCAATATCAAAAATTTGAAAACTTCTCTTTCACCAAAGTTTTGTGACTCGGAATGAAGATGCGAAGCTGCACAGGATAGCAAGTTCTTATCAACAAGTTGTTCCGAAAATAAAATGTATGAAGTCTGCTTATTGTCAAAATGCATCGCAACGACAAGACTCTCAAAAACTCCTAGAAACGGTGGCTCGGTAGAAATATCCTTCGAGTCACTTGGTTCCAATAGAAAGTTTCCTCCTTTTTTCAACTGATCAATTGTTTGTCTATCGCAGTCTTGTATCTGCTCATACTCCTCGTCAGAGTTCAATCCATAAACTCGTAACCTTTCTAACGAGTTGCCCCCTTCTTGTGACAGAAAGAAATGAATAAAGCTATTACAAGACGCAAACAGGTTGCCATGCGAGTTATGCTTCATGTGCGACCAAACAACAATGTTACCATCTTCTAGATGATTAATTACTGTGAAGTATAGAAATTCTTGAGCCTTGCAAAATTCTTCCGGCTGTGTGTACACCTTGTCAAAGGTTAACTGTGTTTCTTCTTTTTCCGGTGTCTTTGCATAGAGACGGTTACCCTTCAGTTGCAAGTTATCGCTCCTTTCTCTACCAGTACTTTGATGGTTTTGAACAACAAGAATTGTTTTCAAGTGGTTCATAGTAGAGGACGCTTCCTACTGGCAAATTAAGGCGGGAAATTAAAAACGGGCATTTTTTCAAAATGGAGGCCAAAGCTTCATTTTTTCCTCCAATAAATTGGCGCAATTTCATCCCGGTGGAAAAATATAAGAATTCTTCAACAACAGACTTTCTCCAGGAGGTTTTCTGGTAAAGTCTTCTCCGACTGCAGGGTCTGTATTACATACTGAATACTACTGCTATCTAAATTGCACTCGGTCAAACACTTCTTTCCAAGACTTGTCACCGTTGTTTCCAAAGAAGGATGCGTCGCTGCCAAACGACAAACCACGGTGACAACCAAACAAGCAATATAGCATCTCTCCTCCAAAGACAAATAGACTGAAAAACGTCTCAACAACTCCAAAAGACAACCGAATGTAAGCCACGAGCTTTGGTCTGCTATGCAGTTGGGATGCTCTACACATAGGAGGAGAGCTTCTACTGTTTCTAAATATAGTCGGCTAGTATGAGATAACAGGGACAAAAAAATTCGTTTCAATTCCACGTCAAGAAAAACAAAGGGCCCAGGAACAAAAGAATATTTACCGTCTTCTTTCTTTCTTTTTCCAAAGAAATTCTTAACCAAGTGACACGACTCCTCATAAACCCATCTGTGTTGTTCTGGTATGTACAAGACAGCAGCTAGCCAAAAATACATCATAGTTTTGCATTTCTCCATATGACGACTTTTTACACTGTTCCATGAAACTTTCAAAAAGCTACGAAAGACTTTCTCGATCCATTCACATCGACACAACAAATCCTGATTCTTCACAACTTGCCACAAAAGGCATAAACATGAAAATTCACACTGAGACTGAATATCGTCCTGTATCCAATGAGCTAAGAATACATCCACCAGAGGAACTGTGTCCTTATATGGCAACAGTTCCACCAGATGGTAAAGAATGCCCGCCAAAATCACTAAGAAACCTTGCGAACTTCTAGTCTCTTCTTGTTGTGACGAAACTTTCAAGTAATCGTTGCAAATATCTACACATTCATTAATTATTATTGTGGTGCAATCAGAATACTGAGCCAGAAAACCGTCAAGGAAACGGCATAGGAAACAAGCGAATTCTGCAAATCGAAGTAAACATTCTTGCCACGAAATGTCAAGAATTTTGTCCCGTAAACGGAAAGATCTTAAAGTATCGACTAAAATAGGCAAATGATCTTCGCATTGAACTAACGTATTCGGAGAAAACTCGAAACGACATAAGAAATTGCTCGTCAAAGAAAGAACGCGACTGAAGACGATAAGTAGTTTCTTTTGATTTGGCCCTTCTCCAACGGCAATTACAGGATACTTGCCAAATGACTTAATTGTACGGAAAATGAAACGAACAAGTTTAAGCAATTCTGATAAAAAATTCTCTTTGTTAGAGATGATGCAATCAGTGTAATCTTTTCCATAATATACATTATCTGTCTCGTTCATAATAACAGGAATCTGCTTTGTTTGGTTGTTATTCTTCAACAAGTCCTCGAACTCTAAATTCCTTGGACTAGAATCACAAATTGTGCTTAGCAGTGCTTCAAAACTTTCCATCAACTGAACTGCCAAACTAAACTGTTGTTCGGAACTTTCGACGGAGAACGGCAAACGTTGGGAAGTGTTGTCGTACAAAAGGTTTGTGAGTAAACCAAATATTTCCACTGCCGTCTCAGCAAGATACGCCTTCCTATATTTCTTCAGAGAGGAAATTAGCTGCAAGCCTGTATCGAAAGCAGAGAAGCCGTTGTGATAAAGGTGAATTTTCAAGTGAGATATAAAACTTCTTGGTAAGAATTCTGGCTTGGAAGATCTTTCAAGGATTCCTCCAAGAAGCTTCACGGCGAGAATTCTTGTTTCGTCGTCTACAACAGGTATATAAGCTCGACGCGAGGATCGACAAAAAGTAAAGGCGTACTACCTTGATCAATCATAAAGGGTATTGCTGCGTTTACAATAGCACTACTGTTTTGCTCTAAAGTACTCACTGGTATATTCTTCAGTTCCTTCAACAGTCCTTTAAAAGCTGATCTAGACGCAACAAAGTTCCTCTTCCGGAGTTGTACAAGCCAGTTGGATATTGTTTCGACTGTGGCGACAGAGCCGCTGTCATTACAAGTCTCGGAACCTCTCAAGTTTATTCTTTTCCTATTTACTTCTGTATTTGTGAGAGCAGCAGACTTGTGCTTTGTTTCCAACGCATGAAGGTTTCTCTTTCGCTTTCCCATGCACGAGCGGCCCTTTTCTAGCAAGCAATCCTCGTATTGTGTTTCTCGTGTTGCAACTGGCACGAAACTTTGTTCCTCATAGTGCGACAAAGAAACAATTTTATTGTCTGGAAAGTATATTTGTTGATAAAGGAAGTAGATAGTGCTATTGCTGTGACGGGAACTTATTCTTGAAAGGACTCCGTTTTCTATGTTGACAGAGTTGTAACAAATACTTTATTTTGACAGAAAGAGAAAACTACCTTGACACGGACAACTTACTAAAGAAAAGACATAGCGGAACGACAGCTTGCGCACAATAAACCACCGAGAGTGAAAAGACAAAACTATCACTACAAAATAAACGACTGTATTCGGAGTTACATTTCCAACTCTTTCCAGGATACACAGCTACTTGATTTCTGGTAGTACTTCTATAGCATAAAATATTCCCTTCCCTACCTGTCTTCTTCAACGAGAACTCTTCCCCAAAATGACACCATACACGCAACAAGACACAAAGTGAATGGGTTTTTGTTGTCCATGTTTGTCTCGCTGTCACTCCAAACGACCAAAACGTCGAAGGTGCGTTACTTTGTCTGTCTAAGACATTCCAACGGACATAATGGGATGAGGGCCCTCCATTCTGGCGGATGTGCTTATAACTTTGAACCGTGTCCATTGAATGTCAATTTGTCCGTAGACATTCTGCTAGACGTCCATTGGAAGGTCAAAATCCTCGCAATATAAATAGAGCGGAACTCTCCTCCACTTGTTCTTCAATTGTTGTTTGGAAATATTTTGGACGCAAGATGAACGGGGCGAGTGCAAGAGTGGACGTTGTAGGAGAGGAAATAATGAGAAGTTCAATGGAAATACTGAGAGCTTCTCAAGAGCAGCAGACTTCTGGAAAGGAAGGTGCAGGTGTGGAAGATGGCGGTTCTGACTTCAACAAACTTGCACCACTTTCTAAAGAGGACAAGAGTACTATTCGCTTCAACGCTTTTGGCACCGCAGCAGGTTTCTTTGTCAATGGTTATATGTATGATATCAACTCGGTGCTGCTAACTATGTTCAACGACATATTTCCAAGTGTGGCTAATGATAATACCATTCAATCAGCAGTTGGAGTTTCTATGCTTTACGGAGTTATGTTTGGCTTGCTTGCTTTTGGTTTTATCGCCGACTACTTTGGAAGAAAGAAAGGTCTTATCATGTGCTCGTGTCTGGTTCTTTTGGGAAATATTCTCGGTGTTGCAATGAATGGTACTACTCATGTTGGAATGATATGGATGATGTGTATTGCTCTTGGAGTTGCTGGCCTAGGAATGGGTGGAGAGTACACTTGCAATGTTCCTAATGTTATGGAAGATAGTGAACAAGTGAATACTGCGACACGTGGAAGAAGAGTTGCAATGCTTGTGATGTGTCTTGAAGTTATTGGCAATTATGCTCCCTTTGCTGTGCAGTTAATTCTAGTTGCTATTGCTTGTCGTAATTCTTATTTGGGTATTTCATCAGGATGTAACTGGAATGTGGTTGCACGGTTGTCGTTTGGTATTGCTACTATTCCAGTTATTACTGTTCTTATCTTCCGTACCAGAATGAAGGACTCTCTTATGTTTAAGAAAGATCAACAACGAAGACAGAGAAGATACGATGGTTTGGACTTGTTTGTGATTTTACGATACTTTATGCCAAGAACTGTTGGAACGGTTATTATGTGGTTCCTCATTGACTGGATTAACTATAGCCAGGGCACTTTTGGAGGTATTATACTCCAGACTGTCATCGGAGTTTCACTATTCAAGTTCATCTGGCTTGCCTTAGCCGAAGGTGCCGCTTGGCTTATGTGGTTGCCCTTCCTTTCAGCTTTTGTCGTGGACAAGTGGGGCAGACGTAAAACTGAAATGTTTGGCTGGATGTGGTTGGCTTCGACTCAAATTATCAATACTGGTTTCTTCTATCAACTGAAAGCTCAACCAGTTGCATGGATCATTTGGAGTACATTTGTTGGAGGGTAAGATGTGTTGATGTTAGTTATCGTTGGGTATTGATAGTTTGTATAGATTTCAATACTTTGTCTTCATTCCTGTATACTTGGTACCTGCAGAAGCTTTTCCAACTCGCATTCGTGCTACAATGTACGGTATTGCATCATCTCTAGGCAAGATGGGTGGTATTGTAGGAACTACTACATTTCCTACAATTTGGAGAAACTGGTCTGGAAATGGACAACAGAGTCTTTCTGGTTTACGAAAGACTATGTGGTTCTATGCCGGCATGGAATATCTTGGACTCATTATTTGTACGTTCTTCGTTCCTGAATATTCTCATCGGTCTCTACTTGGAGAAGACACTCGTTTTGTAGAGTTGAGGAGGAGACATTGTGCTCGTTTTGCTCTAAGATTCGGTGTGACTCAAGAAGACTTGAACCGCGAGGACTTGGGACACTACAACCTCAAAACGTTAGCTCATCTCAAATTGTTCGGTAACAAGGAACGCTATGTGGAGTATCGTCGTTTATATATCGCTTCTCTTTGCCGAGCAGAGAAGATGATGGTTATGCCTCACGTCGAATATGTTGCTGGTCTTCCTACAGACTACAAGGACCTAACGTTGTTTTCCTCCCTGCTATTGAAGCGCAAGTTGGGCAAGGAAGGATATGCTCAATTTGAGAAGAACTCAGAGGAAATGGGCTTTTACGATAGTGAAAAGGAACAGGAGATGTTTTATGAGAAGCAAATAGACCACAAAGTTGTGGACGAGGTTCCAGGTTTAACTGCGGAAGCTATGGATGATGCTTCTAAGCCCGCTCGCAAGTAAATTTTTTAAGATAAATTATTCGTGTTTGTGGTTTCTATTTGAGTGTCGCGTGAAATTTTTCTTTTGTCGCTGATGTTATATTTGTCTTGTTTGCAATCCAGTAAAGGTTGAATAACAAAGTACTTAGCATAACAACGTGTATGTTCAACGCAATAATTTCTCAGTGAACACAAACTATCAATTCCTTGCTGTGTCTCAAACTTCTGGACGCACGAAGCAGTCTGAGGACTAATTGGCGTCTTTTTGGGCGCTAAAACAGGTTACACGTTTTTTCATTTCAGTTAAAATTCTCATGTGTGCATTTTCGCAACTATGGTACGCAGACTCCTGGAACTGGTCGTGTTGAGGAGTGCAAAACTGTGGCATTCGAGACGTTTTTATCCGAGGCGTTTGAGGTCAGAAATAAATCATATGTTGTGCTGTATGAGAGTTTACAAGAGTTTATCATTCGGTAACAGAAAGAAGACATTTGCTTTCAGTTACCCGAGTTTACACCTTTGTTGGTTTAAGTAGGTTGTTCTTTGAAGGGCTTGCGAACAAGATGAAAGATGTAAGGTTTTTCTCTCAACAACGACAAGTGTTTCGAGGTGTGCTTCGCTTCCTTTAAAGAAATCATATTGCTGGCTGGTTCAAAATGTGAAGGTTTTTGCTGGAGTAAGAAGTTACGTCGAAAATAGACTAATGCTTGATTTTTTTGCTTTGCTATTAGTGATAGCAAGTATATTTGATTTGTTCATTGTACTCTTTATGAATAATATCGATGTACGGCTTTCTTCTATTGTTCGAAAGCTCAGCTGTTCAAACACCACCTCCTCGAAACAGCTGGTTGAGCGTTCGTTTTTTGGTGAAATCAACCTTTTTTTTCTCTTTGGAAAGGCCTTTTCTTTGAGAACTCTGTAGCAAGTTCAAATTTCCCAAAAGAGACTTGGAACGAGTAGCTTAAACACGTAACTTCGTATGTGATTTGCCTTTGAGTGGTCACTACTGCAGTACGGGGTGTAAACTGTCTTTTCGGATTCAACGACTTTACAAACGGATATCACTGACTGCAAGTAACTCGACTATGATGTTATTATTGGAATTATTGGTGAGAGCGAATGAAAGGCAAAGTTTCTTCAAGGATGAAATATGCCCTCGTGAATAACAAGCGAGCAGTTGTTCAGTTGTATAGTACTTTTGCAAATTCTTCTTTCTGTGACAGCCAAGGAAGGTAAAGTGTATGATTTTTCAAAAAGCCGAGGCATAGGAAAGCGTGCTGTGGAAGGTTTGTCAAGCGAAACCCTGTATAATGGCTCTTTATGACGACGAAGACAGCGTAGAAGCGAATTCTGTGAGAAAATGATGCAAAATTTTTGTCCTATCCGACAAACAGAGTTGCTCAAGTTCTTTCTTATGTTGAAAACCTCAAGGAATGGGTACACTAGCTGTTAGGAACAATGAGGTGAAATAGTCTTGAGCCAAAATACTCCATTTTTTTATGAAAAGATACGCAAATGGCCAAAAAGCTGTTGACTAACGAATAACGTGACAAAACTTTATATGCCAGGATAGAATTGCATTTCTTGTTCCTTAACAGCTGCTTCGTACGTGAAGTTTTTTGATAACTTTCTTGCTTAACAAGACAAGAAATCAAAGAAACGATCGCACAAATAGTAGTTCTGAACTGTGGTGGAGATGAAGAAGCTGTGAATTTTGAGAGAAATATCTGTATTCCTAACGTAAATAATAAAATAAATGAATGAGTTCTTTTTTGTTAGAAAGCGGAGACTTGGAAATTTAAGCGCTGGAGTTTCACAGTAAGACTCTCTGTCCGCCTATTATGTCTTAAAAATCTCATCCTTTTTGTATAAGAACATGAACAATGAAAATTATTGTCACAATGATGGCTGATGGCCATTCCTTAAGCTTTGAAGCACCCCAAACTACTATGAGTAACGCGACCTACGCAGAGAAGTACACACGAAGAATCTATTGCTCTGAATCTATGCAAAAGGCCCTTCTGTTGTGAAGTTTCCATTCAAATTTTTCTTTCCTTCTCTGGAGGACCACTTTATTTGCTATCACTCGCTTACATTCAGTCTTCCTATTTGTACTTTTCTTTTCTATCCACAAAATAAACTTCTTCCGGTTTCCTCAGACAACTCCTTTGTGTCAGCCTTCATTACATTTTTTTTTCTTCGCACTTGCTTCGGTCGCTTAATCTTCTTTTAGTATTTTGTCAAAGTAAATTTTGAGTCCATAAATGTAAGAACTGTTTATCCTCGAAGCAGATAGACAGAGAACTTTATTTGCGTATATTCTTTCTCCTTTGATTTTATAACAACAGCTAATAATAGGCTGGTCTGTAATTTCGGTAGGATTTATTCTGTCTTTCACCATCATCTCTTTGCTTTCGACGCCATTGCATGCAGCGTTCTACATTACCATCTCGCATCTGTCTTATAGTTCGTTTCATACTTTGAATGGCTAGTTTTCGTCGAAGACTCATGTATTTTGTGAAATCTCTTGCGGTGGTTGAAGATAAACATCTAATACTCTATTGTACTTCCTCGCGTTTTTAGCTTATGAGACGAAAATCAATTTAGTACAAGAATCGTTTCTTCTTGACATATTCGAGTAGTAATCCAAAAAGAACACTTCCTCATTATCTTTAAAATGTTGAGTACAGAGCTCAATGATATTATATCGATGTTGAATGGAAAGAGATTGAACAATATAGTAACGAGTAGGGCATCAGTTCTTTAGGATATGTCTCCTTCTACAACGTACATTTCTGTTGAATACTATACAATTCTTCATCTGCTCTCTCATGCAACTTGCTTTCTTTATCAACCGGAGTACACTTACACTCCAAAGACAATTCGACTATCCTAATTCCTTCAAAGGAGATTTACGAATCATCTTCAAATGGCTCTGCTACATATTACATTTCCTTATTAAAATTTCCCTGTTAGTGTCGTTGGTTGCTTCGAATCCCAAGATTTCATACTCAGGAGTGGATGAATTTCTTCAAAATATGTAGTTATAACCATTCACTTCTAGCAAAAATAAAATATAATTCGTAATTCGTCATGAAATGTTTATCGACTCGAGAGACTGATTTAACCGCAGTAGAATTCTTTTTAGAAGCTCTCTGCGAATGTTCTCAATTCCTTTCATTTTCTGGCTGTGCAGATCGAATAAAGGCATCTTCTACTGCTACTGTAAGATTCTACGACGCACAGATGACACTCTAAGTTGCATCTCGTGCACTATGTCATGATACAACTTCGTTCCGTATAGTTCATTGGGTATTAGACAAATGTTTCGAAGAATTGAAGAGGTACTGGACCAGGAGCCTCGAAAAATATATTTGAAGGGTTCACTAACGGTAGATATTGGAAGAATTAGTTGGCTAATATGACGTACAAGTTGTAGTAGTAGAAACAGATGACAATACAAGGATTTTCACTCTTAAACAACGACGTTCCTTGTTTCTGTAGACTTGGAATGTATAGTCTTCATAGTTGCAGGTAGCGGATAACCAAGAGTATTCGAGTATTACCATATCATCGTGGCTCTCTTTAAAAAATGAAAGTCTGGATTCCTCAAATACTGGTTCAGTTTATACAGGTTCATTTCCTATGAGGTATTTTCATCTGGAACCATCAAGTAAATCAGGTATTAGCTTATTTCTATACAGAAGTGATACATAAAGATTCATCTCCTGTTTGGTGGTGTTCTTCTTCTATACTTCAGGTTACTTTCTTTGAAGAATATCTCTCGGAAGCAAAATTGCAATTTCGACTTTCCCGTTGACATACAAATATTTTTTTCAAATATCTCAACGTAGGGGAAATGACCAACATCAGATGTGGTATATCATTGGAAGCATGTACCCTTAAGTTTACAGTACAGCTAGCAGTGCTTCTATATTAAAAAAATGAATCTTGTCAAGACCAAATACAGGCATATAAATTTATCTCCCAACAACTTTAATTTGGAGTCTTCGCATGAAAACTAAACGAAATCGTCGTTCAAAGCATGACCAAATCTCAAATTACACACATACAATAATACTAGATCATTTTGTTACAATGATGAGAAAAAAGGTTTGAAACCCTGCATTATAACGAAAAAACCTGCACAAAATAGTTTATCTCCACAGAGAGAAGCACTCTTTACGAGGACGGACTACGAGAGGAGAAAAAAGAGAGAGATAGTTCGAGATTGTTTTACCAAAGGGAATAAACGTTAATGTCTAGTATTCAGGTTAGGAACAAAAGAACAACTCTGAAAAATTTCCTTTCAGCACTTTCCAGGCTATTGTATTATACTTGCTTCTACTGACAAACAATTTCTATTTCTCAACAGTTCTTTTCAGCCAGCAACTCTTGAAACGTTTCAGAAACCAAAACAACGTTGCTCCCACAATCATTTCTCAGCCCAAAATTTACATCCTAGCTTGTATTGCTTGTCTCGCTGTCATTCGCAGCGACTAGTCAGCATTAAACCATCGGTCCAATGGACTTAATGCTCTCAGAACTCTTCATTAAAAAGGGCGTCCACTTGACTAAAATTCTAACCAATAACTTTTAAGATGTCGATAGGCATTCATCGCCATATTCCATTGGAATGTCAAAAATCCTAGCAATATAAATGGAGTGAATTGGAACAAACTGTTTTTTTGTTTGTTGTTTTTTATTGTGCTCAAGATGAACGGGTTGGGTGCAAGAGTTGGCGTCGTAGGAGAGGAAATAATGAGAAGTTCAATGGAAATAGCGAGAGCTTCTCAAGAGCAGCAGACTTCTGGAAAGGAAGGTGCAGGTGTAGAAGATGGTGGTTCTGACTTGAACAAACTTGCACCACTTTCTGAAGAGGATAAAAGTACTATTCGCTTCAACGCTTTTGGTACTGCAGCAGGATTCTTTGTCAATGGTTATATGTATGATATCAACTCGGTGCTGCTAACTATGTTTTCTGATATCTTTCCATCTGTTAATGATGATAATACTATTCAGGCAGCAGTTGGAGTTTCTATGCTTTACGGAGTTATGTTTGGCTTGCTTGCTTTTGGTTTTATCGCAGACTACTTTGGAAGAAAGAAAGGTCTTATCATGTGTTCGTGTCTGGTTCTTCTTGGAAATATTCTCGGCATTGCAATGAATGGTACTACTCATGTTGGAATGATATGGATGATGTGTATTGCCCTTGGAGTTGCTGGTCTAGGAATGGGTGGAGAGTACACTTGTAATGTTCCTAATGTTATGGAAGATAGTGAACAAGTGAATACTAAGACACGTGGGAGAAGAGTTGCAATTCTCGTGATGTTTCTTGAAACTGCTGGAAATTATGCTCCCTTTGTTGTGCAGCTAATTCTTGTTGCTGTTGCTTGTCGTCATGCCTATTTGGGTGCTGCTTCGGGATGTAACTGGAATGTGGTTGCACGGTTGTCGTTTGGTATTGCTACTATTCCAGTTATTACTGTTCTTATCTTCCGTACCAGAATGAAGGACTCTCTTATGTTTAAGAAAGATCAACAACGAAGACAGAGAAGATACGATGGTTTGGACTTGTTTGTGATTTTACGATACTTTATGCCAAGAACAATTGGAACGGTCATTATGTGGTTCCTCATTGACTGGATCAACTATAGTCAAGGCACTTTTGGAGCCCTCATATTGCAGCATGTGATAGGAGTTTCACTGTTTAAGAGTATTTGGCTTGCCTTAGCTGAAGGTGCCGCTTGGCTTATATGGTTGCCTCTTGTGGCAGCATTTGTCGTGGATAAGTGGGGCAGACGTAAAACGGAAATGTTTGGCTGGATATGGTTGGCTTCGACTCAAATTATCAATACTGGTTTCTTCTGGCAACTAAAAGCGCAGCCTATTGCGTGGATCATTTGGAGTACATTTGTTGGAGGGTAAGTTGCTGCATTTTCAACATGAACAACTATCACTCAGTTATTGCGCGTAGATTTCAAAACTTTGTCTTCATTCCTGTATATCTGGTACCTGCAGAAGCTTTTCCAACTCGCATTCGTGCTACAATGTACGGCGTTGCTTCATCTCTAGGCAAGATGGGTGGGATTGTAGGAACTACTACATTTCCTACGATTTGGAGACGTTGGTCTGGAGGTGTGAAGCAGACAGATGCTGGCTTACGTAAGACTATGTGGTTCTATGCCGGCATGGAATATCTTGGACTTATTATTTGTACGTTCTTCGTTCCTGAGTATTCGCATCGGTCTCTCCTCGGAGAAGATAATCGTTTTGTAGAGTTGAGAAGGAGACATTGTGCTCGTTTTGCTCTAAGATTCGGTGTGACTCAAGAAGACTTGAACCGCGAGGACTTGGGACACTACAACCTCAAAACGTTAGCTCATCTCAAATTGTTCGGTAACAAGGAACGCTATGTGGAGTATCGTCGTTTGTATATTGCTTCTCTTTGCCGAGCAGAGAAGATGATGGTTATGCCTCACGTCGAATATGTTGCTGGTCTTCCTACAGACTACAAGGACCTAACGTTGTTTTCCTCCCTGCTATTGAAGCGCAAGTTGGGCAAAGAAGGATATGCTCAGTTTGAGAAGAATTCAGAGGAAATGGGTTATTATGACAGTACAAAGGAACAGGAAATGTTTTATGAGAAGCAAATAGATCACAAAGTTGTGGACGAGATTCCAGGCTTAACTGCGGAAGCTATGGATGACAGCAAAGCGAATCAAAATTGAATAAGCGTTGGTCAAAATAAAATGCCTTTGCTTGTTGAATGAATGGTGCAACGGAATATGCACAGTTACTATCTCCTTGTAAACACAAAGGGAAACTTAACTTGAAAGAGAAAGAAGAGTCAGCAGTGACGCTTTCCCTAAAGCTACGTAAATTGGCAACCTTGCTTCGCGAAAGTGGCCATACAGTAGTTCACACCGGAGCTGGTATTTCTACCAAGGCAGGAATAGCAGACTTTCGAGGTCCTTGTGGGCTATGGACGTTGGAAGGAAGGAATCAATCAGAAACTTGTAGTATAAGCTTTGAGGATGCGTTACCAACAGTTGCTCACCTCGGTATTTCTCAATTATGTAAGGAAAAACTCGTGCAGTTTGTTGTCACTCAAAATGTAGACGGAATCCACAGAAAGTCAGGGGTTCCAGAAGAGCTTTTAGCCGAAGTTCACGGCTGTTTATTTGTAGGATATTGTAAAAATTGTAACAGGAAACAGGTTCTGGATAAACCGACCAAGTCTGTTGGATTTAAAGATATACATGTCCCCTGTTCTAGCTGTAATGGTTCGCTCTGTGATTTCGTTCTAGATTGGTATGACGAGCTTCCAAAGTTAGACTTGGAAAATGCCATCACCCACTCAAAAAAGGCAGACTTGCACATAGTTATTGGTTCTAGTCTTCAGATGCTTCCTTGTAAGAATTTTTGTTTGATGTCGTCTGCAAAAGGAGCAAACGTCGTTATTATTAATCTTTCTGAGACGAGTCAAGATTCCAAGGCCACCATGCTGATACGAGGAGACTCGGATAGATGTATTTCTGCTATATTATTCTTGTTGCAACTTCCCGTTGTTTTATGGGTCCCCAAGGAGGTAGTGCAAGTCAGTAATAGTTTGGATGCTCGAAAATTTAAAGATCGAAACTATTCAGCGGATAATAATATGTATTGGCAACTTGTAGTGGACTGCAGTGCATTTCCTCGTAGTCCTCATCGCATTTTACCCGACCGAGTGGAAACGCACCCTCTTGAT
The DNA here is from genome assembly GCA_026122205.1 of Galdieria yellowstonensis. Classification (NCBI taxonomy): domain Eukaryota; phylum Rhodophyta; class Bangiophyceae; order Galdieriales; family Galdieriaceae; genus Galdieria; species Galdieria yellowstonensis. The sequence goes on along the minus strand of JANCYU010000037.1, from coordinate 96,356 downwards.
TGTTCTGTCGATTGGACGTGGGACGAGCGTTGCTTATTGGAAATTTGGATTTCATCGCCTTGGATTCCCACGGTTTCCGTAACCTTCCAAGTTTTCTTCCCCGAGATGCCTTGCTGTAGTTTCTCTGTGAAACACAGCTTTTCATATATGAATAACTGTGTCTATGAAAGCTTTCGATTATCTAATGTTTCATCATTGACAGATGTAGTAGAAGGTTTTTATCTAGCTCATTCCCAATGCATCGATCCCAAAGAGATGAGACAACTTTTATGCAGTAATCCTGAAAGCTTTTTCTACAAATCTACCGCTCATAAGAGATATCAGATTTGCTTATTGTGTGAAAGGGAGGTATATTGTACATCAAGGAAACGACATTTGATGAGAAAGCATTATTATAAAAAGCACTAATAGTAAAGAACAAAACCTTTATTTAAAGCCACACAAGTCATGCAACACAAATACAACAAACAAGTTGTCGATTCCCTAATCTAAGAAGACCCTTGAGCCTTTGCCTGTTGTTCCATCTTCTTTCTCTTCTTTCGCAATCTTTTCTTCTGTGATGGAGTCAACTTTCCCTCCGAAGAAGAGGGAGTGGTTTGGTTTCCACCACCTGGTGTCTGTGGAGTATTCCGAGATCCACTGTCTTGCTTCTTTTGCTGATTGTTGAACTGCTGCGGTTTTCTTTGTGGTGTATTGAGTTGTTTATCATTATTCATTGGCTGTTTTCCAGTTTTGGAAGCACTAGGTTCATTCCTTTTCTGTCCAACTTTGAATTTTTGATTCGCACCCTTGGAAGGCAGGTTCTCTTCCTCGGATTCCTCGTCCTCTTCTTCAGAATCCTCTTCCATGTCAAAGTCATCAGAAAGGTCTTCATCCATAGAAAAATCATTGTCTTCATCCGAATCCTCTTCTTCCTCCTCGCTTTCTTGACTCTTTTGAGGCAATGCAGGAGTTTGTTTTGCACCTTTTTGCAAGTCAGCTGGTTTCTGAGCCTTTTTGTCTACCTTATTCACGAGTGCATTCTTTCCTTGTTCCTCCTTGTTTTCTTTTGGCACATCAACTTCTTCCTCTTCTTCTTCTTCCTCATCCTCTTCGTCAAATTCCTCGTCTCCTTCGAGTTCCTCGTCACTTGAGCCTTCATACCCTCCCAACGAATCTTCTACAATCATATAGCCAGTTAGATAAACCGTGTTTGACTTTGAGTGGTTCATTAAATACACGTTAGTGGACTCTGAAAGCATTACATTCAGAGGTATCGATTCCACAACACCTGGCAACAACACACAAAGGGTGCACTGTGTGGGCTTTTTGGCTTTCTCTGCACTTTGTAGTTCATCGTCATTCTTCACTTGCATGGAAATGGGAGCTCTCTCCTTGTCCACCAGTTTGGTTCCAAAGGACGCCATGGTTATATGAAGTACGTGATCTGCGTCGACCGTAAACGTTTGCTTTGCTTGCGGTCCCAATTCCAGAGCTAGAGAGACAAACGTCAGTACATAAAATATTTTTTTTAAAATACTTACCCCAAAAAGAAGTTTCTGCACTTTCTTGGACGTAGCCGTTGTAAGGGTCCATTGCCACAACGAGACAATGCCGCCGGTGCCAAAAAAAAATCCTCAAGATGGGCCAGAAATTGCACTCGTAGGTCATTTCTGGATGCTTTCTTTCTCTTACAGCCACCGACTCTTTGCGGAGCCAATGACTGCTGACTCTGCACTGACCAGCACATTATGAATTCTAGGCTCTGGTGCTATTCCATCTTTTTCATTATGGAGCGTTTTACTGGCTTCCGATTCACAAGAACCTATCCTCTTTCGCATGAAACCTCTTGGTTAGGTCATGTGACAAATGTAACTATGTGGGACTCGGACAACAGAAACAGTTTTCGCGCTGCTCATTCTTATGATTATTCGCGCACAAATAGCCCAAATCTTTGCCATGCAAGCTGCTCTGCCATCCCTGCAGAAGCCAGTCACTTTGTTCCTTGTGGTGTTGCCCTAAAAAGGGTAAAAAGATTGCAGAGTAGCTTTTGGGAACGGACATTGAAGAACCACTTTTGCTACTTGTCGAGGCCTTCTATGCCACTTTGCTATGGATTTCTCCATAACTATTCGATGATATCCCTTGCAACTTCCTTCCTGGCTGCTCACCCATAATTTTCTTGTCGTTATCACTCTCAAACTGATTCAATCAACCCAAGTAATCCGTAAGAAAAATTTACAAATGTAGTTTGGAGACTGAAATTTCTGAAACGGGACAACGTGTTGCAGACATTCCTCCTCGCGATGAAATTCCACCAATCAGATTTCTTCTTGCAGGAAAAAATGCACTCTTTGACGCCCGATCGAGTCCTTCAAGAGGCGTCTCCTCATATGTGGAACGCAAGCCTTTCGAGTTGTTGTTCGAATGCCAAAAGAAGGACCTTAAGCCCTCCTAGAATGACAATGGAGATACCCAGACATTTGTAATTACCTAGAAAGACAAAATGGAAAGATGCATCACAGTTTAGTAGCAGATGTTTGAGAATTCTGCAAGACTCCTCGTTCTCGGTGGAATAGAGAATGAAGTTGCAGTTGATCTCCCCGCGGTTGTTACCCATTATGGACATCTTGTAGTTGAAAAAGACGCAAGCTACCCACCATTATCGCTCCTGAAAAAAAAAGGCAGCAAAGAGGAGAAAAAGAAAAGTTGTCAATTGGAGAGGGGCTCCAAGCTAGACTTTGACGAATTTCTTCAGGAGATAGAAATGAAACGCATACTAACAAAACAAACAGCTGAAAGCCAGAGGTTTCGATGAGGAAGCCATCGACAAGACGCAAAAGTCTCGGAATGAGGAAACTCCCGAGGCAATGTCAGACTTGTTGAAAGCTTATCAGTCAAGCTTTTCCGAAAAAAATTATGATCAAATATCATTAGAATGAAAAAACGATTAGAAATGCAACAATAGAGCGTTATGTTATTCAAAAACATTACTGGAAGAGGAGACAAGTTTATGAAATTGAATCACAAAACGAAAAGTGCCATGGCAGGCGATGGACGTGAGAAGACTCCATTGGACAATACTTGTCATGCGTATTCTATCCAAGAAATATAAAATGTTTCGTGTTTCCAATATATACACGCATGTACAAGTGTCTATACATATAAATAAATATATTTATGTATATATTATACATATTGTAGACTCAACTTGTGTCTGAAACTAGTATAAAAGTTTCCAAATAAATGGTCGATGATAGCAGCAATCTTCGCCAAAGCAGCGATGGGCAGAAAGGTGGCTAGACGCCGTAGAAGGGCTTATGTGGAGTCACTTATTCGCAGCGAAAAACAACAAATAGAAAAGCAAAAAGAAAAGAAACAAATGAAGGAAGAAAGAGAGTTCCTTATGGATAAAATATTTACACTGGTAAGTCCCGAAAGCGGAACCTCGTCGGAAATAACTTTTTCGTAGCAACTGGACCAAGATCCTCTCCACCAAGAGAATATGTCACAAAGCCAAGAAAAAGAGACAAGTAAAAAGATAAAAAAGTTATCGAAACCAATAGTAAAAAAACAAAAGACAAAAGACAGGCGAAGGCGACAAAAGATAAGGAACAGAATGCAACAAGCAGTTGCTATGTTGAGCAGTTAGACGGAAGAAGTTTTACGGATGCAGGTACCTTCAACTTTGTTCTCTGAGGAGATTCTGCCGCCACTCTCGATATGGTGTATACTTTGGATGGTTTCCTTTTTCTTCTGACATACCATCTTGTCCTCGGCTAGTCTCCTCCTGTTGACTTTTTACAAGTTTCAGATATGTACCAGTCTCGTCTGTCGACCAGCCTCCAAAAAACCGTTCCAACAAAACTACCGCAGCTTCGGAGTCGACCAAATCTTTTGAGTTCTTTGCACTTATTCCTCGTTCCGCTAGTCTTTCGTTGGCAACTATGCTAGTATATTTTTCGTCACATAAATATACCTGCTGCTTTGGAAAACTATTGGCAACAAGTTGAGCAAAGTCCATTGCTTTCTGTGTTTGTCCACTTGGGTATTCCACTAAGTTCAAAGTGTAAGTTTTCAAACAGGACTTGAAAAAGTACTTACCTCTTGCACTTAAAGGAAGGCCTATTACGATGATTTCTGCACGCTCGGAAAACACTATTTCACGTAGCTTGTTCAAAAGTAAATCATTGTTATTATCATGCTTTATACACGTAAGTGGTCGAGGTGAAAACCCAACAGAAACAGCAACTCCAACCCGATTCATACCATAGTCGACTCCTACAGCCTTTCGACCAATAAAGGAAGCAACAAGTAAACTCTTTTGAAAAGGAAAAACGAGTCCAGCACTAGAACATCTTCTTGTTTTTACGTCTATCTCTCCAATTCTGCGTTTTAAGAAGCTGCTCTTTTTCCAGACAAACACTCGTGAAGGAAAGAAAATATCACCTAGGAAAGCCAGCTCCATCATGGAAACAGCAATTTTGAGTTGAAATATTCTCTGTGGTATTTGTTTTGATTTGCAACAAGTGCAAGCTTTTGGAAAAAAACTACAATGATATTGGCTGCAAAAACAATGAAGTATACGTGAAGAACAGTCCAGTCATCATTCCTTCAAGACAAAATATTTCTTCCAGTTGATTCTTAAGAATGACAAAACCCGATTGGAATAAGTTTTGGTGGGAAATGCTTCAAACTTGAGAAATGTCGCTCGGGGGTAACTTTGGAAAACCGCTATTTGGTTCACAAACTAGTAGCGCTGCTTCTTTTGGGAGTGCAGCCTCCCCTTTTGGAGGTCCAAGTCCTTTTGGAGGCTCCCAAAGTGCTCCTTCCTTTGGTTCTAGCCCTAACGCTTTCCAGGGGGGTGCCGCCTTTGGTGGCGCAACTCCTGCTAGTGCAACTCCTCAAACTGGATTCGGAATGCCTTCAGGAGCAGCGCCTAATGCAGCAACACCGTCGCCTTTTGGACAAGCACAGCCTGCCTTTGGCAACACAGGCATGGGCATCAACCCCGGTCAACCAACTTTTGCTCAGAGCAGTCCTTCGTTCTTTGGTTCTGGATCGACTTTCGGTAACTCACAAGCTGCGTTTGCTTCTTCATCACCGTTTCCTGCTTCTACTTTTAGCCAGCCTTCTTTTGCAGCAGGAGCATCTTCAATAGGAGGCTTTGGTTTAGGGCCAGTAGCAACGCAAAGTGCACCACCAGCGTTTGGAAGTAGTTCCGCGGCGTTTGGAGCGAAGAATCTGCAGACAAATATTCCGTTTTCGAATACTGCTTTTGGCAATACCCCTTCTAACCTAGCGACGGGTTTTGGTCAGGGTTCTCTACAAGGCAGTACTATAAAGGGAACTGGGAACCCCAAATTTCAGCCTGTACAAGAGTATGATGGAGGAGGAGTGAACGTGAAGTATATGTCGATTACAAGAATGCCCGACTATCAAGACAAGTCTTTCGAAGAACTTCGATACGAGGATTACCTTCTAGGAAAGAAAAATAGTACGTCACTTTCAACATTTCAACCCGCTGGAAGTACCTTTGGCGCACCTTCCGTTAATACTGGAGTTGGTGCCCCTTCAAGTGGTTTCTTTGGTTCCTCACCTACGATGTCAGCTCCAGCTTTTGGAGCATCTTCCAGTTCATTATTTGGGAATACTCCTGCTCCTGCATTTGGAGGTGCTTCACAGCCAGCCACAGTGCCTGCTATTGGTTTTGGTTCGTCTCCCTTTGGTCAGACCTCGACAGGATTCGGTTCCAACACTTCAATATTTGGTGGCTCCAGCTCAGTTCCAGCTTTTGGTGCACAAAGTGGTGCTTCCTTTCAAACAGCTGCAACACCTTTTGGGTTAAGTTCTTCTTCATCTGGTTTGTTTTCCAGTAGCAATGCTGGTCAGAAGCCATTTTCTGGTTTTGGCTCGAGTATGCCAAGTCAACCGATGGGAAGCTTTGGTTCCAGTTCTTTCTTTGGAGGAGGAAATACTTCGGCACCTGCATTTGGAAGTACAAGCGCACCATCTCAACCGACACTGAATCTTGGTTCCTTCGGTTCGAGTTTCGGTGGAAATAGGTTTGGTCCTTCAACTGCCGGCAGTTCATCTTCCTTTGGCACTTCAACGTTTGCATCCTCCAGTCCATTTGGCAGTTCTTTCGCTTTTGGAGCGGATTCGTCCAAGCCAAGTGGCTCATTGTTTGGAGGAGGACTTTCAGCATCTCCGCAAACAGCACCGACATTATTTGGGAGTCCGCCAGCTGCATCTAGCGGTGCATCTCTCTTTAGTTCATTCTCTTCTAATCCTACGGCATTTTCTACTATTGGACAGCCTCAGAACGCTGGGGGCTCTTCTGCAGCAGGTTTGAGTTTTAGTAATATAGGGAATTCGTTTTCAGGACTGCAGAGCTCTAGTTCAGGACTCTTTGGAGCCACACCAAATTTCTCATTCTCTACTCCTGCTGCTCAACAAAGCGCATCATTTTCTATGGGGAATACATCGTTGTTTGCAACTCAAAACACGTTGAATAATACACAAGGACCACAGCAGAACTGGTCATTTGCAACTCCTCAAAATTCTGCTCCCCGTGATAATACGACGAATACTCCATATGGAAAGAGCCCAATATTTGAAGCAGCTTCTTTGTCATGGAGAAGATCATCAGACTCGACTAACCCAGTGGAGAGTAGTAGTTCGTCTAATAGCTTATCTTTTTCGAGCGGCAGCACTAGTATTGCAAGGCCTTCTGCGCGCTCATTTGCGCGTATTCATGCACGAAGCTTGCGTTCATCTTTAGCGTTGAACTCTCCAATGTTTGAAGCGAAGAGGTCAGTCTCCGTCTTCAGTCCAGAACATTTTTCTTTGGTAGAAACGAAGAGCAACAGTAGTCCTTTAAGGTCCCCATCTATTGCAAGATCGGATATGAAGCGGTTAATAATTACGCCAAGATCAGATGATGAAAAGTTGGGTACTTCTCGGGAAGAGAAAAGAAACGGTGTGCATGAGTTGAGTTCTCCAGAAGAAAAGAAGCTTTCGTTTGCTCCATCCAGTTTTCACTCTTCAGAGGGACATACGAAGAGTAACGGAGCAATTTATTCTACCGAGGACCGCAAGTCTTCAGAGTTTGCGCCACCTAGTCGTGTGACGAAACCGACTCCATTGAGGTCTCCTGGGCAATATTCGGGCAATTTGAAATCTCCCTCGGTATATAACTCATATAGAGAATTTTATGAGGATAATCTGTCGCCAGAAACCGAGTCAAATTCCGTTCATAGAGTAGAAGAAAGGAATTCTGCCCCAACGTTAACCAAACCTAACTATTATACGGTGCCAAGTCTAGAGAAACTCAAGAAAATGAGGGATGAAGATTTGAGTCACGTGTACAACTTTACTGTTGGTAGAAGAGAAGTGGGAGAAATTCAGTGGCTTGGTGAGACGGACGTGCGCAACTTGGATCTCGATCGCCTGGTTCACATTGAAAACCGCGAAGTAATTGTATATCCCGATGAAGAAGAGAAGCCGGAAATCGGTGTCGGTCTGAATAAACCTGCGAAAGTGAGCCTTCATAAGGTTTGGAAGGTGGACAAAAAGACCGGCCAGCAGCTGAAAGATGTTTCGAGTGTAACTAACTTTACTGCGAAACTGAAACAACATTGTGAGAAACAAGGTCTAACATTTTTAGGATATGATGCCACTCAAGGCACTTGGTCGTTTGAAGTTCCTCATTTTAGCAGATATGGTCTTCCTGATAGTGAAGATGAGTCCAGCGAAGAAGACGATATACTGGAAAGTGGTATAAGTAGTACAACCAACACGGCCATGAATCCTGTATTTGACAAGGAGATAGAACGAATCCATGAAGATGAGGTCGAAGATGAATTTCCAACTGTAGAAGAAATGTATATCAAGGAGTCATCTGGAGTGGACAAAAGTCTCGAGAGTGAGAAGAAACAGATAGATACAAACGTTGTTATTCCACCAAGGTCGGGAAATAAGTTGAGCAGCAACAGCAGCAGAACTCTTTCTTCTTCAAGAAAGCGGTCGCATATATTTTCAGTAGATTTATTCAAGACACCAGAACAACGGTTTTTTCCGTCCAAACAGCAGCCATCCTATGACGAAGAATATTCTCCACGCATCAAGTTGTCGTCGCCCATGGAAACAGACAGTGAACAGTTGTTATCCCATTCGTTGGATGAGAAAGAACCTACAACAACCAAAGAGGATAAACAGCCTGTGTCAGAATCCTTGAGTCGTGCATTTCCTCCACCAGCACCTTCACTGTATTGTCAAGTCTCTTGGAAGAATTCTTTCCTGTACAAAGCAACTGAAATGAGGGGAGACGCACTTTTATTGTTAGGGCGTTCATTTAGGGCAAGCATTGGTCCAGGCTTCCAAGTTGCCTTTCCTGTTTTTAGCAACTCGAGCAACTCTTTTTGTGTTGATATCTATGCACAGACTCAGGAATGGGAACAGTCGTTTATTCAAAAGACACTTCAAATTCATTTCTCTTCTTGGAAACTTTGCTTGGACGAAATGAACGATTCGGTTGGATATAAACGTCCAAGCTTTCGATTGCCTTTTCTTCATTATGAAGTTGTCGTCGAGACGCTTTCACATCTCATCTCAGAAGCAGGATTTAGTGGAAATCAACATTTTGAGCTTGTTCTTAGACTTTTACTTTTATTTGTGCATAAGGTTGACCAAGACAGTGCATCATCCGATGACATATTTAGACGCAATCTATCCAGCTGGTTGCAGAACTATGCTTGTACCTGGTCACAAGAGGAGAAGAACCCAACAAATGATCCATTTCTACATATCTTCCTCTTGTTATCCAGAGGAGAGGTCGAACAAGCTGTTCAATTTTGTAATGAAACCAAAAATTTCAGATTGGCTTGTATGATTGCAAAGGGTATGCAATTGCAAGACGAAGTTTACCGATCCTGTTGTTGCAAGATTCATCGACACTTTTGTGGACACGTGTCAAAAGATTTGGATCGTATTTATTCGCTATTGAGTGGGGATATTTTACATGCGACAGATAATCTTTCGCTATCTTGGTACAGAACTTTTGGTTTGCATTTTTGGTATGGCTCACACGCAACTCTATCAGACTATTCTTCCTCCAACGGTCTCCAACATTCCTTGCAGTCTTATATCGATCAGTGGCAAAATAATCCCAATTCGGTTTCTCCTCCAGTCCCACCTCACATTGTGATATCTGTTCCTGAACATGAACAGTTGGAAGCTTCGAAAGATCTCAAGTCCAATAACGTTATTTACGATGCTTGCTATGTCTTATTGTGTATTGCGGCAAATTTATATCCGGAACATGTGCAGTGGATGCACTTGGCAACACCTTTGGCATATGGAATTTATTATGACCCTTTGGATGCTCATAAACCTTGGCTGGTGTGTGAAATTCTTTCGAGCATTTTTGCAACGTCTTATTTGGATCCAAAAGTTGTTATTTCATTTGCTGTTCAACTGGAAATGATGCACCTGTATACTTGGGCATTTTATATACTTTGGTCGTGTGATATCTTTGAAAATAATATGTTTGGTTTGAAAAGTGTTTTCCTTGAGTGGTTTCCTTGGATTGTATCGGAGCAAGTAGAAGGATTGGATGGAATGGTGCCTTCGGATATATTTCTACGACAACAACTCGGTGTCCCTGATTCGTGGTTCGACGAAGCTGCCTCCATTTATGCACGTTATAACTTTCAGTATTTAGAAGAGGCCGAACATCTTTGTTCCTTGTTTGATAAGAAAGAAGAAGATGATTCACTTTTTAGTCTTTCCTATATAGCCAATCGAGCTCATCAAGTTGTTGCAAGCCGAGCAGCTCCTCATGTCTTGATATTATGTGATGCATCGGATAAGATTTCCTGGACAAGATTAAGTGAAATTTTACATCGATTGAATGCCTTTGAAGGAGAGTTTCCTGGTTTGATACACAACTATCGCAATGTTGGTCCTATTTTACAAGAGGTCATATCTTCCATTGTACAAGGAAAGCGGATTGTATCGTTGGAAAGTTTATGGAATAAGATGGAAGCATTTGTGTCGTTTGTTCAACCAAGGAATGATTCACATCGTCGTCTTCGCAATGAAGATCGCATAGTGGACCTCTTTATTACTTTTATTTTCTCCTATCTTTTCCGTGAAACTTGGGAGCAGCAATTGTTGGAAGAACCAGATGATTCCAAAATGTATAGACTGTTTCGTTGTTGGGAAACAATACAGCACATTCCGAATATTCCTTGGAGTTGTAAGCAATTCCTGGATAGCTTTATGGAAACATATCGTCGTTGTGGAATATCGTTGGCGCGAGATTTACCGACACGACAATATGCGTCTTTGATGGATTGGTGGTTTCCATTGGTGAAATAAAATTGTAGGTGAAAACGTCTAGAGTTGTGTGTATTGGATAAATATATTGTGGTTACTAGTGTAGCAAGACGACTGTGGGTACTTGTGTATGGAGTTGGATTGGTATTCTTTGTATATTATTTGTTTTCAATTCATCAGTGCTTTTCTTTATCAACAAATTATCCACAAGGAAACGCCATCGTGGAAAGAGAAAGAGTTGTCTCGAGAGTTTCGTCAACTGCGGTCGCAAGTGGAAACTCTGCATTCGCCTAGTACTTTTGTAGAGTATTCCAAAGCCAAGAGACGTTGTTTGGATTTGGAAAAAGAGTTGGAGTTGTTACAAGGTAAGTAGTTTTTTCTCCGTATAGATATTGCGTTCGGGGTGTTGTTCAACGCGTTGTTCAGTAAATAGGTTGCAACGGTTACAAGTATATCAAAAGTGGAAATGGCGAATAGGTTGGTTTTATCGAGTAAGCGATGGTTTTCAGGACTGGTGAGAAGAATGGGTGGATACTGACGACAAGTGTAGATATCGGTATTTTCGCTCTCTTTCGTGTGGAGTCGTTATTGGAAAAGGAATATTTTGGTGGATTGTGATTGGATATGGCCGATGAGCAAGTTGTTGTTGTCGAGATACGAGAAGAAGAAGACGACGACGATGGGATGGCAACGGTGTATGGTTCCTGGTTGGATATGGGGAACGGTGTGTGAACAAGCAACGTTTATTCTGTTTTGTTATTTGTTGGGTTGGTTACGATATGCGCAAGAAAGAATATCGACACACTTTGTCCATAGAAAACAGTTGCATGCACATGTGGAATAAAGTATTTTCCATTTCATCCCAAAACGTCCACAGCAGTCGACATTTGCACAAGACGACTTTTTTGGGATATTGCGACAGTCGAAATTGTTTGCGGTTTGTTGTTGCCTTTCTCTCTCTCTCACGCATATACACATATATATATTTGTATATATACGTGCTGTCTATCTATATATATATATATATAGATATATGCAACTGTGTCCATCTCGATAAATGAATATTTGGCGACTGGGAACAAGCAACATGGAAAAGAACAAACCAGAGCCAAAACGTACTTCACAAGTTGGTCCATGGTCAACTGCTTCCTCCTCCTCATCAGCACAACAACAAGAAGAGTTGATACAACATTTACAAAGGGCACTAGAAGAAAAGCAACTTCAGTGTGAAGCCCTGTTTCAAGCCAAACAAAGTATGGAGTTGACTATAAGACAGGTAAAATAACCATGTGCAGATACACACAACTGCAGTTGTTTATGGTTCTTTTGTAGATTATTAGCGGTGAGAATCAGGCAGATGTATTTTTGCAACTAGAAAATAGTTTGGAAGAAGAACGACAAAGGAGCAAACAGTGTATGGAAGAAAAGGAACGTCTAGTACAAAGTAAGTGAAGATATTGGAAGGTTGTAGGGTTTCTCACGGTAGGAACAGGTAATAGTCAAATGGAAAGAGAGTGGAGGGAGAAAGTGGATAGTTTGGAAACTCAACTGGCAGAATGGAAAGAAAAGGCAGCTGAAGCTTTCCATCAGATTGCTGAAAACAAAGAAGTGATTCGAAAGCAACAGAATGAGTTGTCAGAGTCCAAACAACGAGTGGAAACGTTGGAAACACAGTTGAGTCAAGTCAAATCAAAAGCAAAGGAGTTTATTCACTCCAAACTGGCGGAGATAAGAGCAGAAAACGCCTCTCTAAAGGAATTGCTGGCTTCAAAAGAAGAAGCTTCATCGACGAGTCTTGAGAAACAGTCAGAGGATACGATCAAGTATCTGGTGAGCGATTGTAAGAATTGGATGTCGAGTTTAGAAACAGAGGTGGAAGAATGTGATTCGTACTTCCAAGGCCTTTTTGAACACTGTAGTAATTTATGTTCCTTGTTGGAGAATCCTGACAGAGAAGATGCCTCGGAGGATTCCAAAGTTGGCGTTGACAAGTTGAAGAGATTGTTGGCGTCGATGGATAGCAAAAAGTTAGAAAAAGTACACAACCGCTGTATAGAAATTTCAAGGCTATTGGTACAAATGGAAAGTTGCTTATCCGATGATCATCGTGGCAATACGAATTGTGAAGAACAAGTGCAAACAGAAGAGAGTCAGTCTGTCGGCATACAAGATACTGGAGAAGAAAAAGTAGAACAACAAGCTTGTATCGATCAACTACGCAGAGAATTGGAAAGTGAAAGAGAACGTGGAGAGGAACTCAAAAGAGCATTGGATAAGCTGACGACTATTGATTCCAAGAGACGAGATAAGTTGGCCAATCTTGAAAAAGACAAGACGGAATTGGAATTGGCTTTACAGAAACTAAGAGAGGAATACAATGCTTTAAAGGAAGCCAAATATTCATCTTCTTTGGAAAGGATGACTTGGACGACAACAACAACAACAACAGCTCAACAACCTGATATGTCTGAAATGACTAGCAGTGGACTTTCGAAGAGTACAACGGACAGTACAAGTTCTCAAGGAACAAAACTGGTTGATGAAGAAGGCAGAGAATCTTCGAGTCGTCGTTTGTTGGACGAAATTGAGGAGATTGTCCATTTCTTTGGCAATCATATCGATAGTTGTTCTCATATTTTAGAAAGTTTAACCACACAAATTCTCAGTGAAGGTGCAGCTGTGGTTTCACGCGACCAATGGAGCAGTATAAAACAAGAATTGGATAAAGCAAAAGAAGAAAAGGAAACGCTAGAAAAGGAATTATCACAGAGAGAACAACAACTTGAACAACTACGAGAAAACTTTCGTAACGCTATGCAGAACTTTGCAAAAGAGAAACAAGAACTACAGAGAGAACATGAAGAGGAGAGTGAACAGTACCAAAGTCGTCTAAGACAAATACAACAAGAAAATCAATCTCTCCACGAGAAAGTTCAACAAGTAAGTAGCTCATGTAAATAGATTTTGTATGTAGGAAATTCAACATCTTCTAGTTAAAGTCAGAGTTGGCTCGACAAGAAGAGATGTTGGGAGAGAAACAATCTTCTATTAGCAATTTGGAGTTGTTGTTGGAAAGAGAACGACAAACGGGGTCGGAATGGAGAGAACAAGTTTCAAGAATCAAAGAAGAGTTTCTGAAATATAAGGAAAAGGCAAGAACAGCGCTTGGACAACGCGATAAAACAATTCGAGAAGTAGACAGCCTTTTAGAAAAGACAAATGAAGAACATCGCTTGCAGTTGGATAATTTAAAGTCACAAGTTGTACAGTTGGAAGAGAAAATTTCTCAACTTGTAAAGGAGAAAGAGACTATGGTGGAACAGGAACGTATAAAAGCAAAGGAAAAACAGAAACAGTTGGAAGAAGAATTGTTACAGGTGAAAGAAGAAAAATCGAAAAGACTGGAAGAAAGTTTTGCAACGTTGACTGAAAGAGAATCGAAAATATTATCCTTGGAAAGCAATTTGGAAGAATCCAATATGGAAATTCGTCGATTGGAAATGTCGCTTGAACAACAGTCGACTCGTTTGCAAGAAGAAAAGCAACAGTTGGAAAAGAAGATAGAAGAGCTTACTTGGCAGAACGCTGATTTGCAAAGTAAAATACAAAGTCTTCAAAAGGAATTGGATCGATGGGAAAGGACGAGTAAGAGTCGCGCAGCATTGTCCAATAATAATAACAACAATGAAGAAACGACGACGACAGCAACCACAACTTATACGGAAAATGATTGGAATCTATGTCAGGAACAGTTGGAATTTATGAAAAAGGAATGGCGAGAACTCAACGAAAAATATCAAGCAGCACAAAAACTGAAAGAAGATATAACTTTTGAGTATTTGCGAAATGTAATTTTAAGATTTTTACAAACAGATGATTTGGATACTTTATTGCCGGTTATCTCTCGAATCCTGCAGTTTTCCGATGAGCAAATAGAGGAAATCCTCGAAAAAAGAAAACTTTTGACAAGAATTCGAAACGCGTTCAAGAAATAATAAACCTTTGACCAGACTTAAAACTCTTCCCTTTTCTCAAACAATACGTATTGACCTAAACTTAACCAAACAAAAACGATTCGACGTTCATCGATAACGATAAGTTCACCTGGAGTCCACTGAGGCTTCACAGGGACCTTTCCTGATGGCGCACTTTGACTTTCACCTATAGCAACTGGAACAAGTATTTGTGCTTGTGCATTGAAACGCTGAATTCCACCCAAATTAGGAATAACCCTTTCTAACCCTAATCTCAACAAGTCGCTTCCAGGTGCTTCAGGATCCACCAAGGAATCCACAGATATATCACACTGAAAAGCAACTTCTCCCTTCTCAAGTCCTTGTTGTGTCTCTGAAGTCTTGACAGCAATGAGCGTTATATCTTGATAGTATATTTGAATAGTCTCTACAGACTGCTGATTTGTTTTCCCTAAGAGGGACTGTTTACAACCACGTGATAATAAGAACACAATCCTTACCAGCCCATAAACCTCCCAAGAGAAACTGCGGCATTCTTACTTTCAACCACTTCATCTCCTTCCACAACTGTTGAGCTTCGTCGTGTTTCCCCTTCAACTTTAGTGTGTCATATTGTTTTCTTTTCTTTTCCAACAGAAATAAAGGGTCTTCTGCAGTCAATTGCTCTATCGTCTCACGTATTTGAGCTACGTCCTCTAGTCTCTTTGACTGAATGACTTGGTCCAGCTTGCGCTTTTCTCGAAAATATTTGGCTCTCGACTTTTCCAAAGCTGCCACGTCTAACTCTATTTTGGGTTCTGCCTGCTGTTGACAGCTCTTCCAAACAATGGAGGGTATGTGTTTCTTGTTATGTTTGCATATTGAAAACGCTTTTTGGTGACGAATAAAAGGATAAACAACTTGAGGTGAAATATTTGGACAGGACAAAACCCAACCACAACACTTTGTCATGATCCAACGCCAACCACCAACACTGTAGAGTTGTTGTTGTTGTTGTGGTACGAGATGCCGACTTGGTACCTATAGCTGAGTACATGTATATATATATATATCAAATATACAATATATCCACCAAGAATACGACTAGTCGTCTATTTTCAAGAATGAATGTTTCATCGGATGCTGTCCAATGGAACTAGAGACAGCGCATACTTCCGTAGACACACCAACCAACCAACCAGCATAGCCACTCCGACAGAAAAGATGGGATTGACTTTGCTGTCTAATTATTTTCCTCGTTATTTCAACATGGAGGAAGAATGTGAAGAGAGAATTTGTGCATTCATCGTATTGCTATTCTTTGATCATGGCTGAGAATCACTCGGCAGAGAGTGTTCGAGTTGTGGTTCGTGTTCGTCCACTAGTCTCTGCAGAACAAGAACAAAGTGTTGTACAAGTACAAGGCAGTCAAGTGATATATGTACAGGACCCTGATGCAGCTAAAAAATTCAGTTTTGATAGAATTTTCGATTCAGATACCAAACAGACAACGGTATTTGAGGAAATAGCAAAGCCTATCGCAGAAGATGTGATGCAAGGTTATAATGGAACGATATTTGCTTATGGACAAACAGGTTCGGGTAAGACGTTTACAATGCAAGGCAAGGAAGACGGCATTCGGAGCAACGACCCTGCAGCAAAGGAATCCAGAGGTATCATTCCTCAGGTCTTGGAATATTTATTTCAAAGAATGGAAAAAGACAAGAGTGAAAAAAATATGGTCAATTATACGGTCAAATGTTCTTATTTGCAAGTCTATAATGAAATGATTACAGACTTGCTTTATTCGGGTACACCACATCCTCTGAATATTAGAGAAGACTCGAAACGTGGGGTTTACGTAGATGGACTTAGCGAGGAAGTAATTCATGGGCCACAAGATTGTTATCAACTGCTAATGAGAGGATTGCATAATAGAGCAGTCGGTGCTACGGCAATGAACCAAGAAAGTTCCCGTTCTCATGCAGTATTGACAATCACAATAGAGAGAAATGAGTGCAAAGAGAACAAAGTATGGAGCAAACGAATATCTAAACTCAATCTAGTGGATTTGGCTGGTTCCGAAAGACAAAAGAAAACAAATACAACAGGAAAGTCGTTAAAGGAAGCAGCAAATATTAACAGATCGTTATCCGTGTTGGGTTATGTGATCATGGCTCTAGTAGATGTTGCTGGAGGAAGAGAAAGACACATCAATTATCGCGATTCCAAGTTGACATTCCTGTTGAGAGACTCGCTTGGAGGCAATGCGAAGACCTGCATCATAGCAACTATTAGCCCCAGTGAGAAGAATATAAGTGAAACTCTATCTACTCTCAAATTTGCACAAAGAGCAAAGTGTGTGAAGAATAGAGCAACGATTCAAGAAGAAACTACAGGCAATGTAATGCAACTGCAAGTGGAAATCAAAAGATTGCAGGAATTCGTCAGACAATTACTTTCGGAAAGAGAGCAATTGGTTCAGAATAATAGTAATCAGTCCACTCCTAACGGAAAAACTCCATCGTTAGTTACCGTCAAGAGACAAGACCTTGCCATCACTACTCCTCCAGTTTCCGAGGAAGAATCCAACCAAGCAGAATCAGAAGATGTTACGCTTTCCGGTTCAGCTATTAAAGAATTGCAACAAATGCTATTAATGACAGAACAACGAGGAAAAGAAACAGAAGACACCAAACGTTATTTGGAGACTCAGTTAGAAGATATTACAAATCAGTATAGAAGATACAAAGACTCTATACGCTCCATTCATTTAGTATTGAAAAAAGTAGTGTCCTTCATGCAAGAATTCACTCCACAAGGTCATCATCAAAGGTTAGACTCTGGAGTTATCGACATGGAGGCATCTTCATCTGCTTCTGTTGAGGAAGAAGAAGAAGAAATTCAACAACTCGAGGAAACAGCAGAATATTTACAAAAGGGTTTAATAAGATTCAAGCAGTTCGTTGAGGCGAAAAAGAAAGAAGTCAATAATCTACGAGAAGAAGTAGGAGAAAAACAAAGTTGCCTCACTAACTTGAGAACACAAATGGAACAACTCACCGCCAATTCTTCACATCATCGAGATCATTCCGAACAATATGCGTATTTCCGTTCTCAAGTAATCCAAAGTATTCGTACGAATGTAGATGACGACTCTTTCCAAGCAAATGTCTGGGATCCAGAAAAGTTGGCAGATGTTGAGTTCCTACAATATAAAATCGCCGAGATTCTACAAAGCGAAGCCAGTAAGGATGAACTGATACAAAGTATTTTAGCAGAAAAGGTAATATCTTTGGTTACTTATATTCTAGTTGGACTGAAAGCATGTCCTATAGGCAAGAATAGAATCACAAAGGGACGCTGCTCAAAGTGAAGTCGATCGTATTCTCCATTCCTTAGAGATAGAAAAAGAAAACTCAAAAATGTTGGAAGAACAGTTGAAGAAGATACAGAATAATCAAGACCATCAAGGAATAGGAGAGGAGGCATTAAGAAAGAAACTTGTCCAATCAGAAAGTAAAATTCAGTCTCTTGAGAACTTTAGAAAGCAGATGCAGCGACTGGTCGACCAGCAAGCGATAGAAATTCAAACCTGGAAGAAGAGAGCTCAAAGTATTTCTGACGAATTGGTATCCGCTCGGAAGGAATATGAAACTCATGAACGTTCGCGAAGTGAGCAACTGCAGCGTCTTATGAACGAGTTGATTAAGCAAAGAAGACAGATTATCTTAGCAGAGGAAAGAATAGCTGCTGCAAGTGTCATTCAAAAGGAAATTCAACAACACTTTGATCAAAGTCAGTACCTACGAGAAGGACGTGGAGGAGCAATTTCATCTTTTGTGAATGGCCTTGAGTATATCGCAGAACAAGTCATTTCGAAACTTTTTGGTACAACAAAACCGAACAATAACGGCAGCAACCATCCTCAGTATGGCTTTGCAGGTTCCTTAGTCCATTCCAAGGACATTCCTTTGGAGACTATGGCCAGATTGGGAGGAGAACTTGAACAGAGTGCAAAAGCTGCTGAGGCTGCATTATCTCGAATGGATAATAATATTGAAATGTTCTCTCATTCACGTTCCTCCTCGAAAGATACTTCAGAGACGATAACGGTTTAATCCTTTCCTCGTTTCCGTACAAAAATAAATATTTGGTGTTTGCAACAAGCACTTTATTTGAATACTTTTCCTTGATTCACCGGCTTATTGGTAATACTGCTAAAGTCGCCATCCCAAGCAAAAAAGTTTTCTACCAACGTTCGGTCTTTCGGATTGTTAGGATCCAACTTGCTAAACTCATAGGCATCAAAGTCGACACCTTCTTTCATGTCCTTTGGTATATCTTGACCCACAAAGAGCCATACTCCATGAATTTCTACAGAACCAGGAGGACCACTCTGACCAAACAGAAGAATACTTCCAAAAGCATACTTTCTTAAAGGCTCCAATCTTTGAAACCATCCAGATACCAAATTCGCCGACATGAAAGTTTTTTCCAACTCGTTGTTATACTTGTACTTGCAATACCACAAAGAAAGTTGGGATGGATTAAAGTGCTCCCAGAACCAAGGAAGTGCTTCCGTTCTTGTGTCCGTATTACTATATTTACGTTTCCACTCATTCATATCCATTGGCTCGTTGCTAAATCCATTCAAACTTGAGCTTTGTGAATCGGTGCTTTGTTGGACCGTAGGTGCCTGTGTTGCACTTTTTTGTCCAACTAACGGTTCCTTACAGAATTCCACGCTACCAATCACTCTTTGGAACTGTTGCTTCTTGAGACAAGTATGCAACCAGCGCAAAACGCAGCCATAACTTGCACGAAAACTCTCACCCAACGCAATACGAAACAGCGGAACAATATAACAGACCGCAGTAATATCTGCCAAAGTAACTCGCTCTCCAACCAAATAAGTATTGTGGATCAAGTGTGACTCCATAACGTCCAAATATCGTTTCATCTGAACTTTTGCTTTTTCTGCTTCTTGTTCTTGATAGGCAAAGTTTCCAGGCATAAAATAAGGATACAACAATACTGGATAATGTTTCGTAAAAGCATCTTCTGCAAAAGAAATCCACTGTTGTACTTGACACTCTTCATAAAAGGTACTTCCACAGAGACCCTTATCTTGGCGCAATTTTGCAAAATACCAGGCTATTGCAGGACTTTCTGAAATAGGTCCCTGGGGAGTTTCCAAAGCTGGAACCTACTTCCAAATAAGGGCACAGTCCAATAGAGAATCCAACATAGCTTACCTTTCCCAAGGGAAATAGCTTAAGAAACTCTGGAGTCTTGTTATCCTTACCCATCTCAAAGGGTGGAACTTCAACTGACACTTGCGCATATTCGGCCGCAATCAGTGCTTTTTGAGCTCTTGGGTTGTTAGAATATGTATGCAGTTTGTACATTTTCCGTGAATGAAAGTCTTAGGAATACGCCGGCGACGACTAGGCAACAGTTTCCACCAATTAAAAAATGCTCTCGGCAGTGTCGGCCGTTGTCGGATGAGATCTACGCAGCGTCAGCACTTTCTACTTTGATAAGAAGAACAAGAAGATTCTTGCTCTACCAATGAATAAGCTGGAGAGGAGCAAGAAACACTGTCTTCTCATAAAGAATAGTCTCCAAAGATACAAAACCTTCACGAGTAGAATTCTCGGCTTCCAAATGTAATTCACAGGTTTCAGAAACGAGAGTTCTTCCTTGTTTCAAATATTGCTCACATATCTCCAAACGCTGTGGAGGGATTAAGGGACAGTTGGCATCCTTATGTGAATATATTCGAATAAACAGAGAAGGAATCCTTTCCACCTCTAAATTTTGTACACTTATTCCAAATAACAATTCAAGAACTATTCGATGCGAAATATCGCAAATGCGATAAGAGTTGAAAGAAACGATCCGAAAAACGTATCGAACAGGACGTAAATGTATCCTGCCATGTAGGAAATAATGTTCAACCGCCCTATAATAGTCTCTTGCTAAATGTGAAAAAGAACTTGCTTCATATACTGTTTTAAGCACTTTGGACAGGTGCTCTATGTACTTGTGAGGACTCTGAAATAATTCCAAAGTGACTATTGCGTCCAGCAAAGCATTTCGCCAAGGTGTTGCATTGCTGTCCACCTGGACACACATGTTCCCTGGAAATACTTGCAGCCATTCCAATAGACATTTTGCTATTCGAGTTGTGCAACAAGCCGAATAATTAGTATCACCCAACTGATCGAGATACCGAATATATTGTCTCAAGAGATATCGATATTTTGGATGGAAACAATTGTATCCATAATATAAGCACTGATACCCAAAAAGCCCCAAATGAAAACTTAAACAAGAGACTATTGATGGCAGACAAATATTGGCAAGACGAAATTTTCCTTCTGCCAGGCATTGTTGTAAATGACTTTCCTCCCACTTTCTTCTCCGAATATCAAACAATAATACATAAACTCGTGGAAGTCTTTCAATTACTTGCTCTTCATTGGAGGAGAGAAAAAACTTGTATATCAGCAACAGCTTGGGTTGTTCATGAATATATAGAATATTTCTTTCGACTGGGTCTGTTACTTTCCATTTGTCGGAAAAGGACTTGTTTATGAATTGAGAAAAATCTACAACGCCCTTTCGAACTAGGAAGGGGTTCCGAATACCCAGTCTTTCGATACTCCATATCAGAATGGGCAAGTCTTCAGGAAACAATTCAAAGGTATTCAAGTAATACTTGAAGATACAATCCAGATTACAATCACCCGCCAAAAATATTTGAGAGAGCAAAAATGCAACGGAGTAACGAAATATGACGTTAGGATCTAGTAAATTTATCAACAACTTTTCTAATGACCGATTTGGAAAGCATAAATCGGATGCATAAACAGTCAATAAGTTCAACGCCTTTATGCGGATCAAGCTACTTGGATCATATAATAACGAAGTCAAACAGTCAACAACGTAATCTGTCAATGTTTTGTTTGTGATGTTATAACTTAATACGAGTTGCATTACACAAATAAATGATAATCGTATGTGAAGACAAGGATCCTCAGCAAGTTGTATCAAGGAACCAGCTACTTCCAGAACAACTAGTCCTTTGTTATGATGTAATTTCAGTTTCTGGAGTAGAGAATGGAGATTATCCCAAGGACTCGGAATTAGAAGAGCATTGCAGAAACAAGATAATATTTCTGGCTTGATGTTCTTCCTCTGAAAGGCATGTAGAATCAGAAACGAAGGTTGAAATAGTAGTTTCAGCAACAATTCGAGTCCCAAATGACGAATAATACAACAAGGATCGTTACACACTTTCAATGCGACTAACATAAATGACTGATGAAGAGATAATGGCTTGATGTTACTCGAAATAAACGTATCTACAAGTAGTAAAAGATGTTTCAATACAAAATAGCGTATGATAACTGGTTGTTGAAGGACAAGCGTAGGAATCACATAATTGAGGAACAAAAACATTCGAGAATAGAAATTTTCTCCATCACCTTTGATCCAAAAGAAAATAGAGTCTATACTACATAACTTTACAAGAGTATTCCTGCTTTCCTCCGTACAAAGAGTAACGAGCGTACTGAAAACAGAATCAAAATATGCTGAGCAAGCATATCTGCATAAATAGGCACTTGTAGCACTTGCTTCCAAATATGAACTGTGCAACTGTTCAAGAACAAACTCTAGCCAGTCTCTGTTAAAAGCACGTCTAGTTGGGAAGTAATGTCGCAATTTCTGTATGAAAAGAGGACCATATGATAGTTCCTTGGAATGGCTAAACTTCTGAGGCGTTATAGGGCACGAAAGGCTTTTATACCAATACTCAACTCTTAAGAACGTCTTCTTGGCGTGGAAGAGGTCCAAACTTTGAAAGGTTTCCGATACGAAGAAAGCTTCGATAGTTTTCAAATCCAGTTCAGTCAATTCCCTGTTACAACTATTTTCGTGGCCTTTGTATTGCATAGTGCTTATTCAACGACGCAACAGTCTGTGTTTTTTTTTCATTCTCGCCAATGAGGACAAGCGACCAGGACTTGGCCAAGAATGTGAGTTTTGTGGTATTGTTTCTCACTACAACGATGGATCGATATGGATAGATAGACAGACAGACAGACAGATATCGATTCCAACTTGTAATGGACAAACATACAAGTCTCTCAATATTCCAAGTTTATCTTTTCTCTCAAAAAAACATAGAAAAAGCAATCTCAGTCCACACGAATAGCAGAATATATTTTACGCGTAAACCAGAAACATGCAAGAAATCCGATATAACCAGTCAGAAAAGTAAACGCCAGGGAGATAATCGACATATAGCTCAAATAGACCAAAAGCGATACAAAGTCTATTCCATAAAAGTCAGGCTGTGTCATAAGATAAAATAAGCTGTAGAGAAACACATATAGTCCAGAAGAACCTGCACTGAAAAATGAATAAAACCACCATCTATAATCTTCACCACATAGCCGTAAATAGCATAATACAATACTAATTTCAGCAGAAGTAACTATCAGTAAAATAAAAACAGAGGACAGAAAACCAAACATATAATATATTTCGTTTTGCCATAAGCTGCCGAGAATAAAGACAAGCTGAATAAAGACAGAACCAAATGGTAAAATCCCTCCAATAAGAACAGACAAAATAGTGTTGTTATACCAAGGTTGCCGAGGTATCTTTCTAGGAATCTGATTGACGCGAACAGGAAACTCATAAGATGCTCTTCTTCTTCCAAAATAAGTTCCAAGAAATATGAGGGGAAGCGATATACCAAACCATAAAAATAAAATAAGAACAAGCGTGGAAAATGGAACAGTATCGTTGGATTGAGATAGCCACATTAGGAAATTCAAACAAAAGAAAACTGAAAAGATTAAGCCAGGAAATAACAAACCCGTTCCCAAGGCAACTCGCTTCCAGAACAAGCCACCTAACGACTTGTACAATCTTGAAGATACATAACCAGCAAATACACTGTTAAGAATCCAGAGAGACAGCATTGCAGTTAGCAAGCCGCCTCGGTTGGCTGGAGAAAGAAAACCAACTAGTGCAAATAACAAAGTAACACAAGCAATGGAAAAAACATGTGCACCAGTGCCTATAGCAACACAGAACAGACTAAGATAAGGAGGACTCCGAAATACATCTCCATGAATAAGCTAAAGAGAACTTGAGTAGCGAGCAGAAACTTGACGAGAAATACAAACCTTCCACCCTGTCTCTTCTTGAATTTCTTCTTCGTCTTCAGGTTGACTATAGCGCATGAGATCCTTTCTGATAGTTCTAAGCATAATCATGCCAACTAAACCAGTGAGAAACAAAGTCGTCAAAAGCGAATTGATAATAGAAAACCACTGAATCTCTTCTTGTTCTTCCGTGGCCTTTAATAGAGGATCCCATCTTGTTGCCCATCGGATAGGACTTTCCTCAAACTCCACATTATAAGTGAAGTAAACAGTCTTTCCAACAGCAACTTCTTGGAAACCTGCCGCGCTACAAAAAGAAGGCTCTTCAGGATCACCAAAGTGTGCCACTGAGGAAGGCTGAACTTCAAATCCAACAATACGATACGAATCTTTCGAGCCTCCACTGCTTGGATGATGATACAAGATTTTGAAGTGAAGGTGATTGTAGATATAAAACTGATCTTCGACCGCATATCCCACAGGATAGCCTAGTTCATAACTAGAGGCAAGAATAAGGACAACAACTTGTGTGTAACGACAAAAAATACTTACTACTCATCACCATTCTCCAACTGGGTTTGTTTCTTTACCACTAAAGGCATATTGTCCAAATTGAGACGAGCTCGATAGTTTCTCCGAATCAAATTCTTCAGTTTTACAACGTCCTTCGAGTCCAAAGTTCTTTTACAGGCAACTTTACAAGTTTCCGGGACCAACATAAAAGCTTTGAAAGGGGTGGACTTTGAGCGCTCACCCAAAAGAATCTTGAGAGTACCGAGGTAAACTTGAAGATAATCGAAATGAATGAGAAACAATCTTACCTGACCCATATTTAACTTTTTATTCTTTTCTTCTGGTGGATTACAAAAAGGAAGGAAATAAAAGTCGTAAGGGACGTTGCTCCTGGAAGAAGACAATTTGTTTGCACGAATGTCCAACTCTGCACCTTGAGGGTAGTCGTTTGGATATATTCCGGGTATGTAGAAAGCATTCGTAGCTACAAAGTATAATAACAACAGTGCCTGTAAGAGTCGGGCGCTCCACGAGGTTTCATATCTTCTTCTCCACATGACAAAATGTTTTGGACTTCAAATTCGACAATTCGTTTCGATGGACTCGCAAGTGATTTCGGTAGGTAGAAATAATTCAGTCGTTACTTTTTGGTTCTTATACTTGTTTGAAAGGAACAAACCATTGAAGAAAAAGAAACAACGAAAACAGCTGTTATTGCAAAAGATCTTTTGGCTGTATGTAGATGGATTTCGATATTATTCGAAACTCAATAACAGAGAATTCAGGGAACTGCAGGAGGAACTGCACAACTTTTAGTGGGACACCCGTTCGACACCATCAAAGTAAAACTACAGAATCAACCTTGGGTCGCTCCAGGACAGACTCCACAATATACCGGTGCAATTGATGCAGTAAGAAAAACGGTTGCAAGACAAGGCCTTGGGGGTCTATACAAAGGAATGGGAGCTCCACTGGCTTTCGTTGCAGTTTTCAACGCAGTTCTGTTTGCTTCTAATGGTCAAATGAAAAGAATCGTCCACGGTGAAGGTAACAACTCGCCTATGACCATTCCAGAATTTGCACTTTGCGGTGCAGGTGCAGGAGTTGCCGTTTCCTTTGTCGCGTGTCCAACAGAGTTGGTCAAGTGTCGACTGCAAGCGCAATCTGCTGATTCCTCCATTTTATACAAAGGGTACTGCTTCTCTGCCAGGGAAAAGTACAAGTAATGACACTTGTCACCTAGGCCAATCGA
Organism: Galdieria yellowstonensis; assembly: GCA_026122205.1. Taxonomy (NCBI): domain Eukaryota; phylum Rhodophyta; class Bangiophyceae; order Galdieriales; family Galdieriaceae; genus Galdieria; species Galdieria yellowstonensis. The sequence continues at coordinate 71,130 of JANCYU010000037.1, read as the reverse complement.
TTGTGCTCGTCAGGTATGGAATAATAGAGGTTTTCTTGGCTTGTTCAAGGGTCTTGGAGCAACGCTTGGTCGTGAAGTGCCTGCAAATGCCATCTATTTTTCAGTATATGAATATACCAAAGGTGCTCTAGTTCCGCAGGGTGGCTCAAAGGAAGACTTGGGTTCGGGGTCTCTGTTGTTGGCTGGGGGAATGGCTGGTTTAATGTTTTGGGGAACTGTACGTATTATTATTATTATTATTATTACAAGCGTTGTTCCATTCTAAATAGAGAAAAGGTTTATCCAGTTGACGTTGTGAAAACACGAATACAAACGGATTCCGATTCTCAACCGAAATTTCGAGGCATGTTGGATGCCACAAGGAAAATTGTTCGTCAGGAAGGAATACGTGGACTATACAAGGCAAGTAGCGGACTGAATTGGATTTTATTTTGTCGAATGTTGGATCGATAGGGATTGTTGCCTTGCTTAGCTCGTGCGTTTCCGGCAAATGCAGTAACGTTCTTGACTTATGAAGCAGTTGCTCGGTTTTTAGAGAAACAGTTGGGTTTACGTTAACTTGTTTGCAACGATAAAGGATTTCTATGCTGTCTTACGTAATTTAGTAACCATTTTAACCTATTTTCTCGACAATTTCAAAAGACTCAACGGCTTTTCCTTTTGCATGGCAGGTTTTTCGATTGAAAGTCTCCCCTTACTTTGTTGTCCAATTTGGCAAGAGCAACACTATGAAGACAAGTTCATAAGCTAGTTTATTTTGAAGCGCAATCAGTACTGTGGTCTCATGGATGAAAATACGAGAGCCTATAAAAAACCTGTCTCCTCAAATAGCACTGCAGTAAACAGTTACATTTTTCGAAAACATGTTTCCATCGATTAAATAGCATTCCGGTCCTTTTCCTTTGAGAAGTGGCGACAAACCAAAAGATAGCTTCATTTCTAGCATAAAAACTATCGTGTCAAAAGTTAATATAGAAGCATCTTAAAGACAAGTTGAATTGTCCTTTTGTTCCTTGGATTTGATATTTGTAACGTCACTGCTGACGTGAACAAGGCGGACATTCCCGTGAGAATCCATTCCAGCGATGAAGCCAACGGATTGGAAGCTCGTCTCTGAAGACTTGCAGAAAAAGCTAAATAGGATACCTATCCTATGTTTATCAGATAGTTGCAGAGTTGGAGCAATTTTTATATTTGTTATTCTTCCAGCTCTTTATTTTGCAGTGCTGTTACTGGGACAGAAGAACTTTGATAAGGTAGCATCACCACACAACTACTTTAAGGAAGTTACAGTATCCAAAAATTCTTTTCTAGAAAGAAATTCCTCGGTGGTGTGTAAGAAAGAAGAGTATGTTCCTCTGGCTTCAAGGTATTTGGAGGAAGCTTCGGTCTTGGTTGCCTTGAATATCAGAAACGGAGGTCACGTTCTACCACATATAGCCACTGAAATTCTCCAACTCGCCAAGTATTTCCTTCCTCATCAACTCTTTGTCTCAGTACTTGAGAGTGGAAGTACAGACACAAGTGGTCTGTGTCTTCATAAGCTCACTGAAGAGTTGAACGCACGTAATATAAGAAATAGGATTATTATCAATAGCGATATTGTAAGAGGAAGAAGAGACAATAGAATAATGTTTCTTGCTCGCATTAGAAATGAAGTTTTGGAGCCACTCTACAGTGGGAACTTTTCAGCAAAATATGTAGTATTTGTGAACGACGTCTTTCTATGTGCCAGTCAGATAATACGACTGCTTTTACACGTTGTTCAAGGTGCTGATATGGTTTGTGGATTGGATTATGGTAAACATTTAAGGTTTTATGACACTTGGGTTATGAGAGACATACATGGAGGCCCTGTATCCGCCTCTGAAAATTGTTCTATCTTTCATTCAAAGGCATCCATGCAATTATGTGAAAATGGAAAACTTGTTCCAGTATTTTCTTGCTGGAATGGTTTGGTTGGAATGAATGCTGAAGTTTTTTCAAAGAGTAATATTCGATTTCGTTCCGTAGAAAGAACGGGAGAAGATTGTCCAGCTTCGGAATGTACTCTTCTTTGTTTGGATATGTGGAGAAACAAGCATCATCGCATTTATGTTGATCCTCAGGTGAAAGTAGCTTATGATTTTACGACATTTTCTACAATCTTTTCACATTCCAACTCTATATTGAACAAGAGCATTGTAAATTCTATTCGTGAAGAGAAATTGGAAACGTTTTTACCACCAAAGTATTATTTTTGCGAACCTCTTCATCCTTATTCTACTCGAGATGATCCTAATAGAGGTCGTGCCTCGTGGTATCCTGTATGAACAAGAGAACCAAAAGGCGCAATTTGAAAAACAACTTTGGTTACGGATGCCTCTATAGACATCACACGATTGAAATTTAAAAGATGTTATTTCAGTCGAAGATAACGTTGTTTATGGCTTCATAAGAAGATTTAAGTATATACACGGCTGTGAAGAGAAAGTGTGACAAGTTTCTCATTTCTTCGCATTCTGTTCTCTATAAAGAAAGGAAGATTTTATGAGCCTCATTAAAATGCTTCTTGCATCTAGGAAATGCTGCGATGTTCCTTGAATAGTTCGTCTTATGTTGGTTTGGAGTTTCAACATTAAAATATTCGTAATCAATTGAAACTTTTTAGGAAATAAAAACCCTTTCAATCTCCAAAAATATCTCCATTGGCTCAGCTCGTATCTTTCATGGCGAAGGGCTCGTCTGCAGACGTGTGTCTCTTCTGTTATGGGTTAGTGTTGAGGTCTCCTTTGTCGTCTCTTGAAACTCTACGCTCTCGAAAGGCACCCAAATTAGTTTTATTTCGTAGGAAGCTTTCCTTTCGTCCAATTATCATAACATCGTCTTTGGCAGAACCCAAGAAGAGGCTCTCTTTTCCTTCACTACAGGCGGACTCTTTCCGTCATCCTGTAGACCTCGTCTCCACTAGCTTATTACGCAGATTAGTAGGAGTTGATACTATATCCAGGAAACTTATCAACCCATTTATTGAGAAACTATTTCTTCTGGAGAACTTGTCCTTTGGAATCCAAGTGTCCAGTAGACAGTTACCAAACTTGTATGCACTGCTGGTGCAGGCGTGTAGAATTTTAGACATTTATCCATATCCTCTTCTGTTTTTGAGACAAAGTCCCTATCCTAATGCTTACACCCTTGCCTTCCAAGGAGAAAAGCCGTTTATTGTTATACACTCCTCTCTCTTGGATATTCTCAACGAAGCCGAACTTCAGGTAGTATTAGCTCATGAACTTGGACACTTGAAATGTGAACATGGAGTCTGGTTGACGTTAGCCAACTCTTTTGCAGTCCTGTTCAATTCTCTAGGTGCGATAGGGTTTCCACTCTCCAACGTTTTAGAACGTCACCTCATGAAATGGTTTCAAGCGGCAGAGTTTTCCTGCGATAGAGCCTCGTTATTAGTATCCCAAGATGCCTTTGTTGTAACTTCAACTATCATGAAACTAGCTGGTGGATCATCCAGTATCCACCGTCATTTGGATGCTAAAGAATATATGAAACAGGCTGAAGAGTTTTCTAAAGAGTCACAAAAAGGTTTATTTTCTCGACTTGTTTCCAGGCAACTTGCAGAAATCGGTTCACATCCTCTTCCAGTGACTCGAATAACAGAGTTGAATCGCTGGTCGACATCTTTGGAGTATGAAAAGTTGCTAAGAACTGGAAGACCTCTTATAACGGAATAAGTGGGTGTATTTTCGAGTTTTGTATAGAAAATCTTATTCGAATAAAGACGCTCTCGTCTGATTGTCTTCCGCGTTTGGGATTGGAAAGGGAGAGTGAATGCAAGCGTTTTTAAGGTTTGGGTGTCTCTCGAAAACTGTTCCCAAGACTTTTATTTCTGGAAGCAGATGTGTTCCTCGGAAGCAAAATTTGCAAAGACCTTGCGTATTTCACACTTGTCGAAAAAGCCTGAGGAACTTGTTCATATTAGCACGACAGTATCGAGGGTCCTGTTCCAAGCCGACGAATTTCTCCTTTCCATTTGACAAAGAGAAACAAAAAAGGTTAAGAGCGGAGCATTCGAAAAGTATCTCCTCAGTACTATTACGTTTTTTTGTTTCTACTGTAGTCTCTCTGTTTGCGGTTTCCTTTGGTGGTAGATTAGAGGCACTTGCAGCAAGAGGCAAAGCTTTGGAGAGCAATAGTGCTCCTCCAATATTTAACGCTTATGATTCCTCAGTTGGGAAAAGTTCAAGATATCACTCAACTATGGTGAAGAATACAAAAGTGTCGGAACAAAGTGATGTCAAACACAAGACGAATAACAACTCAAAGAAGACTCCACCTGCACAGGCGAAGCTTGCAAAGTCCGAAAAGCTTATTACTTGGAGCTTAACTCTTGTTGTCTTTGCCGGAGTTTGCTTTGTCCTTTATAGGATATCTTTGAAGGAGGAAGAAGAAGAAGCCAAGGCTATCGAAAGAGAATATCAAAGGCTAGAACAGTTGAAACGGGAATTTATTGAATCAGACGATGATTCTCCTGTTCGTGACGAGGATTTATTAAGCAGTCTTCGTAAAAGACTAGAAAATCAGACACAACAAGAAGACCAAGGCTCATCTTCAGAGGAGGTCGGTGAAATAACGAACGAGAGTACAAGCGTTGAGGGTGTTGAAACAGACAATCCACCAGCAGGGTCTGTACAAGGTGAAGAAGAAGTTTTGTCTTCAGAAAAGGCGACTTCTTCTGAAGGAGTTTCCTCGGAGCATTTAGATATGCTTCGAAGGATGTATGAAGGAACTTCAGTGACAAACAGGGAAGAGGGAAACAATAACCCCGACGGGAACCAAGACGGTGACAGAAACACTCCCAACGATGCTAGATATGATGACAAGGGTTCGAAAGGCAGGAAGAATAGGACTTGATGCTGTGTATTTCTAGTTTGTTTAGATTTAGTTTTCCTAAAGAGACTTGATAAATCCTATTTAGGTCTTTTGTAGTCCTATTTGTTGGCAATGCGTTGTGTTGGATTTTGAGATATCTCGAAATGAAGATAAATGGACTTCTTTTCCTGCACAATATATTCTCTTACAAACAACGCAGCATATTTGTTTCTAAAGAGCCTACTGCTTCAAGTTTTTTCCGGTTAAACAGGAAAACAAACCGGAGAGGACTTGTCCTGAAATCCCAGTCGTCTTCGTTTGAGCTTCACAGCAAGACTGTTGAAGCAGAATCTGTTGACTTTGCTTCAGTTCACTCCAAAGTGTTAGAATTGTGTAAGCTATGTGAGAGAATGGACCGTGACAAGTTGTCAGACTTTCACAGACAACTTAAAGATCTTTGCTCCCAAATTGAACAACTAGAGAAGCTTTATTGCGAGCTATATGAAAAATATGCCCAAGCTGAACAGTCTAATCAGGAGCTTTTAAAACAAGTAAGAACTTTTGTTGAATATTGACGAAGCTCTGAAAAGATTAGGTGGAAGTCTTACAGGCGCAGGTGAAGGAATTAGAGGCCGACATTGTGTATTTTCGAGGCGAATATTGAGGAGCGCGTGGAAATTAGAAGGAAGAGGTTGACAAGCCACTTTGACGTTCATGACTGATATTTTTCCAAAAAGTTCTCCAAAAGAAGACACTGAAAGAAAAAAGAGACAAGTTTGGAACAGGAGAAGGGCAGCTAGTGACTTTTTGTTACTGGAAGACACGAGTGGTGTGGATGTTGCGCCACCTGTACGAGACGGTTTCTTCAAGACAAGAAGAGCAAGTGTTTCAGAGTCTACTTTAGAACGTAGTCTTTTTGTAAGCAGTCATCGTAAAAATAGCAACTATCTGCTCCCAGTATCTCCTAAAAAGTTTGAGCTGCCCTATTATGCTCCACGAACAACTTCTCCCAAGAGCTTGTACGAACAAGTTGGTTTGATAAGACGCAGTGCGAAGATGTGTAAGGAGTATATTTCAAAAATGTTTAGACGTCCTCGAGAGAAGAAGAAAGTGGAGACCGGTTCCTTCGAAGACTCGGTACGGCTGTCTCAACAAGACCATAGTTGGAGTCAGCCGACTTTTTCTAGTGTACAAGACAACGAACTTTTGAATAATGAAACCTTTTCTTTTCAACTATCTTCTTCGCAGGTTGAAAGGGCTGAAGTTGTTGGGACGGGAGAGTGGATACAAACTCCTCAGACAGATTATTCTTCGATTTCGACAGTTAAGAGCGAAAGCGAAGAAGTTGCGCGCCCATGCAGCGAGAAACGTAACTTTATGGATTCGTTACTGAGAACCCTATCTATAGTTACGGGACAAGAAGTTACGAGAAATGTTGTTTCAAAAGTTTTAATGGAAAGTGTTCTTTCTATGTTGCCTCTTATTGTTTGGTTTCTAGTTTTTAATTTCTATCCTCGCTTGTCTCTTTCGTGGCGTCCTGCTATTAACACAAGTCTTCTTCCTAAGCTAGAAGGTCTTTTACATTTTCCGTATCGCTGGTTTGCAACGCGATCGAGCAAAGCTGCAGATTTTGTAGCTGCTATTCCTTATACGATACATGCAGTTCTTCCTGGAATGTTTTTTCTATATCTTCTCCTTACTGTAAGCACACAAATGAGTCTCAATGTTTTTTATATATACTTATTTCTAAATCCAGGAAGGTCGAAAGTCAGCATTTTGCTTTTTTGCTTCTTTGGGCGTATTAAATACTTCAGCTGTCTTGACACAGGTTAGAAATTATATTATTGGAAATTTATTTTTCTCACTTAGAATAGATTCTCTTTCCATTTGCTCCACCTTGGTACTTTGAGCTGAATGGATTAGCAAAGGCAGAACACTGGATGAGTGGGAATCCTGGAGCTGCTCTTTCTCGTGTTGATAAGTTTTTCGGTATTGTGTTTTACCAAGAAACTTATACAACACAGAATAGAATCCCGTTTGGTTCGTTTCCGAGTCTTCATGCAGCATGGCCGTCACTTATAGCCTTTTGTTTTCCTGCCAGAGGCTCTCATCTTTTCAAAGTTTTGGCTAGTTGTTATGTTTGTTTAATATATTGGGCAGCGATGTACTTGCAACATCATTACGTTATTGACCTTTTGGGAGGCACACTTTATGCTTATTTGACATATCGAATGGTGTTTTCGAGAAAATTGGATATTTCAAGTTTATTTTACAGAGTCGATTCCGAAGAAGGAAGGGAGAAAGGTTTGGTAAATTCTTCTGGAAGAAGACCGGTACCTCAACCTATTTGTAATAGTAAGGTGATATCTTTTACAAATGATCAGTCTCCTTGGAGTCAGAGAAGGTCTTTAATCTCTTAAGTGTTTTTTCGTTGCTACGTTTTGTTTATTTTTCGTTATTATAAAATTTAAAATGTCGAAAACAACCTACTCAAGTAATGTTGGTTGCCCTTTTGGGTGCGCAGAGAAAGGATGGCTGCGGACGAAGACGAGTTTGTTCTCAAGTGTTTAGAAATACGTCCCGACGCCAGTTGTTCTTTTCGCACTATGAATAGAAAAACAATTATTTCCGAAGCCAACCAAAGTACTTTATGGCCTGGTTTGTCGAGAAAGAATCGTATGCACAGGAAATTAAACTTTACAGACCTGAAAGTGGTTGACCCTGCTTTCAAAAGGGGACCAACTCTTAGAATCTTAAGAAATGTTATTATTTTGTCGGTTTTTGATTTAAGGGCGCTTGTATTTCATGAAAAGGTACAAATATTTGACCCGGAAAACCTTCAATGTTCCCAAGTTTCAGAGCAGCTTACAACAAGTCTGCAGTCAGCTCCAAAGTCTGGCAGCAATTTTATTTTTGAACTGTTTGTGTTAGACACGCTTCTGACCTTGGTAAGCAAACAAGCTACCGAGCCTTTTGAAACTTTAGAGCGTTCGACTCTTCAAATGTTGAAAGAAGCCCCGAGAAAGAATGTGGCTCAGTATCTATCAGCTCTCCGTTTGAAGAAGGAACAACTTCATCAGATTGCGGAGAATTCAGAAATTCCACGACAGCTTTTGGTTTCATTTCTCGAGGAAGAAGCTTTTGAAGACTTTCCAGACTGTGATAGCAACGACTCGAAAGACCAGACGGAAGAACTGTTGGAACAGCGCTTGGTTTTGTTTCGTTGTCTCGACTCTTCTATTCTAGTAAGTTTCTCTAATACTGCATCTTACATTCATGGACTCTTGTATAGTTACTTGAAACACTTGTACAACGAGTGCATAGACTACAAGAACAAGTAAACAATCGAGAGGATGTTCTGAGCATAGGAATGGATTCCTTCCGTAATAGAGTTATTGCATACGACTTGATTTTCACATTGATATCCAGTGCTATCAGTTTTACCTCATTAGTAAGTACCACTTAGTCCTTTCTTGAAGTTGTTAAAGTTTTTAGTTTGGTGCCTGTTTTGGTACAAATATATTGACGCCTCTTGAGTTATCGAGCACTGGATCGCCAATTGGTTGGTATTCTGTAGTTGGGGGTAGTTTGGTATGCTCAGTCCTGTTTTCTTTCGTCATATTGTACTTTTTCAAAGGTGCATTTAAATATATAAGAAAGCAACGGCACAAAATGAACAAAGAACAATAAACTTTTTTTCTTACATCAAATGAGCTTTGTAGACTTGTCGCAAATGACGATGGAATGAGAGATTTTTTCCAAAGGATGGCATGTCATTCACTTAGCTTCGTATTGTTGCAACAGCTGAAAACTTATCGAAAGGACTTGCGCACAGTATTATGCTATGCACGACGCTTTAGTTGCATACAAGTTGCAAGGTTGCGAAAGGAAGCTTCGTTAGTGAAAGGAAGACTGCGGCAACTTCACTGCTGTAACTACGATGGCGCGGTGAGGCACGTTTCGAAAGAGTCTGTTATCGAAGTTTTGAAAGAGGTACTTTAGTTTACTTGCTATTGTGGAAGATATTGTAACAGTGTTTGCTGTATAGAGAGGCCTTATAGACCAAACGACTGGTCCAGAAGTTGAAAAACTGTGCCAGAAACCAACAAAAGTGTATGTGGGCTTCGATCCCACTGCAGACAGCCTTCATATTGGAAATCTTCTCGGAATCGTCATTCTTCGATGGTTCCAAAAGTACGGTCACCAGCCTGTCATTCTGTTAGGTGGAGCTACTGGAAAGATAGGAGATCCCTCTGGGAAAAGTACAGAGCGACCCTTATTGGATGATGAAACTATTGCCAGAAACTTACAAGGGATTAGAAGAAATTTTCAGCAGGTAGGCTTATGTATGTTGAATGGATAGTTGATTTTATTGCATCTTTATTAGATATTATTTTTTAGCCACGATCCTAACAATCCTATCGAACCTATCATTTTGAACAACGACGATTGGTTAGGTAAAATGAGTTTTTTGGAGTTTCTACGAGATGTTGGAAAGTATACTCGAGTTGGAACTATGTTGGGGAAAGAAAGCGTTCGTAGTCGAATGAACAGTGAAGAGGGCATCTCTTTTACAGAATTTTCTTATCAGCTGTTGCAGGCATATGATTTTGTTCATCTCTACAAGCACTACGGAGTGGAATTGCAAGCTGGAGGAAGTGATCAATGGGGTAATATTGTCGCTGGAAAGGACTTGGCTAGAAGATTGTTGGGAGCTAATCTTCATGGACTAACTTTTCCATTACTTACGAATTCAGATGGACGGAAGTTTGGAAAGTCAGAAAAGGGAGCTGTTTGGCTTTCACCTGACAAGTTATCTCCCTTTGAGTTTTATCAGTTTCTGTACCAAACTTCTGATGCAGATGTGATTCGGCTGTTGAAATGTTTAACGTTTTTACCTCTGTTGGAAATAGAAGAGCTCGAAAGGGACATGAAAAGTTCAAGCGCTTATAAGCCAAACACAGCACAGAAATTATTGGCAGAAGAAGTAACAAGAATGGTTCATGGAGAAGAAGGTGTCAAACTTGCTCAAAAAATAACTTCAGCGTCCTCACCTGGTAGACTCGTTGAGGAATCTTCCCTTGACTTTGAAACGTTGCGTCACTTGAAAGGTGAAATTCCGTCCAGGGAAATTCGCAAGGAACGCTTACTAGAACGAAGTCTTATCGAAGTTTTGGTAGAATGTGGTATTATGAAGAGCAAAAGTGAGGCGAGAAGGTTCATTAGCAATGGCGGTTGTTATATTAACAATCGAAGAGTTCAGGAACTGGACAGATCGATTGGACAAGACGACCTAGTGGAGAATAGTATGCTTCTTTTAGGAATTGGCAAGAAGCAGAAGATATTGCTCGTTGCGGTAGAATAAAAGGAACAGCTCGCTAGTGGAACAAGTGATTGCTCTTATGTCCATCCAAACCACGACATGGCCTGCTGACAGGTAACAAGTATTCATGGAGTACTTCACAAATGTGAGAAAGAGAATTGGAAACACGACAACTTTCGTAGACAAATGAATTGTGGCTGCATTTTTATATTCGAAAGATGATCTTGTCGTGGTACATAATTAGTCCCGCTCCTTGCAAAAGATTCAAGCATCGTTCTACTTCATCCTGCTCTATGCCTTGTTTGTCCAACACATTCATAACTTCTCGAAGGGAACATTGTTCACTCATCTTTTCTGAAGTTGCCTTGTCAATTGCGTCCTTGACAAGATTCATCATGTCATTAGAAAGAAGAGTATTTTCTTTGTCGGCATCATCAAACATTCGATCCCTTTCTTCACCAATTTCATCTGTCATACGTGGATCATCTTCTGGAATAATATCTTCCGACGAGTTAAAATTGTCAGAATCGTCAATAGGTTGAGAAGAACGTCGAAGACTACTTCTAGCTCTTTCAGCTTGTTCATCTTCTTCTTCTTCATTAAAATGGTAAACATCATCATTCATCTCAGAATTACTTTGTCGTTCACTACGTCTCGACGGAGTACCTGAGTGCACATCATTCTCACTTTGTCGCTTTCTCTTAATTTGCTTCTTCTTAATGGGTCTGGCTTCGTTGTAAAGTGAATAAAGCAAAATTTCTTCTGCTAACTGAGCATCCTCGGTAGTAACTTCATGACTAAGACGGCACTTGGCATGCGCCGTAGACAGTCGAATTAACGTTTCCAGTTGACGTGCAGTAACTGGAAGAGTACGATCACTACTTTGCTGACGAAGATCTCGATATCTTTAAAAAAACAATGAAAATAAGTACAATACTTAAAGACAGATACATACACTTGAGATATATACTCTGCTGCTTCTTCCGTCAACACCGGTTTCACCCGAGTTTTTGCGTAATAGATAAATTTTTTCAAAAAGGAGACACTAAAAGTAATATCGTTGGGTGAGCTCTGTCCACCAAGCGCCCGAGAGAACAAAGATGGTTCTTCGTGCTCGGATACAGCACTGCGTCGATCACTCAGTTGATGCATTGTCAAAACATGTCCGGCAACATCACGATCTCGCTGAGCAGAGATATTGTCCAGTACAATGAAAAGCAGGTCAAACCGAGAAAGTAGAGAATCAGGAAGCGCAATATTTTCTTGTGGTTTTTTATGTTTGTTGTAGGATCCATACTGAGGATTAGCAGCAGCAAGGACGGAGCAACGAGCATTAAGAGATGCATGTATGCCAGCTTTAGCAATCGTTACCTGCAAAAAATTTTAAAATTCTCAAAGCAAGCAAAACTACTGCTTACCGTTTGTTGCTCCATAACTTCATGAATAGCAACTCGATCCATTTCACTCATTTTATCAAACTCGTCAATACATACGATGCCTCTATCTGCTAGGACCATAGCTCCAGCCTCGAGGTGACGCTCACCAGTATCTTGATCATGAGTTACGGCTGCCGTAAGACCTACTCCAGAAGATCCTCTTCCTGTAGTCGAAATGGACAGAGGAGCAATATTCATCACAAAACGCAACAGCTGTGACTTGGCGGTAGAAGGATCACCAACTAACAAAATGTTGATATCGCCACGAAGATGAGTTCCGTTGTCCAAGTTCTTTTCGGTTCCTCCTAACAATTGCAACAGCAATGCCTAGCTAAATTTAGCGAAACCCTCTTATATCTTTAGGAATACTATACCCTTTTAACTTGATCATGACCATAAATGGAGGGAGCAATAGATCTAGCTAGTATGTCAAAGTGTCCTTCGTTGCTTGCAACTTGGTGTATTAAATATAAATCATTCTCAGTTAACTGAGGCTTAGAAGCGTCTTCATTTACATGAAGAACATCATTTGCAACTACAATGCTTCGGAAAACACCAGAGCCACCAGATCTCTGACCAACTCCAGGTACTGCTCTATATACCCCAGCAATATAAACTCTATCTCCTGGTTTGCATAGATCAACCAAATCATCCTCTGCGACTATTTCAATGGAACGAGGAAGCTGTCCCGCAGGAGCATTCTCAGGCATTTCCTAGTTACATTTGCTACTAAGTTGAAAACTATCTATACCCGATGACATTACCTGCAACACAATCTTCTGCTGATCACGAAATTTGCAGAGACCGAATTCAGTTTCAAGAAGGTTACCCTGATCATCTTTCGAGGGATATACTGCAATGCCTATTCCTCTATTGCTTTGATCCAAAGTAACTCCATCGCTGTATGTTCGTGTCATAAATTTGTTCGTAGCAGGGCAGTAGTGCGTGCTTAAAACAAGTTTTGGGCGAACCAAACTACATCTTGTAACAATACCTTCGATACGAACGAGTCCACCTAGGAACTCTGCAAGCAGTCCTCTAGCAGATACTTGTCGAGCTCCGAAGCTTCCTCGAAAAGCTATCCGAAACTCTTGCAAACTCTTATCCAAGTCAGGACGCAAATACAAAGCATATTCCTTCACAGCCTCTTCCATGGCGGGAAGCCATATTGCAGGATACTGTAACACATTTCTACACAGGATTTAGCAATCACTTATTGAACAATCATTGCAATATACCTCGTAAACAAATGGTCAAAGGCTCTTAGATCATCAAGTGATACAACCAAACGTGTTTTGCCTTTTTCGACGAGGTCTCTCAGTCTTTCTGCATACTTTCCCTTTTCTAGTTCCTCCTCCAAGAAATCTGTAAATTGTCGCTTTATAAGGTTTCTGCTTTCTACAGTAGCGTCCATTCCATACAAAGAATTCGCAGTGGGAACGGTTGGTGCTCTATAAGGAGCTTCTGTAAGACCCAAGGAAGTAGTCATTCACAGTGAAAAGAGTAAAGAAATGGCAAGGCGGGTAATTTTCAAAAGATAATTTTTGCCCGCCAACTCGAGCGATTTCTTCTTAAGCTCCCAAGATTTATGGAGGAATGGAGCAGGGTTGAGTGCATCTTCGATCGGGAGCTTTGGAGATGCATAGCGTAGATAAGTTTGCTCTAAATAAAGAAATCTTGTCTGCTCAAAGAACCTAAAGCTGCGTTGTCAGCCTTGTGAGCCGAATGAATATGTCGCACTTTACTGAGTAGCGAGTATCCCTAGCTTGTATTTTCAGTTTATTCGAGCTATTTGCGATTTAGGATTGAGATGTAGAAGTCAGTTGAAAACTTGTAGATAGGTCCTTTGAAGTCCAAGTTACTTGTTTTACTGGAGAGGAAATGACAGCTGAAAAGTCAAAAGCTTCTGGTATTCTCGAAGGATGACACTACTTTTGTTGGGACACAACCGATACTAAGGCGATGATATATTTGAACTTACACTGATGTGCTTCGTTCACTCTCAAATTCTAGGCAACCCCAAGAAGGGTTTTCCAGAATTAATGGAGTTGCATCAAAGATGAAAGCTCAGACGAGTAATAGAATTACCTAGTTGGACTGCATATACTGCGAATGAATGCAAATCCTCGCCACATCCAGCGGTACAAGAACCAACGTCTGAGGCTTACAATTCAGTGCAGCGTATTCAGATCTGCTTTCTAGAAGTAAAAATTCCAAAGGAGATATCGAATGGGCTATCCAAGTTTCTCTCCTGATATTGCTTAAGAGCAATAGCACGAGGGTGCGATGAATGCTCACTGGCATTCAAATTTGGCCTCTGACCACCGAATTGTCTTGTCTACGTTGACAATATTCTGTTATGCCGGAACTGGTCGTGTTACATGTTTATGACCTTTCTCAGGGTTTAGCAAGACAGTGGTCTTCGTTAATACTTGGAACTCAGTTGGAAGGAATTTGGCATACTGGTATTGTAGTATTCTCGAGGGAGTTCTTCTATGGTGGTGGTATTTGTGTTGACACGCCAGCCAGAACTCCATATGGGTCACCCGTAAAGGTTTGTTGGAGAACTTTTGTTTTGTAAACAGGAGCTTAACCTATTTTACAGACAATTCCACTAGGGGAAACCTCTAAAACTTTTGAAGAATTTCAAAGTTTTCTTTCAACCATATCTCACAAATACTCGTTTGAGAAGTATGACTTGCTGGAAAATAACTGTAACAATTTCACCAACGAATGTTCTCTGTTTCTGTTGAATAAGAGCATCCCTGACGATATATTACATCTCCCTTCAATAGCTCTTAATACACCTTTTGGGCAGATGTTACGACCGCTTATCACAAATCTTCAGCAACAGTTTCGACAGAACTTTGGTAGTTCTTCTGTACTGACCTCTGGCCATTCCAGTAATTCAGTTGGCTTTCAGAAAACACAAGGAAGCAAAGAAGTTGACCAGTCTGACTCCGTTCCGGACGTCAAGAGCCTGAAGGACTATCTTTCTATCGAATATAAGAACCCCTTTTTGTTTGAAAGTTTCGATGAAAAAAAAGTGGTCAGTAAGCTCCACCAGCTTATTCCTACAGCCGAGAATTTGTCGAACGAAAGACTATTAGAACTTGCTGTGAATGGAGAACCCTCAACTCTGTTCCCTTTGCTGGATAAGTTACGATTTGATATCTTGCAGGATCAAACTCTTGCGCATAGCATTGCTCGACTTTGTTTATCCGATATTTTACAAAAACACTGTTCAGAATCAAGTCCATGGTCCACAACGATAATGAGTCTTCGTCTTTTGACTAATATGTTCCGATATGATGAAATTGTTACTGAGTTTCTCAGACAGCCTTGCCATCAAGAAGTTGTTGTGAAGTCCTTGTGTTACAGTTTCGTGCACCCGAAGCCATCCGTGGTTGAAACAGGATGCGCAGCTTTGTATAATTTTTGTCGATTGCTGTATTTCTCAGACATTACATTATCTGAGGAGACACTGTTCCAGCTTGCTCATGACTTTTTTTCGTTTATTACAAGAGATACAGCTTGCAACTGTGGAAATCAACAAGGAACCCACATGTTGCTTTCGCTAACCTTCCTTTGCGTATATAACGAGTCTCTTTTAGAATTGGCACGAGCAATGGAAATTCCAGCCTGTCCTTTTTTGAAACAAACCGAACATTTGTCTTTGAAGACCAGAATGGTTGTAGACAAACTGCAAAAATTTCTCAAATAAACAAATGCTGATTAGTTACTTTGTTAGAATTCTTTTGATGTTGTGTTTTGTTCCTTTCTTATCCAATTTTCTGGTATGTGTGGAATTTGACGAACATGCTCAAGGATCCAAGGATGCGCCAGGACTTGGTGAAAAGGAATCCTCCTCTTTGGATCCTTTACGAGCAACTGCTGAAGAAGGTCCCTCGCCGTGTCACTGACATGAGCAGGAATACTGAGATCAGCCTTCATGATTCGATTGTACGTCTCATGCTGACCTGCAGCTTCAAAAGGAGGCCGACCAACTAGAAATTCGTACATTAGAACACCTAATCCCCAGATATCGACTGATTCGCCATGTTGCTGACCTTCGATCATCTCTGGTGCCAGGTAATCTAGGGTACCACAAAGCGTTTGGCGACGTGAATCCGGTGCATATACTGACCAACCGAAATCAGCTATTTTCAGTTCATTTTTTGCACCAAGTAACAAATTCTCCGGCTTGATGTCGCGATGAATGACGTGTTTATGATGACAGTAAGAGAGAGCATGTGCAAGTGAGCATATATATTGAGCAGTTTGTTCCTCAGAGAATCTGCCCGACTTTTGAAGAAGCTTATAGAGTTCACCACCTGGAGCATATTCTAGAATCAGGTATACTCTACTTTTGTCATAGAAGTAGCCAAACAATCGAAGAATATTGGGATGTCGAAGATGACTTTGAATTTCGATTTCTCTTCGGAGTTGATATTCTACTCCAGCTGCTGCCAACTGATTTTTGAATAGCACCTTGAGAGCAACCACAAACTCCGTTTTCTTTTCTCTTGCTAAGTAAACATTTCCGAACTTGCCCCTTCCTAAGGGTTTGCCTATGTCGAAGTCATTTAATGACCAAGTCTTCTCCGAAAACCTATTTCGGTAGCATTTTTGAACTTGCGGCTTTGCATGCGTATCAACTTGACTTGCTGTAGTCGGTTGAGTTGTGTCCGTAGCATCTTTGCCAGCTATCGCATCGTTATTCCGCCCTCTTTCGCCACAACTTGCTACCTCTTGTTTTATTTCATCCGTATTCCCTTGTACTGTCTCATCTTTTTGGGTTGTATAATCTAGACGTTGTCCTTTAAACTTGCTTTCTAACGACTTGTTGCTCAGTTCGTACCTTGATGAGTATCTGACGAAAGTTGAAGATGTCCCTCTACTTTCCTTGTCTCATTTAGAGCTTTTCTGTCTTTCACGTGCAAGCCTTCTTGAGTATCTTGTTTGTTCAGTTGATTCTTTGCTGCAGAAGCTTGTATCAAATCAGCAGAATGCAATGTCTCTTTAGAATCCACATAAAATCCCACATACTCTGCTTCAAATAAATAGCTCTGTGAGTTTCCTCAAGTCTTTCGAGTGCTTACGTACCTTCTTTCACACCGTTCTGTTGAAGTATCGTCCCAACTCGTGCTTTATTCTCCTTATCCTCCTGCTGTTTGTAGCTCGTATGCTCTTCCACCACCTTACTGGTCGATTTCAAGTATTCGTGGCCTGACTTGTATTGTTTTCCTCGCTGCATAAAGCAAATATTTATTCTTTGTTGTAAAATGGTTCCGCACCAAATTTCAAATGGCTACGGCTAATTCTTTTCCCTCAAAGCGGGAATCGATTTGAATTTCAATTTTTGGCTGCTTCCCCCACGAGAGACATTTCTCTCATTATTGATGATAGGATTTCATCGCGACAAGTACTTCTCTAGAGTATACTATATAAACTGCTTTCTGCAATAAAAAGCCAGTCCAATTCAAAAGTGTGGTGCTTAGCAACTTGACGAACATCAACATTTGACAATCCAAGCGTTCAAAACTATTCATCTCCATGGTTGCCTTCAAATTATCGTAAGGGTTTCGAAGCCACCTTGTACTTGCCCACCTCAATACAGAAGGCCTTTCAATGTGTGCAAAAGAATCTCGGTAGTCACAAAATGTCCAAGCAAAATATATGCTGATATGCAAAACTGCGTATAACGCGATCGATGAAAATAGAATGCAGCCAATCAAACCTATTACAAAAAATTGAAATAATATTGCAAAGGGATTCCTTAAAATGGCTTCGATGGAAAAGAATACTGCTTCCACAAAGTCACTGCCATCACACAGGGCAGTAAAGGAAAGACTATAGGTACACAGAATAACTAGCAGGCATAATGCATAAATACCAACTCCCAAAGGTAGCCAAGTTGGAAAGGTCCACAAAGCAAAGATTAGCAATATCGTAAGGACAACAAAACCAGTAAAAAAACAATAAGTAAGAAGGAAAGTACTTGGCAATACTTTCACTACTGTCCAAAACCATCGCTTCAAAAGACAAGTATATCGTCCTCTCATTGTTCCACGAGTAATAACAAGAAGAACAAGAACAGCTGTTTGGCCAGTAATCATAAACAGAGCTGTAAAAGAAATAGCGACTATAAATAGCTTTTCCAATGGGCCTTGGACAATCCAAACAAACAATATCAACCGGAGGCCATAAAAATATAAAACCGCCAAGATCCAGCTTTGAAATAGCCCAAACCTGACATCCGAGGCAAAAGCCGGTTTCAATACTTGTATCAATGGCCATAAGGTTCTTAAAATATTTTGTTGATTTTCCATTTCTTCAGAAACATTTCGTAGATTGCTGAATCAACTCTCTCTCTCTCTCTCTCCTCTATACCAGTTTCACGCACATGAAGATTCGTCCTTTGCCACGTCACACATCCAAACGACCGACAAATCCGGAGCCACCATTGGGCAAACAACAGTCGTATTTCACAAAATAATTGGAATACTATGAACATTGGCTTCATAAAACTTACAAAAGATGCCTTCTATTGTGTTCCATAGCATAGTCACAAGAACAAAATATGCTTCCACTAGTTGTCCATACAACATTGGACTCGAAGCAAAGATTCAAAATACCCATCCTTGCAAAGTTTGCAAAAGTATTTTTCAACTGCATTGAGAAAACGATCCTTGCATCTGAAAATACATTTTTGAGTCATGCGACGAAACCGAAGGCCGTATTTTCTTCAAGGCCTTCTCGAAATGTTCGACTTTTACTTGCAAGAATGTTTCTTCAATAACTGTGCTACGAAGGGATTCCGTCGCAGCTTCTCGTACAAGAGCCGACAAATCTGCTCCACTAAAGCCCTCCGTCTGCGCATGAAAGGCAATGCTTTCAAGAGAAACATCATCCGCTAAAGGCATTTTGCGCGTAAGCGTCTCTAAAATAGCTTTACGACCATATTTGTCAGGAAGCGGAACAAATAACAATTTATCTAAACGTCCAGGTCTCAACATCGCAGGATCGATCATATCCGGCCTATTCGTGGCTGCGATAACGAATACTTGACTTCTTGCTTCCACGCCATCAAGTTCTGTCAGTAGTTGATTGACAACTCTTTCTGACGCACCAGATGAACCCCCAAAACTTTCAGAGTCCAAAGAAGAAAAGCCTCCACGTCGTGGAGCCAAGGCATCCAGTTCATCAAAAAATATAATACATGGAGCAGAGGCTCTTCCTCGCTGAAAGACACGTCGCACCGCTCTTTCACTTTCTCCAACATACTTATTGAGAAGCTCCGGTCCCTTGATAGAAATGAAGTTTGCACCACTCTCACGAGCTATCGCCTTGGCTAATAGTGTCTTTCCACAACCAGGTGGTCCATAGAGCAACACTCCGGCTGGTCGATTCAAACCCAACGCTTCAAATCTTTCTGGGTGATGAATAGGTTCCAAAACTGACATTTCTAATTCTTCCCTTATGTTTTCCAAAGAGCCAATATCATTCCAACTCGTATCAGGAACCGTTGTAAATCCTTCCCTTAAAGCACTTGGCTGGGTCTTTCCTAACGCAACCTCAAAGTCTTCTGGCTTGATTAAAATAGACTCAAGTTTAGATTCAGGTATTGGAACAAAACTGTCTGTCATTGAGGAGTCATCGGTTAGCGATGATTCTTTTTGAAACCTGGACACAGCTGCAGTGGCAGCAGCTGTTATTAACGAAGCCAAATCGGCACCAACGTAGCCAGCAGTTCTTCTCGAGATGTATGAATAATCTATCTGCGAGTCGACGGACAGATTTCTGCAAAGCGACCTTAAAATTTCTTCTCTTCCTCGTTCGTTCGGTGCACCCAACTCCAACTCTCGATCAAATCTACCGGCCCGTCTCAAAGACGGATCGAGAGTATCGGGCCTACTAGTAGCTCCCAAAATAATTACTGGAGATATAGAAAACTCTGCAAGGCTCAAAGTATCCATACACGACAAGAATTGTGCAACTATCCTTCTCTCCATGTCCTTACTAGCGCTTTCACGTTTGGAGGATATTGCATCGACCTCATCGATGAAGAGAATGCAAGGAGCTAGCTGTTTGGATTCTTCGAATAGCAGACGCAATCTCTCCTCTGATTCTCCCGATAAGCCTCCAATTATCTGCAGTACAGTTATTTAAAATGTCAAGAAAAAGAACGCACAATTCTCACCTCCGGGGCCGAAACTCGAACAAGCGGAACTCCGTATTCTCCTGCTAATACTTGTGCCAAAAGTGTTTTGCCACAACCCGAGGGTCCATGAATCAGTACACCTTTGGGAGGTTCCACGCCTAAGCGAAGATAAAGTTCTGGTTGTCGCAACGGCCACTCAATCAGTTCCCTCAAAGTATCTTGTATCAGTTCTATGCCACCAAAATCCTCAAATTTCTTCTTAGGATATTCAATAAATAAATTTTTCGTAAAGTTGTTCGAGTTGAGTTTATTCTTCTCCGAAAATTTCCTTCTTTTCGAATGCTCTCCGGAATTATCCAGTCTTGCTTGATAGGATAAATCTACCTGGTTTTCTCTAAAAGGACGAGCAAAATGGGGACATAATCCTTCGTTCTTCTCTTCGTTGGCAAGTCTTTCTGTCTCCAATTTCGTTCCCACTTTACCGCCGAGAGAATGGATCATTTTCTCCACCAATAATCTCTTAGCCCTGTTCGTCTTTCTAGAAAATCCTGAAACACTTTTTTCTGCGGCCTCTATCAATTTCAAAACGTCTAGTTCTGTCAGTGTCTTTTGTGAGTTCACAACTTCATTTAACTTTTCTTCTACAATCCCCCGCAAGGAAGTGAACGAGGCCATAGCCCACAAGAGGGCGCCAATGAGGAAAACGTTTCTTCGGAATAAAAATCCAAATCGCACATTTGACATTGTCCAATGAAGTCTGCGTCAACCGAGAAACTTTCTATTGTTTAGTTTCAAGCAGTGCCTTGGGTTTGAAACAACCTCTCTTAGCAAAGGATGTTACAGCTATGGAAGAAGCTTGAAATAAATGATAACGGAAAGCTAAAGTAGCAGTAGCAGCAACAGGACCTCCGCCATTGTTTGAGCTGGTGGGAATTGCACCGTTTGGCGCCTCGTCGTGTCTTTAAATACTCACCGTCTTATCTGTTGGATGGAATGTCTTAAACTGCTTTACTGTGTCTGAACAACAACACCAGTGATTTCACAGGTCTCACCAACTGAACCAAAGGAAATTAGAAACCCCTCTCGAACGCAGTGACAAGGAAAGAGAACTCTTCGAGTGGAATTGAAAAGGTCCCAGTTAACTTTGTTTCTCCGTAATCAAGTTCGTTTCAAGAACAACGTTGCTTCAGCTGTGAAAGAGTTTGCAGTTGATCTCCTCGTTATTATGACCGCCTTTGACGCAAAGCATCAGGGAGAATGTACAGCAGAGAATTACAGGAAAATGGAAGTCTTTATCACGCTTATTGCTTCCGAAACAGAAGTAGAGTAAGCATAAGACTGAAAGTACCTCCGTCGTGAATGCCACAATTTATCGCCCATATGCAACAAAGACAGACTCAGTTCAACTTATAACAAATGTCTTCAGAAGATAGCGCTGTAAGGATACTAAGAAAGAAGAAAGACCTAGGAAGCGGGAGGTATGAATGAGGAAGCTACCGATAAGATGCAAAAGCCTCAAACTGGCGAGACTCTCTATGATGTCCGTCAAGAGGTGGTGGCGAACTTGCTAAATGCTTTCCAAGTAGACTTCGCGAAATAAAACTTATGATCCAATATGTAAGATTGGAAGAAGAGTCCGAATATAATAACAATATACTGCTATTTACTCAAAGCATTACACAAACAGGAGCGGAGCTTGTGTCTTTATTTGCAAAAGCAAGCGGAAGAGCTGTTGACCAAGTCATTGAACTACGATTTGCACTAGCAAGTTAGCAGCGAAAGCCTCGCTTTTCTAAGAATGCCCCGCTGCTCCCTGTTCCTCCTTCTACAATCTCCAGTACGGTTTCTTTCTCAGCCAAACTTTTACTCCGACGGTACCTGCCTTTGTAAACGCTGTATCTTGAGCAAACTCAATATCTTCTCCTCTCCTAGCGACCACTCCGTGTTTCTTCCCGTCGCTACGTCGTACACAAATATCTTGTTTGGGCAATTCGACCGTAGTTCTCTTCTCCACTGCTTCTTTTACTCTTCTCGCATAAGCTTTGGCCGTTTGTAAGTCCTTGACTGGGTTCAACACCACGCAGTCCATGTCATACCAATACCGCAGTGCCTTTCGATTGGGAGGTGTCCTAGTATATATCCACCATTTGCCGTTCATCTCTACAATTCTGTCTATTCCTTTTCTTCTTGCATATTCAAGTATCAGATTGTACATTTGTTGTTGTCTTTTGACATGCACAGGAGGTGGACTAAACTTGAACGGTGCTGTCAATGACATTGTGCCTTTCCTAACCACACACACACTCTCTCTTTTCTCCAATTCCAATCCGAAGAATCAAAAATAACAAATGTTTCATGATCGTTTCAATTCTAATCGCTTTCTCCTTGTTTTGAGAGAAGCAGTTTTACACCAAGATTTGTTACTTGCTATGTTTATGTTCAATTTCATGGGTATCCTTCAATGTATATATATATATATATATATATATATATATATATATATATATATATATGGGGTTGGTGTTTGGGTGTGTTTTCATCATCATTGAATTCGGAGTAAATATCGACGAGAAATAAATTCAGTTGTAATACACACAGTGCAAACTAGGCAGAACTTTCCATATATAGAGCGGAAACATATCACAATGACACTATATAGAAAGATAATAGAGCATCCGATGTCTCTCCCTGGAGGTTGTCCAATTCAGAATTGATGAAATTCTTCAGAGCATTGTACCGATTAGGAGTAACTTTGCGTACTTGTTCTGGGTATAAATGGAGGTCATCGTGTAGCAGCATCAATAACAATCTTCGTGCTTCCTGGAGAGCTGACCTGTCAACCTTCGCAAAGAAGAATCTTCACGATCCTGCAGAACAAGTTGAACAACTTCTTTCAGACCTCGACACCTTATCTGTGGAGCAAAGAAAGGACGCCTATGCTCGTGCCTTAAATTCAGCACAACAGGGAAGTTCAAAAGGAAAGGTTGTTCGTTTTTATTTTCAACTATAAAGCTTGTTCACGCCCCACCAGTTGTTGGTAGGTTGTCTACTTCGATGCGGGATAGGAACCGAACGAAACGAGAAAAAAGCGTTGGAAGTTCTGGAGCCTTTGGCTGAATCGGGAGATGCTTATGCTTCTTTCCTTTGTGGGGACATTTTGGAACAGGTACGAATTATCACTCCTTTGTCTTTCATTCTAAACTCCGCAAGATGTATGAAGAAACACTGTCTGCAACTCATGTTGCTGAACAATCAGCACAGATTAGAGATATGAAAGCATATTTGGACGAAAAATATTCTGAAAGCAGGACATTTTTAGAAAAGGGTATTGTTTTTGTCATTCCAAATTTTACTTGATTTACTTTTTTCATAATAGCAATACGATATTATGAGAAGAGCGTAGAAAATGGAAACGATGAATCTCTTGTGGCACTAGGCAATGCTTGGTTAAAGATGCAGCATCCTGAAAAGGCAAAAGAAGCGTATATGAAAGCAGTGGAGAAAGGCATTACTTCGGCACTTCTCTGTTTAGGTAACCTTTATTTCCGAGGATTCGTCGGAAAGTTCTCTTCCGTAGGCAATTTTTGTTTTTATGTTTCGTTTTATTTATTTCTTCTTCAGGTTAGTCCAGATGGACTGAAAGCTTCCAAGTATTTGACAGCATCAGCCGAAGAAGGAAATACGGAGGCCAAATATCTTCTTGGTGAATTATATTCTTCAGGTTTGGAACCTATCGAACCAGATGAAGCCTCTGCAATAAGGTGGTTGAGTATACTTTGGCTGTTGGAAAGCGGATATTGACTGCATTACTAATAGATATCTTGAAAGTGCTGCTGAAGACAATCATAGTGAAGCCTGTTACTTGTTATCAAAGATTTTATTAGATAAGGAGGAATTAGATCCAGGCACAGTTGATATGGAGAAGATATTGAAGTAAGATGCGATACTCCTATTTACTAGATTATCTTAAAGTTTGTACAAGATATTTGTTGGTTGCTGCAGAAGAAAATCACTCCGGTGCTTGTTATTTTTTGGCAGACCTTTATTATAAAGCCGGTGGACTGGAAAATTATCAGCAAGCCTTGAGTTTGTTTGAGAGAAGCGGTGTTTCGGTATGGCATTGTTTGTTGCATATATAACTGATTGTGATTTGTTTTTAGGGAATGCCTTCTGGCTTCTATATGGCTGCAATGATGCACCTTTATGGTATGTGAAAGTCTCTCCATTTTTGCTGAGTTAGTTGTAACAGAAGATTGGAACAGGTGTAGGAACTCAAAAAGATGCTAAAATGGGTATTGAACTTTTGAATCGGGCAGCCGAAATGGGTTCGATAGAAGCACTTGAGAAACTTGGGTAATTCTTAGATTCGTGGAAACATTATCTTTTGTTAATACTATCTAGTGAATTGTATCGTTTTGGAGAGTTTGGCTTAGAAAAGTCCGAGGAGAAGGCGGTTATGTTTCAGAAAGCTGCTTCTTCTCTCAAGGAAAGGTAACTTGTAAGAAATTCCTACTTGTAATTACGCTTAGACTTGGAGTAGAGAAGTGACACAACCCCTGGAAACTTCTCCTTTGTGGTCGAAACGTGTGCCTGCGAACAAGGGAATATATCCAAAACTATTGGAGACAAAAACGGACAAGAGAAACTTGCCAAAGTGAAAAGGAAACAATTCATGAGACTGCATCATTTCTCTTTTAGTGTGCATAGTTTGATGAAAATAAATAAATAGGAGAACGAAAAGTTGTTAGGTTTTCATCCACGTCAAAGGGAACAAAATGGCTTTTCCTTGAATGCTTTGATGATGGAGCAGTTTTGGTATCAAAATCTCCAAGGTGAAACTATTGGACCTGTTTCCTATGAAGACTTGAAAAACCTTGCAAAAACTGGAGAAATTGATGGGCTAACGAGAATCTTTTTAGGAGCACAGAACAAATGGACAATAGTGTCTGAAGAACCCGAGTTGAGAGAGTTGATGATAATAATAGCACAAAAAGAAGAGGAAGTTTTGAATACAACTGAACAAAGTATTGTTGATATTGTGGAACACGTGCGGAATGACAACGAAGTAGTTCAAGAACCAAAGAAGGGACAAGGCGTCTCTCCAAAGAAAGAGTTGACGCTGGAAGATTTGAAGAAGAAGGAAAAAAAGAGGTTAAAACGTATGGAACAGAAGAAAAAGGTATTTTGTAGAGTTTTTTTGGAACTATTGTTTCTCTAAACCAAGGCTATTATAGAAAAGAGAAAGATGGAATGAGGAAGCTGCAAAAAACAATACCAGCGTATATTTTACCGGTATTCCTTCCGATGCAACTGAAGAAGAAGTTGCTCAGTTCTTTTCCAAATGTGGTATTTTGAAGGTTGATCCTTATTCTGGAAAGGAAAAGGTCAAATTGTACAGAGATGAACGCGGTGAACTCAAGGGAGATGGAGTCGTTACATATGCATTACGACCTTCAGTTGAAAACGCTCTCAGAGTTTTAGACCAAACAGAGTTTCGTCTTGGAACAGGAACTCGAATTCACTTGGAACCTGCTCGCTTTCAGTTGAAAGGCCAAGAGTTTGTACCAAGGAAGGTTCCAGTAAGTAACCAAAATTTTTATTAATGTTGAATAATAGGACGTATGACATTGTGTTTTCAAGAATACCAGCAAACCGTTATTTTCAACGAAACAGTTGATAGAGCAGAAGACTAGCTGGAACGATGGCGTTGATGACGGACGTGGCTTACGAATAGTTATTTTAAAGAATGTCTTTGATCCAAAGGAAGCACTTTCTGATCCCAATTATTATGAGGTATGTGTCGAAACAAGTATTTAGAGGTCTTCTGACCTATTATGTGGAAAGGATATTCGTGTAGATATGTTAGAGGAATGTTCGAAACTTGGCGAAATAGAAAAGGTATGATTCCCTGGTGTCTATGGAATGCTCTCAAATGGAAACTTTTGTAGCTAACTGTGTTTGAGAGAAATCCTGAGGGTGCGGTTGCAGTTCGGTTTCGGTCCCCTGCTGCAGCAGAGTCGTGAGTCCTCTTTTTCAACACAACTTATATTTTTAAAATATTTTAGTTGTATTGAGCTTATGAATGGTCGTTGGTACGGTGGGCGTCAGTTGCAAGCAGAGTTTTACGATGGAAAAACGGATTATCGTTACAAGGAAACAGAAGAAGAAATGAAACAACGCATACAAGTTAGTATATCTTATGTCATTTTGTTAAAATGTATAACTTGTGTATTTAGAAATTCGAGGAATGGCTCGGTGTAGATGAAACTGCAGACGATGGCGGAGTCGACTTTTTAGATGCGTATTAAGTGACGGTTCATTGAGGCTTTTTTGGTTGTGTGGATGCACAGCCTCTCGTTGAAACTTCCAAAGAAACGTTCGTCCAGTTCTACAAATATATTAAGCAATAAAGTATTTGAAGCGGAGGATAAAGGCGATGAAGATGAATATAACAGAGACAACTTGTATTTCTCAACTAATCAGAGTTTACTAAAACAAACTACTCAAGAGCCTTGCGACGACCCAACAGCTCTTGCATATGACGAAGTATATGAACAACTTCACAGTAATGAGAGGTAGATTATAAAAATACCATTCTAGTTCTTATTTTAATATTCTTGAGATAGGTTTGAGAAACAGAGTGAAAGAAAGAGCCGATATCTAGCCTCGTTAAAGGCAAGAGCGGAGGAACGAAAGATGGAACAGGAGTTATTGGAAGAAAGACTCAGCTTCAGAGAAAGAGAGGAAGAAGTAAGTGTATAAAAATTTCTCAGCAGATCATTAACGGCATAGTTAGGAAAAAAGGGGTGAGTTTAAGGACAAGGAGAAGTTTGTTACTAGTGCCTACAAAGAGAAGATGAAGAAGTTGAAAGAATGGGAACAACGACAACTGCAAGAGGAAACAACCCAGCAAGGAAAACGTCAACCTAGCTTTTCTAAATTTTACTCCAACTTGCTTACTAACGACATCGACCTGGGTTCTAAGGAAACCGAGGCACCAGAATCTGAGTCAAAACGGTCTTCGAACGAAACCTCGGAACCAACGGAGAAGCCTAGGAAACAAACCAGTCAAGAAGAAAACGCAGATTTGGAACAACAAAGGAGAAAGGCACTCTTTGGCGAACCTGAGAAGCGACCCGGCGGCTTGTTTATTCCTTCCGTCAAGAATTCTGACGCAAAAGAAACTGAAAATAGAAGCACTGCAACAAAAGTGCAAGCTAAAGGCACTGCGTCCAGAGAACGAAAAGACGAAGACAGCGTGAACAAAGCTCGAGAACGTTATCTGGCAAGGAAACGGCAGCGACTTGAAAGTGGTTCAGAAACGTGAAGAGTTTCGTCAAAGTTCGAGTTGTATGGTCTCCTTATATGAAACCTTTAACTGCCCTTGACAGAGTTCTTTCGACGACGCTTCTTGCGCAACTTTGCAGGAGATGGTTGATACGGTGCTTCACTTTGATGAGCTTTTGGACTTACATTTCCCGACGCTAATTCACTGTTACCATTATTTCGCTGTTGTTTTTCAGGGTCGAGTAGCTTCAAAGCACTTTGCGGTTCTGCATTGTTTACGTTGTTTTGTATAGACATATTGCTTGGAATCATTTTCAATTGAATATTCTTTTTGGCGCGCCTATATTTGTTTTAAAGTCGTATTTTTCAATAGAAAAATTCTCTGACAAACCTTTTCTTTTGATATGTTGTTTTGCTTTCTTCTTCAGAACAAGCTTCTTCCTCTACTGCTGGAATGGAGTCTGACTCACGACGTCTCTTCTGAATAGCTTTCTTCAAAGCAAGTTGCACCCTGCTTTGGTTCTTAGTGAGACTAAATTTAACGACAAGACTCACTTGAGGTCCGCCGATTCCGCACAAGCGGAGTTCTTGCTACTGGATATACAACCAAGACCTTTTCGACTACTGAAACCTGTTCCTTTCTTACTTGTTTCAGCAGGATTCTCAGTAACTACAGTGCTTGTATTTTCATTCTTTGTATAACTTTCTGAACCTTTACACCGAGCTATGAATTCCTTGACTTTGGAAGCTGCATAATTATTGACCAACATGCGGCCAACAATGGAAAAGAGGAAATTTGTACGACTCTCGTTGTTTTTCTTATGATACATCAGCGCACGTATAATGACCCTTTCTTTCATTCAGCTCCGTTTCTCAAGTATGTTCTTTACGAGCGACAAAGATACTACCTGTAACCAAGTTATTTCCGGGTACCTAATACCGATTGAACGCCTGGAATCATCCTTTTGAAGAACAAGTTGAACACGAGGAAAAAGGATGGACAAAGAGACAAGTGTTTTGTGTGAATATTTTTGCGAACTTTTTGAAACAAGACACTCGTTACGTTTATTCTATCACAGTACTTTCTTCTGTTAGGATTCTAGAAAATAGAAACCCAGCTTTAGGTCGAAACTTTGTGCGATATAGGAGCAAAAGCGTAACTACATTTGGATACCTTTTGAGCGTAAAAACTTCTTTGCCTCGGCCAGATCTCTCTCCAGCTCTGCAAGAGCTTTGGGACGATCGGGGAAAGTTAACAAGCCATACAAAATTCTCACTGCAAAGTAAGCAACAAAAATAAATAAAAGCGACCCAATAATCTAAAAAGATGAAAGGATAATATACAGAATGGAATTTGAACTTACGAGTAACACTTGTCGCAAACTAAGAGAAGAGTCCCAAGTCACTTGCAAGGACGTCATCATTAACCAATCATTTCCTCCAATACCCGAGAAGGATATTTCCGTATTTTGCTCTCTCTCTATGTTTATATATGCATATCGCAGCTCCATTTAGAAACACAACTCTTTTCAAAATGTAGAAACAAGATTTATATTTATTTATATTGAACGATATAAAAGGAGTAAGATAAGAAACAGAAATACTTGGCGGTCGCCCTTTCCCAATTGCCGTTGGTTTTCTTATGTTGCCACAGTCGAGCGTGATCATTTCGAACCCCAAGTGTGCGAGCTATTTGGTCGGAATATCTGCTTCTAGTAAAAGAGATACCAAACATTTGGTTGGACATAAAATACACCTATGTACAAACTGCTTCTCAACGCTACAGAAAGGGAAAAGGTCGATTTGGAGGACTGCAACTTGCTTTATCTACTACCAGTATAACCCCCCTAGTCACAGAAGAGCTGGCGATGGTTGGAAAAACTTTGGTGTTTTTCCATTTAATGTCCCTTTTCAACGATGTTTCTCAAGCACTAGGAAGTGTTCTCCACAACCGAAGAAGTGTGACCAGTTGGGTTTTTCTGAACGTAGAACCAAAAATGGCGCCAATGGGAATCAAGCGGACCGCGCATACTTGTACAAAAGACACTCCATGAGCGTTTTTCAAAAGATTTGCTTGGTGAGTTCAACTGGACCAACTGAGAAACAATCAGACGAGCATAACAGAAGAAGGCGTGACCATCGCCTGTTCGAGGAGAACTTGGGTGGCCAGCTGCCTTTCTGTGATAGGAAGCCTAGCAGCTTCGTATCTTCAAATGGTTTTCATTCAAACTATGATGAAACAAATAGTCATCATATAGCGACAGAAGAGTCGTCGAACGTAAATTTGGAGGTGCTTTCCTATTACTTTGCTGATTTATCTCCAAAACTTCACTATCTTAGTCCGTCGGATAGAGCACGTATTTTAGCGGCATTGGAAATGGCTTACGAAGCACATAAAGGCCAGTTCAGAAAGTCAGGTGAGCCTTTTATTATACATCCTATAGCTGTGGCAGCCATATTAGCAGATTTAAAAGTTGACAGAGACACTGTGATATCTGGTTTGTTACATGACACCGTAGAAGATACGCCAGGTAAGAGTGATTTTCTAATTTCGAGCAATTTTCTCATTTCATTTAGTTACGTTTGAATTGATTGAAAGAATGTTTGGAAAGGATGTTCGCCGCATTGTGGAGGGTGAAACGAAATTGTCAAAGCTAACTTCATCAATAGGAGCATCGCTTGATAAAGGAAGAAAAAGCAGTGTGAAGGAGTTTTCATCCTCGGAACTTGATAGAGGCTCGTCACAAACGACGATTCGAAATTCTTTATTCCGTTCGAGCAATGATGACAAACAGTGTGAATATCTAAAGCAGATTTTTATTGCCATGACGGAAGACGTTCGAGTTATTCTGGTTAAATTGGCGGACCGTTTGCACAACATGCGCACTCTTGACTTCATGAGTCCAGAGAAACAACGAAAAATAGCTGGCGAAACTTTAGAAATATTTGCTCCTTTGGCCCATCGGTTGGGTTTAGGGAGGATTCGTGTTGAGTTGGAAGAAATCTCTTTTCGTTTCTATTACCCACAGGAATATGTCAAATTTTCTGCTGAATTTTGCGCCTTTAAACAGAACAACAAGGTGGATCTTGTCTTAGAACAAGCGCATGTTTGTTTGAAACAACTCTTGGAGCAGGATTTGGTATTGAAACCTTTGATCAAAAGGCTTGAGATACAAAGCGGTACGAAATCGCTTTATACCTTGTATAAGAAAATTCAGGCTGGAGCCAGTCTATCAAGCATTTATGGCTTGGCTAGTATAACTATAGTGATTGAACTTAACCAGGAGATTGTTGATCACTGGAAACATGAAGAGCGCACTTCAACTCATAGGCAACGAGACCCAACTGCTCAATGGAATTGGTTGGAAATCTTAAGAACCTCACAGAAAATGGAAGAGGACTTTGCACAAATTAGTACAGCTTCTCTGTATGAACGAAATGTTTGTTATCACATATTAGGTAACATACATTCCTTATGGAAACCGATTCCTGGCAAGATGAAAGACTATATTGCGTTTCCAAAGCCAAATGGTTATCAGTCATTGCATACAGTAATATTTTTTGACTCCAATTATGGCTCATTTCCTTTGGAGATACAAATAAGAACGCAAACTATGCATGAAATAGCAGAACTTGGAATTACTTGTCGCTCCTTCTTAGATTGTAACGCAGAAGGTGAAAAAAGTCGTATCGATTGGAGACGGAGAACTGTGGCATGGCTAAAGTCACTTAGAGACTACTGTGATGAGTTCTCTCATTCCAGTATTGATTTGATAGATGCAATCAGAAAAGACTTACTTGGTAGTCGTATCTTTGTTTTTACTCCAAAGGGATACATTCTCGATTTACCAAAGGGATCGACGCCAATAGATGCAGCCTATCATATCCATTCCGATGTGGGGCACAACATGCTTGGCGCTAGAGTGAATGGCAGATTCGTCCGTTTAGACCACGTCCTTCAAAATGCAGACGTCATCAAGATTGTGAAGGGTGACTCCACTTCCGGTCCTAGTCCTGACTGGATTCATATGGCTCGAAGTAGAACAGCGAGACAAAAGATTCGTCGATATCTCCGCCAAAAGGAAAGAAATGAACTCATTCAGAAAGGAAAACAGGATTTGGAACAGATTTGTCAAGAAATGAACGTCACGCTGCCGTCTTCTTCAGAAATTTTGTGTGGTCTTCAAAGATTGTTACATTTACTGAAGAAACGAATAACTTTGAGAACGACGACATCTTCCAATTATTCTATTTCCTTTGTCCAGTGGCTTGAGTCTCTAAAGAGCTGTGATGAATTTTATATTTCAGTCGCGAAAATTGCGCAAGGCTCAAGAGGAGAACTTCGCATGGATTGGTTGAGACTTATACTGAGATTCCTCCATATTCGAAGTGGAACAACCACAACCGATCACGAAAACTCACATGGAGTCCACGTTATTTCGAAAGACCAAGTAGTTACATCTACAGCGACTCAACAACCTTTGCGCCGCGCTCGTCAAAGAAAGCCTATGAATACTCCAAACTTCTTTGCATCAAGATGCTGTTTACCAGTTTTTGGCGATGAAATAGTTGGAATATTTGTAAATTGTGATACTGTAATGGTGCATCGGAGCAATTGTACCTCCACGAGTAGTTTAGATGACTCTTTTCAACGCTTTCATTTGTCTTGGAAAAATTTGCCAGACTGTCTTCATCGCAACGCGGAAGGAGCGAACAGTAATTTCAAGAGTGAAGTTTTGCTTCCTACCAGATTGTTAATCAAAGCGAAGGATACCGTTGGTCTTCTTTCATCTGTTGCAGGAGTTATAAGTGAACATGGCTTTTCCATTACTCGTTCTGCAAGTAGTTGTGAAGCTGGAAGAGAAGTAGCAACTTTGTTCTTTGAAATTCTTGTTAGTCATGTAAATGATGTAGCCGCTATAACTACTTTACTTGGAAGTTGCGCACATGTATTCGAGGTACAGAGAGTTGGTGACGTTCCGTGCTTGGACTGGTGCTCATCCAAAAGTTCACAGAGTGACAAAAACTTGTGTATGCCACCCGAACTGTTTGAGCTTCCAGAAGAGTTGTAAAAGTTGTGGCAATGATATTGACATTGTTGTACAATTAGTTTAACTTTATAAAGTACTTGTCTATGATTCCTTGCGACGCATCTGCTTGTTTGGCAACAAACAGTTGACGACATTCACTTACATGCTGCTTTAGTGCCTTCATATTCTGAAAGCTTTCCTTGCAACGATGACAAAGCAAAGGTCGCTTCAACAAGTTGACGTATTTCTCTCTGTCCTTCGCAGGTACTAGTCTACGACCCGCCTTAAGTTCTTCCAGAACATAGGAAGCTGGTAAAAAGAAGTCAGTGTGAAAAGAGTTCCAGTGTTTCCGAGTTTTCAAAAAAGGGGATACAAAGTCTGTTGATATTATGTGCATATGCAACTGGTCCAGACTAGGAATGGCATGAAAACCCAACATAAAAGTCTGCTCTTCCTTAGATTTGAGATATTGCTGAGTAAGAAATGTTGCTATTTCTGTCCCTACTTTGATCATATGCTGTAGCAAACCGACATGACAAGGTGCTAACCAACTAACTTCTGGGATGTATTGTCTCGGAAGCAAAAGTAAGTGAAAACGGGACTTTGGAAAAGCGTCATAGATAGTCACTACTTGGTCATCTGCAAAATACACAATTTCAGGAAACGAAGAAGGATTCGAAGCTATTGCTCGAAGTACATTCAAGTCTCCTCTTTGAACTGGCTTGACGCTGCTTTCATAAGGTGGAAACGTTTGCATGCGAATGGCGTTGAAATTTTTTTCGGGTAGTCAGGAACGCTTTAGAAATAAATATTGAAAGCAAAGTAGCAAAAAAGAGAAGCACAAAAATGCGAGCAGCTCAGACTTGCTGAAAATCTGAGTCAATCAGAATGAATTCAGAGTCGGACTGCGAATATTCATCTTCAGAAGAATGAGACGAACCATCCGAACAATCAGCTTCCTGCGACGGTCCCGCAATATTATTATGACCACTTTGCTCGCTATAGGCATAAGCTGCCTGGTTGCCCTGTTTCAAATCGATGTCTTCTTCTCTCACCACAGTTCGTCCTCTGGTTTTAGCTACACGGCTCACAGCATTTTCCATGTATTTCTTAAAGAGATCAAATTCCTCAGATTCAAGGTTTTTTTGACGACTCTGTTCAAGTTGTTCGACAGGGGACCAATCCATCGCAGCAACTATCAAACTGTCTGTATGATATACTATCGAAGGCAAGACGTTCTCAATGAATGAGTCACTAGTATGGTCGTTCTCCTTCAAGTGATTCTTATCGAGCTGTTTCCTTCTCCTCTGTAATTGAGACTCTCCGCACTTTGTTCTCTTTTCTGTACGTAAATTTTCAAACGCAAAATTTCGGATTAGAATAGCAACTTTCTTGCATATTCCAACCAACTCTTCAAGCTGTGACCTGGAAGGAAACCTGTCGGAATCTTTGAACTTGTTCGGAAACTTGGTCAATCGATCTATGCCAGACATCAACACAGACAAAACATTGCTGACTCTTTTCAGAAGGTTCCTTAGATAAAGAGGATTAAAAGAACCTTTGCAGTCGTGCTTTAGTAACTGCAACATATCGTGAAGACAACAAACAGACTCCCGGATTGTATAGAATGGAACATGAAACTCTTCCATCAAGTCAATCTCATGATTTGAGGCAATTTTCAAACACTTACCAAAGTAAGAAACTCCAATAAGCCAAAATCTCAAAACACTAGAAAAGTAGTTGATAAATACTTGAACCGTTTCTTCAAATGTAATGTCCAAACAGAAAATATCGGAATCCCTCTCATGAAAACCGATGGAAGAAAGTTTCTCACACTCGGTAATTGCCTCGCTGGAAGCCAGACTGGAAATCAACAAGTGAGCAAAAGCAATTGCAAATTGCGGACACATAACCGAAAGACAAGAGATCAATTGATACTTTGCCGATACAAAAGAAGTTGACTTGCGTAAGCGGAAGAACTTCGCAGTATGTGGAAAATACCAGCGACACGCAGCAACACTACTCGGTATACCGTGAAGAATTGATGCGGATAAAGTCCTGTTTTTGACAGGAAATACAGTCTTCAATGAGTCGATATAGAGCTGAAGTACCTTTAGCCTCTGTTGAAGTTGAATCATCTGTGTAAAGCTAGAAGACCAAACGACTTACCACTTTCGGGAAATGACACAATGGACTTAGTGTGTCGATCGATAGACAAGCAAGAGTAACTTCCTCACTAGAGAGAAACGATTTTTCCACGAAAGAACATACTTTTTCTATAGCAGTTTCTATAGATAGAGAGGAGACAGAATGCTCATGGTTAGAAGATTTTTCTAGACAGCTCCAGCAAAGAAACATTTCATCGTCCGAAATTCTTTCCATTAGAACATAGCGAAGAATTTGAAACAAAAGTGCCAACCAGTGTTGCACTCTTTCAAACAGGAAAGAAAGCTGAGAACAAAAGGAATGATCGAGCATCGAACGTGAAGCGGAAATGTGCTTCCGCAACGTAGGAAGGACAGCATTGCAGGTATAGATGTTTTCGAATAATTTAAAACATACCGAGTCAGGCAAACGGGACCTATCTCCGGAATGTAAAGGATTGTCTCTAAGCTCTGTCTCCTTCGATGAAGTTGCTTCTTCTTTATCGTGCGAGTCTATTTTTTCCTTGAGTTTCTCCCACATGTATATGGAAAAGTCGATCTTTGCCAGAAGAATGTCCAGTTCCTCGCCAGAAACCGTTTCTATAGAATCAAGGCTAAAGTTTGGTAAAACATTGATTGAATGGATATATACAGAGATACATGGCGTCGTCACTAGCTTCTGTATCTTTTTGAGGTATAAACTACCTTCTCTTGAAAATTTTCTGCGTGACTCACCCAAAATTGTTGCCATTGCACAAGACATTGTCTTAAGTTCCTCCATCCTGCTCAAAAATAAGTAGTGCGAATCTCGCTGTGGATCCTCAGACTTTAATTCAACGTCTTCTTTACCGGCAAGCGCTAAGGAATACTTATTTAGAACGTTTGACAAAACAATCATTGCTACAACGCAGGATGATGCAGCTTCTAGTAATTCAGTTTCTTGTATTTCCATATGCTTAAGGGAAGAATTCTTGTCAGAGGCAAGTTCAATGATCAACATGGATACCATCGTCTCGACTAATAACCAACCATTTGGTCTCTTGGACGAATCATTGAGCCTTGTATATATGCACCGAAGAGCACTAATGCTTGCAGCCACATCTAACAAATTATCGCGATACATTCTTGCCATTCTGGTTACATCATAGCGCAATATGCCGTTCTCATAGACTACACAATCGGTTGGCAATAAATATCGAAAATATGAGGAATGCAACTTTTCAACTAGGTCCAGAGGTAACTTTTCAATGGCATCCGGCAGGAATCTGAGGAACTCTCCGGTCTCTGAATGACCTATACAAGGCGGAATAACATTGCAGAGAAGATTGATCAATATATTCGACTCGGTACTGTCAATGGAGGGTATGAAGTAGAAAGCCAAAGCTAAAGCTGCTCGTTTCTCCGCAGAATCTCCGAACAATATTTGCTTGCGGAGCAAAATAAAGATAGAATCTGTCTTGGATGGTCTAACCCTATAAAGCTGGGTAAGAAATCGACATAAGACACAAATTACTGCAGAGTCCAAGGAGTGTGGATGCGCAACCAAATCTTCAATCACACTTAAAGCGCTACATAAACTATCTGCAAATTCCTCATGCTTTGACATCTCCTCTATGCAGAGAGCAGCTGAGTATGACGTATCAGCAGATTGCCGAATAGCACAATTAAGGTCACAGATTAGCTGCGCTCTCAAATCTTTAATCTCCTCAAATATAGTGACGAATATTCCAACGGTATCTCGGATACTTCTCATTCTTAGGATGCAAGTAGCAAATACACGAAAAGGGTTCGAATGATGCAAGATAATAGGCTTGAACTGTCGAATTAGTGTTTGCACAGAAGAGCGACAAATGTTGGGCAGCCTCCGAAGAACGGCTATGAGGACTTCTACCGCGATGTTCTTTGTACGCAACCTCTGCATCGAGCATAAGAGGAGACAGAAATCAAAAACAGTAAATCGAAATTCTTCAAAACTTGTACTGATTGCTATTCGTTTCCATGAATGTAACAGGCGAATGCATACGACTGGAGAAACTCGAAAACAGTCGTCGAGAACTTCCCATATTTTGACAAGGTTATCTGTTTCCAGCACCTTTACTGCGTTTCTTACTTCTACGATGATCCAATCTACATCTTTTCTTTCCTTTTCATAGTTATTCATAACAAGATAAAGTCAAATATAATCTTACTTGAGACCAAATTAATGTACGAAGCAAAGTCCGCACAACAACAGGGATATCTTTCTCTTCTACTGTGTGGAGCGCTCTTACTACAGTCTTGCGGACTTCAAACAACAGTTTCGGAACCAGTGGTAGCTCTCCAAGGGCAGAGACTATCGGCACAAGAAGATTTCGGTCTGAACAAAGTAAATCAGAAAATGCCTCTATCAAAAGACAGACTTCTTTCTCAGTTCCACAAGTTAGTTGCGATACTACTGGGGTAGTCTCATAGGGATACATGTACAGAACTTCCACAAGCTTGCGCGTGATAGCAGGATGAAGCTGTTTCAGGTTGGTGACCAACTGCTTTAACACACTCGATACAGATTCAGAGGAAGAGCTAAAATAATAAGTCCGACTTTCAATACAAAAACAACTCACCCAAGAGTTTGGTCTAAAAGGTTACAAGCACTTGGCACATCCATCGTTTAAATTGAGTGAGCCAAAACGTTGGCAGGAGAGGACAAAATTTCTTGAGGGTTCCCAATTTAGGCGGGAAATTTTGCTGTGTCCGATTCTTGGGGGAAAGTACACACGAGTGTGGTTGATGAGAGAAAGTAAAAGCTAACGAAGCCCTAGCCAGTAGAATGACGGAAGAGGGAGCAAATATGGAGTTGGTTAAAACCTTGAAGGATGAACTCTCCTTGCTTGCTATCAAAGTGGAGTTGAAGGATAGCGTCCTAGAGGAAGCCTACACTCTAGTAGATTCGTTGAACAGGGAGGTACAGGTTTGTTAGAAGAACTTTTGCGTTGACTTATTTCTAAATTTTCACTAGTTGTGGTCGTATAAAGGCCTTAATGAGAATTTAACAAGCTGGAGTCTAAGTCTCGCCTTGTTTGCTTCGTGGCGCCAAAGTGACCCGTTGAATTTTGAACAAATGGAAAAGGCAAACGTCGATGTTTTTCAGCTGCTTAACGTCTGCAGAAAACTTTGCAACTCCTTTGATGGATTGGGAACCTACGCGGAAGCAGTTTCGGCAGTTTCGCGAACACTTAGTCAAGAAACCTTGATTCATCGAAAACTACATGACTTACTTCCGAGGTTATTGTCAGCCTCAAGGAAATATAGAGAATTGGATTTTCTTGATGGTGATACGGAACAGGTCAATGAGTTGATTTGGGTTCTTCTTTTGTATCTAAAGAAGGTTTTGAAACACAGAAAATTGATAGATTGTAGTATGGAAACGTCAACGCTGTATAATCTTGCCATTGCAACTGTCTGTATTTTAGTTTTAGACAAAGCAAAGAATGAAGATCGGCACAAACGTCAAAAGATTGAGCAAGTAGAAGAACCCTTATGTGAGATTGAAATATCGCAAATAGAGGATATATGCTATGTTGCTGGTGCTATTAAGGATGATGTCATAGGTTTTATCCGTCTTGCAAGCAGTCTCTTACCCACTGGTTTCGTTTCGTTGCTACCATTTAGTTCGCTGTCTGAAATAGATTCGCTACGAGAAATACTTGTTCGCGAATACGACAACATTAATCTCAGAGACAATGAGAGTATCTCCTTTGATGAGCTGCAGATTTTTCGCCGTACGAGGAGCCCATCAGAAGACGCTAGGAACGGAAACTCACTGCACTCTGAAAAAGAGTTACACGTTCTTGCTTCTTTAGCTTCGGGCACTTTGTCGGAAGGTTCTCCTGGACGCTCTTCAAAATTGGAAGAGTTGACCAAATTATCGAAATTTTACTTTGGTGAAACAAGCTTGGTGGACTTTTCGCCAGTTACTTGTAGTTTGGCAGCTACGGTTTGGTTGCGCGAGGTTACTCGGAAGCGTCCTGAAGTTTCTTATGTAAGAAGCCAAAGTTATGTCGAGGCAACCAGCGAATTGAGACGGTTTTGTGAAATTTGTGGTTCGAATACGTATCACAACGTCATTGAGACTGCTTCCAAAATTGTTTCGTCCTTCTTTGAGACTAGTGAATGGTATGGAAACGAATTTTTGGAAGAGCGAAGGGAGCAAGTTTTTGCGTTATACTTTTATATCTTAGAGAAAGTTCTTCTGGCCGAGGAAAAACGCCTCCATAGACAGAACTTCGGCAACTTGTTAGGGAACGAATGCTTACATCGTTCTCTCGTTGCTTGTAGTATAGTCACCAGCCTAGCTTGCTATGGTTGTCAAGATCGATATTTATTTCTGTCAGTTTTACGTTTTATTGACATCAGTCCTTTTGAATATACCAAGGCAAGCGGTAGTTTTATTACCGCCGTGGAAGACATTCCTCGAAGTGTGCAGAAATTTCTTGTGAAAATTGAAAAAGTTGCCGTCGAATGTATTTGCTGGCAAGACGCTTCCTTTTCAAGCTATCTTGAGAAATCTCTGTCCGAAGCACAACTGTTGTCTTCTGGAGACGGTAATGCTTCTAATGGACCGTTAGATTTATACGACAATACTGTTTCGGAGTCCGTTCCCTATTCCGTGCTTGTATTCCTTCGAAGATTGATTCGGATTGCTAGCGAGAAAATACGAGAATTTTGCTCTAGAATGGAAGTTTCTGAAATTTTTGAAGAGCTTGTTTCTATCACTGTGAGTTACGCTTTGACAAGACATTTTGACCTCCTTGTCAAGCGTCACGTTGACGTGATAGTCATGTGTTCGTTATATGCCGTTTCAAAGATAACTAAGGAGCAACTGAAATTCAACGACATTGCAGCTTTTTACAGGGATATCTTTCAAAGGAAGGCCAATCACTTATATGATATCGAAGAGAATTTGTCCCGCGTTTATCTGGAAGGGCATTGCTATGGAGATATTATTGAGTTCTACAACAGAAGTTTTATCAAACGTTTCAGAAGTTTTCTTTTAGAGTATTTGAAAACAGTGTTTGAAGAAAGAATGAAAGCAAGCAGTACTGGCACGGAGAAGGTTCAGAATGGTCCAACAACACCTGTAAGAAGTTTTTATTCGAAAGTGGGACAGAGCCCTTCTGGTTCGGATAGTGTGTATCATTCTCCGTCTCCAAGTGTCCGTACGTCGCCTTCGAGAAAGATAGGCAAGGTCACTATTTCTCCTATGTCACCAGAAGGTCGAAGACAGATGGCACGAAGGACTCCAATGACACCCAAAACCAAAGCGTTATATGCTTTTGGGGAATCTCCTGGTGGTCATTCGACACGAAGCGGTAAGAAACCAAATTACAACGATACCGGAGTTTCGGGAATCGACGAAAACTTGCAAGGAGCTAAACCCTTATCTTTTAACTGTGGTGCTTTTGGTAGATATAACAGTTTAGTTCCTATTCTAATTACATCTGATGGCAGGCCTCCTCTTCCTCCTCAAGAACGAAGTTCTTGAAGTCGTAGACGTTGTTGATAGTTGCCAGCTATGATTTGCTTAGTTTCGGATGGAAATTTTCGGTTCTTCCTGTTAATAAAACTTCGTAATTACCGCCTAAAGTCTTCAATGTCAACGCTTTTGCTCGTTTCTACAAATCGAGTGATCATCGAGGTTCGATGAATTGGAATCAGCGCGTCAAACTCGAAGAATTCGGTGACTCTATATCGCAAGTCGCGTCAGAAATATGCCAAGTACTTCAGAGCATAGGAAGTGAAGACGTTTCGAACGACCATGAAGAAAGTCAGTTGAGCGATATTGTCACTAGTAGGTTAACAATGTTTTATAGTTGGACGCTTGTTATTCTTACGTCTTTAGCACCTACAAATACGACAAACACGCCTCTCCAGTGCGAAGCACTGAGCTACATGGAAAAAAAGGGAGTTGATAGTCTGGATTACTTTTCTTTTGAGAAGTTGGAAACTCAACCAGTCCCTCGCAACAATTTCTTTGACCCAACACTGTCACACGATAGACTTTTGGACGTAAACTTTCAGTCTTTTTGCCAAATTGGCGTCTATAGTGACAAGTTACAGCTTCAGCAGGAGATTTTGTGTTCTTTAAGCTGTACTTTAGAGGATCTGTACTCGGAAATTTTTTGCTGTAATGCAACCGTTGCCTCAAAACTTATCAAAGTATGTCTTGGTTTTTGGTAACTGTTTACTCATAGCTTCGAAAAAGGACTTCACACAAAACTTTTTATTTTGCTTTGAAAGTGTACTCTATACGAGGCTGGAAACCTGGGGAAGCAACGAGTATATAAGAAACTTCGAAGATTTTATCAAGCGCGAGAACTTAGAAACTCGTTATGACAAGGATTTCTTGCAAGGTTTGTATCTTTTTAATTTTTGGGAAGTTACAAACTTTTGGGACAGAATTATCAGTCGAAGAAGTTCAAAATGTTCAGTTAGGAAAGCTTGCCATTCGCTTTGGTGTTCCGTATGTGCTTTTGCATTTGGTATTAAACTTCTTGCAGGGACTGGGTTTTTTTCTTAAAACTTTTTAGGGAGATTGTGAGCACAAACTAGTTTTTAAGGATTTGTTTGCAGATGTCTGTGAGGAGGCCCAGAAGGTTTGTAAAACGGTTTTCCTTAAGCCACCGAAACCTCGTACTTGCGGAGCTTGTCGCATGAAGAACTCGGTTTTTGTTTGCCATAATCACGAACTAGCAGACGCGAGTCCATATTTTTTATGTTCAGGTAAGTTCTCCTTTCCATATTGGTCGTTTGTTTTAATTATTGGAAAGATTGTTACGAACGTATCAAATTGGATAGCTCCGCATCCAAGACATATGAGTTGTACTCAGAGCTTCCTTTTGAGTGAATTCTGATATTATGAATACTTCTGTTTGTATATTTTTTATGACTAAATAATTTGTCTTATTGTACATTGGGAGCATGTTCATTAGGAAAACACCGTAGAAAAAATATCGTTTTGCGTATTGTAGCAATGGAAGCTGTGTAGGAATAAAGTTACCAGGACAAGTATGGAACAAAAGAAAGTCTGTTTTCCTTCATTGCTTTCCCAGGAGATAGTGGAAGTTGAATCGTTTCGTCCATTCTTTGTGTAGATTCGATATTTTATGGCCAAGTCTTGCACTTATTCCGTTCTCCTTCCGACATACAACGAGAGGGAGAATTTACCTTATATCTTGTATTTCATAAACAAAGCATTTGAATCAGTGGTACAGTTTATTTTCCTAGGTTGTCTTTCAATGGATTAATTTTGAATAGGAAGAATCGTACGAAGTCGTCGTTGTGGATGACAATAGTCCCGATGGAACCTTGGACGTAAGATTGCCATCATTCTTTCACTTTTTCATGGTATTAATTATGAAATAGGTGGCAAAGAAACTTCAACAAATATTTGGCAACGAAAGAGTGGTTTTGGCGCCGCGTCCAGGAAAACTGGGTTTGGGCTCTGCATATGTTCATGGCCTTCAGTTCGCAAAAGGAAGCTTTATAATCATACTGGATGCTGATCTATCACATCATCCCAAATACATACCAAAATTTATTTATAAGCAACGAGAAGGCAATTTTGATATCGTGACTGGGACGAGGTATCTTGGTGACGGAGGTGTCTTCGGTTGGAATTGGCGACGAAAGCTGACAAGTGTTGGAGCAAATACTTTAGCTCAAGTAAGACGAGAGTTACTTATCGAAAGCTGCTCACTTCTTTTTAGTTCTTGTTAAATCCTGGCGTGTCTGATTTGACTGGAAGTTTTCGCCTGTATCGAAGAGAAGCTTTTGAGCAGCTTGTGCAACGTACAAGATCAAAGGGCTATGTATTCCAAATGGAGATCATCGTACTAGCAAAAAGGTCCGGTTTGAGTGTTGGTGAGGTTCCTATAGTGTTTATTGATCGACTATATGGAGAGTCGAAACTTGGAAAAGGCGAAATTATACAGTATTTGAATGGCCTTTTAAAACTTGCTCTTCAGAGATAAGATTTGCCTTTTTACCAGAAATTGGAGATATTTTACAGGTGAAGAATGAGCAGACGAAAATATTCAAGATATGGGCGCATACTATGAATATTGTTCAAGCTTGTTAAGGTTGCTTGAACTTTCCTCATCTGTTGTGTCCTCGAAGCGAAATTTTCATGGTCTTTTTATTACGTTTGAATGATTCCGAGTCAGCGCTAACTGCTTTTGTGGAAATTACTGGCCACCTACCGGTGTGTTGTTATTTCGTCGAAAGTTGGAACGCGAAGGTTGCAATCTCAGTAATATAAAATCTATCTTGTTTCGATAAGATTGCCTTTGGTTTCCACACAAAACGCCGCCAATGGCGCTCCCTTCTCAAATGTGGACAGCAAATCAAACTATAAGATGGCACTAGAATGACTATGAACGTTAAAATACTCAAACACGGTATTTTCAGGACTCGATTCTTTTGCCAAAGCTTAACGACACTGTGGCTTCAAAGACAATATAGCTTCTTGAGCTACATTTATCAACTCATCCGTATTTGCATCAAAGTCGATTACTTCCGAATACGTTTCAGTGTGTTTCTGGTAAGTCTGTGCTCGACAAGTCACAATCTTCATTTGGACTCCTACTTTAGGAGCATGCCAAAAAGCCCATTGAAAGCTTCCGGCAGTTCGCTTGCATCTATTTTCAATCTCTATAAAATATCTTCCACTTTTCATGAACATAGCATTCACATTCGCAGCTCCATGTGGAGCGATGAAGATGTCGCTCTGATGGAAAAGAATTACCTGCTCTAAAAACGACCTAGGCATCTTATCAACATAAAGAATATTTATACAATCTATTTTCTCTAGTCGTTGCAAGGTTTCATTGTAATTTCTCCAAATACGTCTCTTTGTGTCCATTCTTGCATATACAGTTACTTGTAACTTGGACTCTTTCTGCTTCTTCGGTATATGTTCCGATAATAGTGAAAGCGTAGCCTGGCGGAACGCCAATACTGCTCTCGCCTTCATAAACTCAGGAGCTTGTAGTAAAACTTGACTGGTATCCTTAACTGCCAAGTTTATGGGATAGACAGTGAAAGGAGCAGTCCAATATGTTTCCCAAGCGCCTCCATCTATAATTACTGCGTAAGGAAAGCAGTGTAAATTTGAGTCTGCAAACACAATGTTATCTTTTCCGACAGAATACAGAGCAAACAGCAATATCGCCCAAGTTTGCCAACTGTTGTCCTCTGAAGCAAGTTTCTTCTTGAGAGCACTAGAATGCAGGTGCGGAAGACCTATGAAAGTATTCTCTTCCATAAATTCTAGACAATTAGCGAGAAAAAAATGAAAACCATAGATATCGCCGTGGTAGGCATGGTTCAAATTTCCGTCAGGAGTACAATTGTAAATAATTATCGGTTTCTGGACATGTACTTTATCTAAGCTGCCTTGGTTTCCTATGCAGACGGGAGAAGGAAAAATGCCAGGATTTCCAGTTCTCGAGTGAGGACCCACAAAACAGAAGTGCTTCATTAGTGAGTCATTCAAGTAGCCGTTCAAGTACGAGAAATCGTTCACGCGTTCCCTGGACTTGTGTTGAATGAACTCACGATCGAAACTGGAGCGAAGAATACAAGACCACAACTGAAAGAGTAAAAAAATAAAGACTATGAGAACAGAACTCCGAGACAATATCCTCGGCATTTTTTTAAACTCTTTCCCGCCCAAATTTGCATTGGCCAATCATCGCCGCCATTGAAGCATCCCTCTCAGTTGGAGCATTTCTGCAACACCCCCAAAAGAGACGCAGGAGGACGGCCTCAGCTCCAGCAGTGTTGGACAGGGCTCTACCTGGAAAACTGTGAATTCCATACTCTAGAGATATCCATGATTTCTGGAATAAAGCACACAGCCCTTACTCTTCACATTGGATACACAATAGGATCTTTCCTTATTCACATAGAAACTTTGCCAAGTGCACGTGACAACAAGGGCATTTCAATACGAATTCCAGGCTCTAGTTCCATCCATGCTTTACTCGTACAGAATGAACAAGTAGAACCTGTCCTCATTCCCATGAAATCTT
The DNA here is from genome assembly GCA_026122205.1 of Galdieria yellowstonensis. NCBI lineage: Eukaryota > Rhodophyta > Bangiophyceae > Galdieriales > Galdieriaceae > Galdieria > Galdieria yellowstonensis. The sequence continues at coordinate 26,816 of JANCYU010000037.1, read as the reverse complement.
CCATATGTCACGTAATTATGCAATTGAATGACCCGGACTTCGGCATCACGTGTCCGCGCTCTCAGTACTATTATTGGCGCACAAACACTCAGGATGTCCTTGCCGTAACATCCCACAAGCTCCAAATGCGCATTTTGTACCTAGTAGTAGAGCTGTCTTCAATGGAGAAAAAGATTGCTGACGTGCCTTTTAGGACATGACATAGAATGACTGCTGTTACTAGTCTTCTAGCTTTCCATTGTCACGTAGCTCTAGATTCCTCCACAACTATAGATAGTATCCTGTGACAAGATATGTATGGTATCTATTCTTCCCTTACTTATCCTCTTCCTTATGATGATCACTCGAAGGTTGCTTCCAACCAACCCAAGTAGTTCATAAGAAAAATTCTCCAATGATTTTGGAAAATGAAATTTCTTGAGGTCGCGTTTTATAGAAATGATCCTCTTTTTGGTCACCAAAATCCACCAATCAGAATTCCAGATATAGGAAATGCTTTTAAGGCGACTATCTATGAGAGTGCGGGATCATAACTCTTTAACCTGCTTCCACGTGGCCTAGTCTTTTATAAGGAACGGATCTCCATTGGCAAATCTGCTAGATTGTGTGAAATTGGAACTTGCTATTTTTATGGAGAAGTGCTTTTTACTCAAATTGAAAATATCAAGAGAGGTCGTTTTATTCTAGAGAAGGCCGAGTGTAACCCCAATATAGACTTGAACCATTCCTTTGATAGAATACCAAAGTACCAGATAGACAATTTTTAGATATTTAAAAAGTCCCAGAATGGAGAAGAGCTTTCATGATACAACCAAAACATAATGACATCAAATAGTAGATATACAACTCTCGAAATCAGCCAACTCGAGGACTGTTGCTAGCTGACTGTCACTGGGTTCCGCCAACCGTGCGTCTTTTGCTCGAACGTCCCATTTATAATTTCCCATTACAAGCGGGCGTTCAAAAGAGGCGTCCGGTCGGTGATGGCAGCAACAGACGACGCAAGTTTCCACCGTTCACTTTTAAGTTCCATATACGACTACATACAGAGAAGAGGTCTCAAAAAGACAGCCAAATATCTTTCCAAGGAAACAAATGCAGCTGGAATGCCTCTAGAAACTTCCAGGTGTAACTTGGAAGACCTGTGGAAATCCTTCCAACGAGTTGGTGACGAAAACCTGAAACTCGAGACTACAAAAGGTACGATCAACAATTTCTGGAACAAAATCTTATATGCTCGGTTACAGCTGGAGTGCAAAACAATACTAAGACAACGCAGAGCCAAGACCTTGTAAGCAGTAGAAAAAAGGAAGTACCCGAGACCTCGTCTTCCAGTGATTCGACTACGGAAAGTAAACAAGGCAAGTGTAAAGAATCCCAAAGTTCACAAGTCTGATTAAGCTACAAAGGAGAGAGCAGTAGCTCATCGGCAGAGACTTCAAGCGCATCTTCCTCCGAAGTTTCAGATTCTAGTGGAAAGTATACGTCCTCGAGGAGTGCTTCGCAAACCTCAAGTTCTTCTAAAGAGAAATCTGAATCTTCATCCAGCTCGCAATCTTCCAGTTCAACAGAGTATTCTTCGGGTTCTTCTTCAGAAAAATCCAGCTCAGTAGAGGAAAGCGGCTCAGGCAGTAGTTCTGCAGCGTCTTCTTCTACTTCTGAATCAGGAGAAAGCTCAGGCTCAACAGAACAGTCGAGTAGTTCTTCTGAGAGTGAAGGCTCTACGGAAACCTCGGAGGATTCTAAAAGTGATGTTTCATCTAGTGCAAGTAGTTCTTCGAGTGCTCCAGAATCTTCAGACACTGAAAACTCGTCCTCACGAGGGAGCAGTTCGTCTTCAGCGACAGGTTCAGTGTCCTCGTCTAGCACAAGCGACTCTGACAGTGTCCAAGAAATAACTTCGAAGGCAACAGGTGAGCACTGAATAGAAAGAAGTAATCTTCCTAACATGTTTGATAGAGGAGAAAGGAATAATTTCTTCCAAACGACAGCGTGAGGAATCTCAGGGACTTGGAAATGGACTGCAGTACTCCCAAAGGTCCTCAGGAAGTGACATCGATAGCACTGCGAAACCTTTGCAGAAAAAACAGCGTACGAACCCGGTAGGATGATAAATATCTTGTCTTCAGTCATGTTTTTGACTCACTTGAAGAGTCATGATTTTAGAGAAGACGCATTGATTTCTTCAACGTCTCGTAATAATGACAGGCAAGGTAAGTTATGCACGTAATCCTTATATCTAGCAGCAACTTACTTGAGTACTCTATTTGTATCAGACACGGAAATTGTTTCACATAAGTCTAATGGTGAGACATTAAAAGAAGGTTCAACTGGAACTACCGATAAAGAACCTTCAACATTACGTCGTTTTCAACGAATACATCCAGAGTCTGTCAAGTTTGTTGATGAGAGACTTAGAGACAATTCATACGATGCAAAGGGCGGAGAAATTTATGGCCTGAAAGCTTGGGAAGAGCTTAAGAAAGTCAGAGGGAAAGATTTCCGCAAGGCTAAGACGAAGAAGAAGAAAGCAACATATTTTGGAGGAGGAACTATAAGCAAAGACAGCCACTCGTTTCGCTTTACTTACAGTGATGAATCGAACTAGAGACAAGGTTTCACTTTTTGGTGCATAGGGATAGTTGCGCTAGATCAGAAACAAATAATAAACGTTGCGAAAACTAGAACAGTTTTTAATTGTTCCACGTGTGCATCAAAATTCGGACAACACATGTGAAAGTGCGTTATTACCTAAAAAGTTTGAAACATTTCGACGAAAATTAGTCACACTTTCCTCTTCTGCGTGACTTGAGACCTAACTGACAAGCAGCTTTCCGATGACCTCCACGTACTCGTATCTGATATAATATGTCAAAGCGACCCACAGCTACCAACTCTTTTGCTGATGGAAGTACGGTTGTGTCCTTTTGAAATTCTCTGAGTGCTTTAAGTAACTTTTCATTCGACCATAACCTTTGCGGTTTTCTGGCCGAATGGTCTCCAAGTGGCCGACCAGCTTTCACCAAAACTCGGAGTCCAATCCTTTGCGCTACCACAGAAACTCCACCATATAAAGAAACTGCACGACGCAAGTCACTTCTGCCCATCTGATTGAGCTCCTTCATGGTAGGAAATCGATAGCCTAAAGAAGCTCCAATTTGTAGCAACTCACAAGCAACTTCATCAAAATCTTTCTCTCCAATTTTGAAATTAATAAGTGATGCAACTCGAGCTATGCCTCCTAATTCCTCAATTTCCTTTATGACAGTTGATAGCCGCATTCTTTCTAATGCCTTCATTGAAGGTATTCTATTCAACACACCGTACTTTCTGAATGAAATAATAGACAAAGCTTCACGGAGACACTTTAACCTCTCAAATAAATCACGTTTCTCTTTGTCAAAATAATACTCCTGACTCTCTAGGCTAAACGTAGGTTGATTAAACTTCATTTTTCGGGCTCTTAAACCCATCACATCAGCAAGTACTTTGCGTCCACCGAAATCGGCAATGGCCTTTATGAGACTCGACTTCTTTCTTTCGCGCAACTCTGCTGTCGACGGAATGGAATCATACTTTTCGATCAATCTCCCGAGTTCGTTAGTGAGATTTCTACATCAGAGACACAGTATTGACCAACATAAAAAAGCTTCTAGACCAAACTTACTCAATACTGGACCAATAGCCTTTTGGTTTCCTATCCCATACCACTCGAAGAGCGTTTTCAAAAGCTTCCTCCAAACTCGCCAAACTTTCCTTTTCATTACTGTTTGGGCATTTTATACTTTTACTTGTACTTATTTTTGCCCTCAGTACACAAATATGACAATTTGCTGACTTTCGCTTCACAAAGAGTTGCGCGTGAAGGCACACCTCGGAAGGTCCAATCTGTGGTTTCCTAGTTCTAAAGTGGCTGTGATAAAGTAAAATATTATTATGTTGGAACGAAAATCTACCAAACGAAAAAGCTCTCGGTTGGTTATTGTTTGAAATAAATAAACAAGTGCCTTCCCGTTGTGTACCTCCGGTCGATAACATTCTAGCGCTACATACACCTCCTTCGTTCCCAACGACACTCGCCTCAGTTGGCGCGCAATTTGTAACATGCGAGTTGAAGAGTACGAGCGACTTTGCTCCAAGTTGCACAGTAGAAGAGATGTCTATTCACTTTCTGGTGTTGGTTCTAGCTTGGATGATAATGGAGATACATATTACAACTACGAGACTCTTTATGCCATATATTCACAACGTTATCAAACCGAAGCGGCAGCTGTTGCTCGTGAGGCCTTAAAACAAGTTTCCTTGCTCTCCACGTGGTATGAATCTGGTCAGCACCTTTTAGATATCTCCGTAGGTTTCTCTTATAATTTAGGCTCATCGCTTTGACCTTAGTTAGGAACGTTTAAATATCGCACCATGCATCACTGTCAGACGTCTCTTGGAATACAAAGTATGCGATTCTTTCCTTGTAAGGCATTTTAATATTTTCAAGAATTTTGGAAAAAAACAAATTTCTCGACTTCTTCGAAACCCTTATGAAATATGCGACGACCGACTGAGACAGGAAGTCATGGCTTGCATCGAACAGGTATAGAAGTCCGCACGCCTTGCCAAGTTCAGTTTTGCACATGACTGCCTAGGATGAACATTATGGACCCTTTGCTGACCGATTGAGGCAAGTTCAAGGACTGGAGTATGAAAATATGTTATACGTAAGTTTCAATGTTTGGTGCCGTGTCATATCATTTACAAAACACGTGAAATATAGCAAACCTTGGAAATTTTGGGAATCCCCTTTGATGCAGAAACGGATTTACGATGCAGAGGACTTTTCAAGACTCCTGATGTCTTACTACACGTCCCTGTCAAAGTTGGTAAACATATAATTTACTGGATAGACAGGTATCGTATGACTAAATTTGCGGCAATCATGTTCACGCTCCTTAGTAAGGCAAAATTTGGAGACGAATATTACCTTCGTCGCGATTATAACGACTCCATTGCATCATACGTGGGAAGGTAAGCAGTTTATACAACGAAGCTCCTCTAATGTCCTTAGGTATGGCTCGGGAATGGTGATATACTGGTTTGGATTCTTGGAGAATATAGATGTGCCAATCTTACATGATCAAGGTGTTATTCTTACGAGTAGCATTCCAAAAGACATACAACTCATATAGATAGAGATCTTAACAACGTGATTGAAAAGTTTTCAGTGGTAGTATTTGCTGTTCTTCAACGCTGACTTGTGAGAAGGCTCATTTTTTACGAGAAACAATTTTGTGTATTTGTCTATAAAATACCATTATTATAACGTTCCTCGTCATAGTAGTTTGCGATAACAGATTTACCAGCAAACCTTCGTCCGGTCAGCGCAGCAAATGCCTTTTCAGCATCAGCGACGGTTTTAAAGGACACGAAGACCTTTCCGAGGCCTGGTGGATTGGCTTCATCGGTCTAATAATACAAATACATCTGTTTAGACAATAATACAACCTAGGATGTTTTCAAACTTGCCTTTGAGGGTCGAGGTATCTTTACTTCGGTAACTTCACCATACTTCGCGCTTTCTTCTCGAATATCTTCAACAATGTCTTCGTACTCTTCATCATCAACAAGTTCTTCTGGCTCAACCATATTTCTAAGCTCCAGGATTCTCGTAGGATACCGAACGGTAGGTGAAAACGACTGTCCGGGCTCAACACTTCCACTTGAAACCTGACACGAGGTCAAAGACAAAATATTATTTCACTTAGTGGTCCTACCTGTGATGCTCTCCGAACAGTAAGAGTTTTATCCCCCATTGTCATGCCGTTCAGGCCCTTTACAGCAGCATCGACGATACTCGGATCCTTATATTGGAAGAAAGCATAACCCTTGCTAAGGCCCGTGGTTGGATCTTTCACGAGGTTAAATGCATTCAACGGTCCTGGATATGGTTAGAGAAGTTAGTTTCAAAAAGTTGGCTGCATACCATAGCTGGACAAAATCTCTTTGATTTGGTCCTCTGTTAAATTATAAGGGATTCCTCCAATGAAAACCTTATCAGGTCCATCTGGCACTTGCGTGGACACTATTCCTAGTGCTGAAGGATCAAAGCCAACCTGAAACAATGTTTGTAAAAATAGCAGCACAAAATAAAGGCTCACATACTGGAGGATATACTGGTGCGTGTATATTTGGATTGTAGTCGTTAGGTCGTCTCATACGTAAACTCATTCCTCGAAATAAAACACCGTCCATTTGAATTGCAGCAGCAGCTTCAGCAGCGGAGTTCAACTCGATGAAGGCAAACCTCTTCTCTAAGTTCAAATATACAGACTGGACTGGGTCTCCTGGTACGTCAACCCCCTTTGTTAAGTACAAGGCAGAATTGAAGAATTCTGCTACTTCGGACTCTGTAACATCTGAAGGTAGATTGCCAACATACAGTCTTCGCGCATGTTTGGTCGCTTGTTGGGTATTTGGTTGCGAAGACGGAGCTACTGGAATCAAATACTGCGACAGCGCACTGAAATCAAGACCACCGACTGAGTATGCGGATCGATTAACGTTAGGGTCTAAAGGAGAAAGTTTAACGACAAGTATTCCGTTGGAAAATAAATCATACCTCTCTCCGTTTGTTCCCAAGGTAGCTTGCGGACGTCCCACTGGGAAGCTTTCCTACGTCGCTTTCGTTCCCTATCTTCCTTTGGAGAAGCTTCACTGTGTGACTTCTTTTCTCTTCTACCGCTGTTTTCAAGGGACGCTTGCTCTTGAAGTTCCTCACCATTTTCCTTAAAGTTCTTCTTAGGAATGCGGAAAGAGTCTCCGAGGTTACCAGCAGTGGCCATTTGCATTCAAACGCCTCCAACTGCCATTGAAATAGCCCAATTGGAGTATTTTTGCAGCATCCCTTAAGAGATGCAGGAACAGCTTTAGACAGGGCTCTTACTTTGCAAACTGCGAAATCCAGACTTTATAGAGATATCCATGTTTTTTCGAATGGAATGGATAACTAGAACCTGTCCTCATTCCCATTAGACTTTCGTGTTCTCACTCGTTTTGTGTGCAACTGAATGACTTGGATAACGACAGTAGCGTCTCGCGTGCTCGATTGATCCTTGCTATACAAAATGGACTGGCATCCCTGCATAACATTCTAGCCATTCACGTTTTTTCCAAAGGAACTTTCAAGGAAATGCCCATCTTATGAAATAACGTAAAATAACTACGGAGAAGTACGTATGGCCGTATTAGTGGCACAGGCACCTGAACTCATTTCGAATTCAGAAGCTAAGCGCTGTCAGGCTTGGTTAGTACTGAGGTGAAGGATCACCGGAAACCCCAAGTGCCGTACTTTTTTGCTACTTTTCTTTATAGGAAAGAAAAGTATCTGAGAAGAATTCAGGCAAAATTGAAAATTTTTCAAGTATTTCGCGAGTATAACATCTGCCGAAGTACTTTTCAACTACTAGAGGTTCTTTTTGCTTGACGCTGTTTGAAAACAACGGAATGATTCTTGTCCTGACCAGTCGATACGGTCAAGTGATGACTCGAAGAGGTATCCAATAACGTGTATTTTCCATCGTATAACAAGAGGCTTGTTGGAAAAAAGCAGCGGATAACTTTGTGCGGATTTTGCGTCGGCTTAAGTTGCTCGCTTACCTGCTGACCAAGAGGTTTCGAAACTTGCAGTCAACAGTACAATACATTCCACTAAGAACTTGGAAGGATCGACTAGGGCTAGATGCGTGTTGTTTGGATGCGGGTTTCGTCGTTGTTCTTTTCCTGTATTCAGCTATTGGTTCCAGGTCCTCATACTTACTTTCTGAAAGAGACAGTTCTTCAAAGATGAAAGGGATTTGCAATAACAGAGTCACGAACAGTTGTGTCAACTCTTTCATCGAATTGTGTGTCTTGGCGATTGCAATATGGAGTCAGCGTTGTGTAACTAGATAGAATATACACATAGAATATTTTGCGATGAAATAATAATGAAACAAAGAGTTCACATATGAGGTTTATTTCTCAGGTAACTTCTTATACCAGCAACAACTTTGAGTCGAACTGCTGGATCTTCGATGCCCAGCCTTTCTAATACTGCAGTATCAACTCCCATCATGTCTTCCTCGATCATCACTTTAAGCATATCACTACATTCACGTGCTTCAGACTCCGTCAGGTTACAATATGTCTTCAAAAATTCCATCCAATCAAACTTGACTTGTCGTACTGAGCCAACTGAAGAAGAAACTGCCTTCATCTTTTTGCTTTTTCCTTGTGCTACTGCTCCAGCATCTTGCTTAGGTTTCTCCGATGATAAAATTTTCAACGATTCTTGCAGGGAGTTTTCCAATAAAGTCCAGAGCAGCTTGAAGTGCTCCCACCATGCTCGACTATTACAAAAGAGTCTCTCAAGCTTATTATCTGGAGTACCGCCAAGAAACTCTGTCAAGCTCTGAGGAGAACAAATAACGAGTTGACAGCGAGAAGGAATAGTCAGCCACTCTCTATGAGAACCAACAAAAGACTGCGAAGAAAGTGAAAGATTTGTCAACTGTCCATTACCATCTTCGTAATGAACTCCACTATCCAATATCCAACTCTGATTATTCTTTAAACGACTACGGACATCAGCGGTATATCTGTTACTAACAATCAGCTGAATTACCGTGACATTGCTTTCCTCTAAATCTAGCTGTGAAGACACTGGAGATAGGAAGCTGGCAACTTCCTCCTTAATTATATCATGGCTTATAGTGCAACTTGAATCATCATAACATTTCAATGAAATACCTATCAAGTAGGTCTTTTGTTTCTGTAAAGGGTTTGATATTTGTTCCGAGGATGGTTCTCCCTCACAAGTAATCGAAGAACTCTGCATGACATCAGATATTCGAATAAGAACCCCAGGCCCATAAGAGTTTTCCTCTTCACTCAAATAAATTCCGTCTCTTGACAAATAATGCTCATAGAATAGTTTCCAAGCATTGGACAAGTCAGCATTATCAACTGAATCGCCAGCTGCTGTGCAAAATGCAGGAACATTCTTCGCCTCAAGTTCCATTTTTGAAATGCTGTTGCATTCAACAGATCGCATCGATATATTTTCAGCTAAAGTACGACGAAATATGCTCAATTCTCCCATGCGCTTACAACAACTCAATCGAACATATAAAATAAGACAAAACACAATTTCAAAACGAGATCTTCCACTACAATTGGAGTATCTGTTATTGATGGATGCGAATAAATTCCAAATAAAACGAAAACAAGGATACTTCCAATATTCTTCTCCAATATATCTCAACACAATTTTTGGAAATATCAATTTGAAGATGCGATGGGACGTCACTATCGGACCGTCTGGTATATCCAATTCTTCTCCTGAGAAATTTACTCGATAAAACCCAAATCGACGCGCACTATCCAAGACATAAATCGGGTCTGGAAACAAAGTTGAATCCTTATTAAACGTCTCTCCTTCAAGAATGGGAAGTTCCCAAACACTTGCAAGTAACAAGGCACAAAATTTTGTGACTCCTCTTGGTGTCATATCAACGGGAGTTACAATAAGAGATGGATCCGCAAGTATTCTCTCCATTCTTTCCTTCATTTCGTCCCGTGAAAGATTCGAAAACTCCTTGGATTCCGTACATAAATTTGTCAATTCTCGTACAACATGAACAACATGAGCAGGAATACCTGCGGTATAATCATGGATCATTTCAAAAAACCAACTTATACCTTCACAATTACTGGGAAAAAGGAATTTTAGAATAGAAATGTTACCAAAGGTCGTTCCTCGTACAAACGATTCGATATCTTTCTTCGAAAAAGGATCCAAGTCAATCAATTCTACAAACATGGGGACGAGAGCATATAATTCGTCAGGCTCGACTATACACTTGGGAATTCCTGCAACCAGGCATATGACAAATCGCTGACTGACAAAATAATCGAGAATCTTAAAAAAACAACGAAAGGGGTTGGGTCTACCGGTAAGTTTATCAATTTCCCACAAATCAGCAAAACTACGTAATTTCTCGTCTTTCAGAACTCCATTCTCGTCTATAAAGAGAAAGAGATATCGTTTGTTGGTGGCATGGAATATATTCTCTAGCCAACCACCGCAACTATTCTTCGAAAGTAACTCTGAACAGTTCGGATACTGACAGGCAACTTCCTTGATTATCCACTTCTCAAGTGTTTCCTCAAAGCACTTTCCACGAGGACACCGTCTAAGATCCAGTGAAACATAGAGGGTTTCGTTTATCAAAGCCTCCATAGCAAGCTCTCCAACGTTTGACCCTGAACGGACACCTGGTAACCAACCTATTTTGTTCACGAAATAATCCCTATACAATAAGAGAAGTTGTCTGAACTGTTCGCCCAAGGTAGTTTTGCCAATTCCGCAACACTGAGTTGCAAAGGAAACGTAAGGGTGGACAACACGGTCCGAGTGCTCTCGTTCATCGGGGATGATGTATGATTCACGAAAATTCTCCAGTATTTGAAGAACCGGCAGAGGTCTATTGACAAGGGGGAACTTCAACTTTTTATCTTGAACTGTTTCAGCTACCCCTGAGATACCTGAAGAAGCTTCTGCAGACATTGAATCTGCTTGGTTCTCCGGATATATAGTACAAAGCAAACGTCGCGACCTTCTACAGTTCCACTTGAAGGGCAAAGTACTAATTTTCAAGGTAGGGACAAAAGCGCTTTTGGTTCCACGTGGAACCTGCGCTTCAGCCTTCTTTCCAGTAGGCATCGAATTAGGAATCATACAAAAACCAAACATAGCAAAGTTTTTCATATCTGCGAAAAATGCTCTTCAGTATATGAATATCCGACAAGCAAACAACCGATAACAAACGCGAAAGGACAACGACGAAGGAGAAAATAATGGCAAACGGGACAACCTTCAATGACGAATCGAAATGGATCCACATGTATAAACCTCTCCATTTCCATTACAGGTATCCAAGTGACATATTATTTTTGGAGAATTACTATGCAAATATCTGTTATGTGTCCTTGGCAAAACTTGTAATATTTGTAGGGACTCGCCTTGCTCCTTCAAAGCAACAGTCAATTTTTGGTCATAAAGTCATCCCCTTGAGTCAGCGCATGTTATTAGCTAAGCAATGGCATTTTGAACGATACCACATCAAAAAGGAAAGGGAAATAGTTGTTACAAGAATGAAGTGGCACCAAAATAAAGGCTTTGGGAATATACTTGACGATCAGAATATTGAATGAATCCAAGTTCATCCTCAACTGGAAAGCCTGCTTCTGGAAAAGTTGCTTGGTAGGTGTCTTGAGATAAGGCGTAATTGCGCGTTTTAAAAGCTTATTTTACCTTTTATGATGAGTTTTTCTTGTACAAAGACGACTAGCACTATGGTTCAGTCATTTCCTTTCAGATGTGTTATCTTTCAACCAAGAACTCTGTGTGTTTTCCCTTCTTAGTTTGTTAAGAAGCTGAGAATGAACATTTTGCTCTTTAACCGCATGCTTCGTACCACTCACATTCAATCAAGTTACATAGGAAATTATAATGACATGACCTTTGTTCATAATTTATCTTACCCTCTCAAGTTGTCTATCTTTCAAAATTTTGATGCTCTTCTCGCGGCGATTTTTATGGCTCTCTTTGTTACGTACTCTTAGTCAATCATTTGGGTGAAAGGATGACCTAAAGACTCTATCTATTTGAGTTGATTAGTAATGTAAATAAAACAATAGTCCCGCTAGCCACTTGTGTTGCTCTTGACACGCTCTGAGAATTTGTCTATGTCTCTCTTAAAGTGTTTTGTTTGATCAACTCAACCTTGGCATAGTCGGCATCCGAGTATTCATATACGATTATGACTTCAGGCAAATAATGTGTTTGTTCCTTGTGAGAACGATCCTCATTGCAAAAGAACGACAAATCGAAAATAACATAAACTCAAAATTTATTTCTACGCTTGCCAGAACGTTGCCGTAGCTTTACAACTATTCTATAAGTTCGGCGATATTCATTTATACAAGACTTGATATGCGCAGGATAGTCCTCAAAAGTAATCAGTTCCGCAAATGCTGGAACGTTGCCTCCTTCTGCTTCCTCTCTGGTCAAGCAAGTCACATAAAAAACACGTATGCGGTTCCTGTAAGATGCACCATGACAGTCTGTTACCTGAACGTCCACTATTTTTCCTTCCTCGTTAAAAGAAGGGGTAACATACAAAGACTCATCAAAGAATGATTTTAATAATGATGCAAGGCGACAAGACTCAGAACTAAACAACAGCTCCAATTGAGTCGGGTCGTTGTTGTGATAAGGGAATAATGAGACAGCAGCCATAAAAAGGTACAATGTCCATCCATTGTTACTCATATCAACATAAACATAATCTAAACTGGCATCATTCTTGCAGAGTCTAACCCAACAACTATCCATAATCTTCTTAAGTGGTGGATCAAAAAGCTTTCCATCGAACCTCCACAATTGATTGGTCGTAAACTGAATCCGTGCAGTGCAGCTTCGCGAATGAAGCTCAATAACTGGGCACTCATAAAGACACCAAAGGAAAATATACATCATCAAAACAACCACCTTTCCCACGACGTACTTGAGCACGTTCAAGCATCTTCGACAGCTCAACTTGACCAGATAAAGTAGAATAAAACCTTGAGAAAGTTTGAAAAAGGATGTCACGCGCTATACTGTTATAAAAGCGTAAGTAAAAGCAATTCACAGGTATCAGAAGACCTCGATCTAAATAAGAACTTTCGCATAAAATACTTCTTGGAGTCTCATTGCCAAGAAACAAACCATGAAGCATATCGACAAATCTTGCCTTAGAAATTTCGCCACTCAACGACTTGCATATTGTTTATGCTTTTTTTTCATTTCCTTCGCAGTTCTCCGATAAAATTTATTAGCCAATCGCTCGAAACTAAAGTGAGGAAACATTCTTGTCATTTCCACAAATTCTGCAATACGACTCGGAACCAAACCGCTCAACTCCATCACTTTTGAACAATTTTCCTTTAAAAGCATGGGATAATCGTCCAATTTTTGCCATATTGCAAACTCTTTCATGCTCAAAGGTTCGACGTATTGAACACAATTTAAATATCCACTGGGTCGCTTGTCTATAAACTCCCGATGCTGGGAGCCACCCGAAATAAATTCAAGATTAATCTAATCAAGACTTAGCGACTCGAGGAAAAGGACAAACTATTCTTACTCTATGACTCCATGGGTCTGCGAAAAATCTAAAAAACGAAGGCCAACTATTTATGTTATCGCCGAACTGCTGCCATAGAGTATGATGCTCATCCACAATAAAAAGTTTTCCACGTCTCATATTCGAGATTTCCCGTCGAAGTTCCATACAAAGATCAACATCGCCCTTTTGGAGAACAAAAAATACGGCAAGCTTCATTGGAACACCATTTAAGAAGCCAGAGCAGAAAGTACCCATGTTATCCAAAATCCTTGCATTCATAAACAGCAACATTGCAGCGTATTTACGCGCAACAGTATGTTCATCAGGTAATCCCTCAAGCAAAAATGTTGTGTTCGCAACATACTGCACTGGGATTTGGAAATGCCGCGCAAAAACCGCAACTAGATAAAGATAAACGCTCTTTCCAAATACACTAGCTGCAGACACAATGTTAAAGTCAGAACAACGGAATTCTATACTAGGATCGAAGCGATCCATCCAACCACTCCACAGCCTTATTAGATCTTGTCTTAGAAGAATCCTCGAAACTCCAGTTGCAGAGTTCTGAAGAGGAAAAGCTTCGCCGAACTTCCTTGGAACAAGCAACCTAGAAGCATCTGCAAGTGATAAGAGTTCGGTGGAAAATTCTTCGTTTCCGGTTTTGACTTTCTTCCCCAACAAATCTGCGACCTTCGTTTGTGAAGACTCTTCTGAAAGGTTCGGAACGTTTTTCAACCAACAGTTGGTGTACCTTTTGTCTATCTTCATGGTTCCCGGTATAAAAATCTTGTGCCACTCGATGAACATATTTGAAGCTTCCTCCTGACTAGAACAGCTTTCCAAAACCGAACCATATTCAAGACCATGAGTACTACTCTCTTCTACGGCAGTAACGACCATATTGGGACACGAAACAAACACCGACGAATCAATTTGCCCTAAGAAAGAGTCGATGGCCACTTCCTCTTGAGAAACTTCCATTTCCATTCTGCTCTCACATTGACTGTTAAATCTCCTTATGTTCCATCTCTACAAATAGACAAAAGTGTCACTTGACAGATTTATCAAAGCTTTTGGAATTTTAATTTGCAACTCCGCATGTTATGACGCTTGGCAAAAGTCGGTCGTATCAGTACATAGAGGTTCTTTCCTATGAGTCAAGACTAGGTATAGCTTTCCGGACTTGGACTGGATACAGGAAAAGACAAAAAGGTTAATTTTGTTTTGAGTATTACCCTTTACTTCTCTCCGTTTGATTCTCAACTTGTGGTTGAAAGAAAACTTCAGTATGTTGCATTACTTTGTCCTACTTTGCAACGTATTCTTCTTGACACCGTTTTGTTACTTCCACGTCGTGGTTTGCCTTTCAACGAGATTAGAGTTATTCTTGCATCCCTATTTGTTGCATTTCCTTGAATAGAGAACAGTATGCCTAAAGAGAGGAGATGAAGAGGCTGACAAACTTGGAAATTGTATAGTCTTCATAGGAATTTCCTAGAGAATGAAACTGTTAATTACTTGTTTGATGTCCAAAAACTTGGACTCGCTAGAAAAAAAAGGTGTAACAGTCAAGATCTTAGAAATACCTACTATCAGTAAGCCTGAAATAAAGTTCGAGCAGCAAATATTTTTCTAAATAGCAAAGGTCTCTTCAAAAGATAGAAGCTTGGACTGAAACGTAAATATTGTTTCTAAGAAGAAGTTACATTAATGTGAAGCCATAGTAAGCTTGATGACCTTTTGTTTATGCTGCTGATTCCAATTTTACACGGTATGACCTCGATGCATCAGTTGTTGGAAAAAAGCCAACATTTATGAACTGGCGAATATGAGGCGTTGCAATCGAATGGGGCTCTTTGCCAGCCTCCAATTCTACTACATTGCTAAAAGCGCAAATCTGAAAAAGGACCAAAGTAGCCGTTTTTGGTGACTAAGACTAGTTGGGTGGGCAGGACAATGGAGTAGTCAAATTTACAAAGTATTCCTACATCTAAGAATATTGTGTTAAGTTGTTTTTACCGAAAAGCTCACATCCAAGTTTTCTTAACTTGAATCTGACACGCTACCTACTGTGGAGAATTCCGAGATTGTACTAGTTTGAGGTAGTTTTTGAAGTGATAAATCTTCTTGTTGCTGGTTGTTTTACAGGGAAATGAACATGAAAGCAACTACGATGGATAAAGCCAGGTGTTAATAAACCTCAGAGAGAGAATGAATACAAAGCAAAGGAATATCAGCATTGAACCGTATCCAGTTGTAATCTACCTAGCATGTCAGAAGAATTGCAGACGTAATTTTTGGACTTTTTTGGTGGTTGACACAGCTTATGGATCAACTGGTTCACAAGCAGCCTTTCGAGCGTAAATAGTGTTGTTTCGGCGTCCTGAGCACGTATCGATAGTACTAGCTGTTTCAGCGTTAGCGATTCTTGTCTGATTTGTTCTTCTTTTGTTTTGTATCCTGATACAAACTGCCTTTGGATACCAGAAGTTTTGAAGCAGCTTTAGGCTTACTAGAGTGTTTTATGTTTTCAGTAGCCATATTGTCTTGTCTCGTCTACCTCGTCAAAACTATGCAATGGTTGATCTTCTAAAGGAAAGCAACGCAGGTCATCTTTGAACTATAGTGTTCTCCTTTTTCTCTTCCACACTGAGATGACCAAAAGTCCTCGAAAGAAACTTTGAAACAAACTGATCGAATTCTTCCAACGGTACTAGTCTATATAAGACAAGGGATCAGTTACTACCGACGATGAGTTGCTTGGAAAGAAAGCTCTTTCTCCTCAGAGTTCGAGCCGAAACAGAATATGGGTCTATACTAGTACATGAAAGTAATTAGTAAGAAAAGATGCTTCAAAATGTGACTCATTCGGACTCTCTTTATTTACACAGGAAGTATGTGATGAGAGTGAAATGGCACCCTGGCAACACTAATGTAACAAATAGACACAGAAAAACAATATTCGCTATTCCAGCAATAAACATAAAACTTGCGCGACTTGTTGGTAAAAGCAAACAGTTTAGCTTGAATGTCACCTTTTGTTCTTGAGTTTTAATAAGGGTCTTATTCTTCTTCGCTCGGTCCAAAGTCGAGTTCTCCTGTAACAAACGTTCGCAACTGTGTTTTCTACCTTTCTACAGGTGAATATGTAACTGCAGCTAGGTAGTTTTTCGTGCTAAAAGCACGCCAAACTAGTAGTCTGGTGCTTGTTGGAAGACTACAAAAAGCACAGTCCACAATCTCACTACTTCTATTCCGTTTTGTGCTTCGTCAAGCTTGTCTCAGTAATGAAAAGCGACACTCCTAGTTAAATACATTGCGTTTTTGATCCATATAAGTATAGTTCAAGTCATTCTCACTAGTACGCGGAACAAGTAGTCGATAGTTTTCTACTTGATTTTCCAGTGAGAAGTTTGCAAAGGAAAAGGCAAAAGCGGTAACCATTTTTATACTGGAAGTGTCACATGTACAAATGAGGCTTTTGACGAAAGCGTTTCACTGTTTTAGAAAACAACCTAGGTGACTGCTTTCCATCTACCCAACTTTGCAACGAATACTTTTGCTTCATTGCTGTCACGGTAGAGTTACAACCTTTTGCAACTTTCCGCTGGAAGTCAGTACGAGTTTATTCGAACAGACTATTTCAATTTCAAAGTTCCTCTGCTGTGCCTCCTCCACAGACAACAAAGTGGAGGCTGTTGGGCACCATACTCCGTTGCCTCTTCTGTTCCCAAAGCTTATTTGCAGTAGAAACTTCGAGCTAGGCGAAAACGAGATTGGGTACGCCATTGTCGTTCTGACATAGCTTATCAATACTATTGCACTCGTAAAAGTCACTCTACCAAAGCACGTTGTACTCAGTAACTAGTTGTTTTGCCTATAGCGTAAAATGTATGTCTTTTGCACTTGTTGCAATGAAAAGGAACAAAAGACGTCTGTCCAAGTCCACATTCTTATCACTCTGTCATAGCAAAACCTCGCTCGATTGGTTCGGTTTCACTGTAGGTTCCCCTGGGCACCTACAACACTCGCAACCCAAGAAGAAAACGAGAAGATAAAAGCCAAGCCATCCTTGCGTTTCTTTTTTTTTCAAAATAAACTTGAATTATCAATCGACATAAAGCCTGAACGATTGCAAGAAGGCTTGGTAGCCTTGTTATACCGGAGCTAACTCGCAGGAGACAATGATACGACCGGCTGGCTATGCAAAAGACGAACCAGCGGTTGTTGCATTCCCAGTGTCACGCATTTTTACTCGTTATCGAAAAGCATTCCGTCTTTTGCCCTAGTTATTCTCGTTTTGTGTCGCCCGAGCGCAAAGACATGCCGTCTTGGTAGCGCAACCCCTTATCGCTCTCTACCGACAGAAAAAAGGGTAACTTAACACTCTAGGTTTCCTTTCCATTGCCAGTCTAGATAAAAATCAAAGCAGAGTCCAAAGAGTTTAGACCCCTTTTGTTTCTTCTATTGGCACTGGAAGCCAAAGTGTTCTGCACCAAATGGTTCCAGCCGATTGGATGTGGTGGAAAGTTGACGTCTGCTTTGCCGCCTCTTTTTGGTGTCTCTCGTGTGTTTTGCCTTTCGAAGCTCAAAGACTGTTTACTTCCTGCATGTTTTAGAGGATTCTCCAGATATTTTTTGTACTAGTCTTATTACATGCTTTCTGGTGCGTGAATGGCTCTATTGACGACAGGGTTGTCATTTTCTTGCCAATCTCCACCGCTTCAACTGCCAAATTGTGTGCGTGTATATACATATATTTATAGATTCGTGGTGTAAAAAGAAGAGTGCAATAATTGAAAAGTAAGAGCAGAGTACTAAGGTACCTGTAGAGAAGAACTTGAGAAGTGTTCATGTCCTTTTACATGTGTACCTTTAATAGC
This sequence comes from Galdieria yellowstonensis, assembly GCA_026122205.1. NCBI lineage: Eukaryota > Rhodophyta > Bangiophyceae > Galdieriales > Galdieriaceae > Galdieria > Galdieria yellowstonensis. Next base: position 8,731 of record JANCYU010000037.1, on the reverse strand, counting down.
TGTTTTTGCTTGTAGAGATTGCAAGTTTAGTGTAGTTGAAAGGGTATGCAAGTATCATTCAGTGCGTTTAAGAGCGTGTGAGTGTACATGGAACTTTTCAAGTTGAATAGGTAGGTTTGGTTGACGAAAGTATATGGAAAAATTGCAGCCTTGTTAAGCCAAAAGAATTTACAAAATTAGACAAGTAAACTTGAAATTTTCCTTACTACTATCTTCAGCGCAGCACACGTATCGGCTTGTCGCGTTGCAAGCTCTACTATCGATGACGCCGTAACTTTTTTTGCGAGTTGTGCTCCGTTTGGTTCACTGTCCATGGTAAAGCTGCTGGTAAGGACCAAATTGCTATGGAGTTTTGGAACCTGATTATTCTTGTTGCTTCCACTTCATCAATTTCATCATCTCCAGAACAAGAAGGATTCCATAATTCATCTGTGATGGATCAGCCGAGAAGCTGCGTGCTCCGCTTGCTTAGTTGGACCTTTCAAAGTGGAAAGATTCCAAGCTCACTGAACACATCTCATCGCATCTACGTATCGAAAAGGGGAAATTTGAGTCTCATGAACAATTATCCAGGCATCAGTCTCATTGTAACTTTTTGAAACTTTTGAGTGCTTTGTTACCAATCGTAGACTCAAAGCGGTCGAAGGCTCACAGCATTTTAGTACGAGAGCGAGTCTGCATTAGTACTCGCGAAGAATGTGCAGCTCAAGTCACTGCTTTGGTAGAGTGTGTCCAACGCCGATGGAACAAAAAATGCGTCCTACTTATGCATGTTTCATCGATTTGCGAAAAGCTTTTGATCGAGTTCCCCATGAAGCCCTGTTTCGTAAACTGGAAGGTTTAGGTATTCGAGGTCGATGTTTGGAATTTTACTGTGGGCTTTATCATAGTTCTTGACACAAGTATCTCCACGGATATCAGAAACACTCTCGCCTGTCTTTTCTTTTTGTAAAGGTGTACGTTAAGGTGATCCTTCTTCTTCCGTTGTTGTTCGATCTGTTTATCAATCATCAATGGCAGTGGTACAGAGAATCGATTAACTGGATTGATGTTTTCCGATTATGTGGTATTTTTAGCGCCTAGCTGGTCTAGAAGCCTCCATGCGCAAGGTAAGTGAGCTTTGACTGAATTTGAAATGAAAATCGGTAAGCCAAATCCGTTTTGCCGTTATCCATGGATGTATAGATAAGGTGACTAGGAGGCCGTGGCAGTTGCAAGACAAAGACATACCTGTTGTTGAAGAATATCGTTATCTTGGTATCGATTTGAATTGTAATCTGGACGAAGGATTTACGGTGCGACGTCAAATCCAACGTTATCGTCAAAAGCTTCATATGGCAACTCCATTTCTACGTAATGGTAGGATACCAATGGATCTTCGTTTGCGTGTTGTCAAGAGTTGTTTGCTACCTAGTTTAATCTGGGGCTCTGAATGGTGGGGTATGCATCAACTACATGCCAAACGTTTAAGTTTGGTATTGAATCAAACTTTACGAATGGTGGTAGGTGTGCATGCGAAACACACAGGAGTAAGTATTCCTGCTTTATATACTGAATTGGGCATACCAAGTGTGGAATCACTTATAGCAGGACGCCGGGCACGTTTATGGGCCAAAGGTCCTAGTATGCGTACATGGATTATTCAATTGTGTCAATGGATACCTACATTTCGGAAAGGTACATGGGTGAAATATACCAAAGCTTGGTTGTTGAGGAGATCGGGTAGCTCGGCGGTAAGGGAGATTGAAAGATCACCTCGTGGTTCCAAGGCATTGCAACGAGCAGTGCAACAGGTTATCCATCATAAATGGTTAACTACTGGCAAAATGACTCAAACCAATACATGGAAAGAATATTGTCAGTATGCATTACAAAGCGGTAGTGCATTATTGCGTGACAGCTCCCTCGACTATCCTGAATATAGCAAAAGTCTATCCTGGCTGATGCGTATTCGGGTTGGTGGTTGGAGTTCCTGCTCTAGGCTCGCCAGAATCGGTATATTGGATGAACAATGGAAGACTCGTTGTCCTTGTTGTTTGGTCAATGTACCTGAAACATTGAGTCATTTACAACAAAAAAGGTCCGTACTCTCATGCTCAGCCGAATCGCAGCTGCACACCCAAGAAACCAATCAATTGCCAACAAGTACAGTTGATTGCAATTTCAATGGGACTAAAGGCACTATGGCTTGTCAAAAAAACATCACACAAATACACGTATGTAAAAAACATTCTTATTCCTTGACAAGTTTTAGATAGGATACTACAAAATCATTCAACAATCCTATAAAGTACCAAGCCTAAGAGAATGCAGCATTGAATTGATGAAGGAAATCCTCAATAATAGGCAATCTTTTCAGCGATTTCAAAGAAAATAGTACAGCGATTTGGAAACGACTGCCTCCGTTAGCTAGTCCATTTCAACCATCGTACCTTTGTCGACTGCTTTGACTGTCGCATATTGAGAATTAGGGTAAAAGCATGCTACATAGAAGGAAAAATATCCAATGTATAAAAGCCAAATACCGGTGATGACGTAAATGCAAGTTGTTAAAAAGCTCCAAGATAAAGACGCAGCGCATTGTGTCAAGTCGATCCTGCATAGACAAAGAATTGTACCATCCAACTTGGCATCATTTGGCAACCAAACGTGCTTAAACTGCAACCACTTTTATCGATCTAAGATGGTGCCGGGCTTAGAAAAGTTACTGTTGTCAGAGCAGCTTACGTTACATCAAGGCTGTTACACTGCATGCCCGAGTAGTCGACTCGCAATAAAGAAGCGTTATGAATGACTGCAGAGCAACTGTAATGCCTACAAATGACAAAATCCCTGATAATGGCAATTTGCCGAGCTACTTTTTACATTGGATTGCAACTGTCAAAGAATAGACGTTTCCGCGTGCAATTTATCACTCGTCTTATGCTTTTTTGTCCAAAGATCCACTTGTCCAGCACTTGAAATTAAAGCAGAAAAAACAGTAAAGACGATACTCTATTCGTTGCATAAAAACATAAAAAGGAACAAAGCTGAACTGCAATTTGTAATAAAGAGGCCTAACGTATTCAATACTGTAGAGATATTGTAATGAATTGAAGTGACAAAAACCAAGCATAGTCGCAATTCTCTTGGCGATTTACAAGGATAAATTAGAACTGTCGTGGAATAACTGCTTCCTCGTACAATTCACGATTCAACCAACATTTTTTTTGTCCAATGCTCAATTTGTCACGCAATTAGAAATAAGGCAAGAAGAAAAATATGAAAACGTGACACGTCTCAGGTTATAAAAACATACAAAAGGTACAATGTAACTGCAAGTAGTTAAAAACTTGATACTATGCAATGCAGCAAATGAATTATACTTAAACCACCAGTGGTGCCGTCGAATTTCTCAATGTTGGGCGACCAAATGGCTTACCCTGCAGCAATTTAAATCTACCGACAATGGTGTTGGGCACAGAAGATTTACTACGTCAGAATACTTTTTACGTTATACCAAGGCTGATTCACTGTTTCGACGTCTTCTAGTTGCAATAAAAACTCACTGATTACATGCTACTACTGGGATTGTACTGCAATAACATTAACAAAAGACCTCAAAAAAGCCAATGCTCTCAGCAAAGAACATTACGAAAAGGGTACAAGGCAATGAGAACCAGTTCAATCATGCATAGAATAACAGTGGTACTATCAAATTGAGAATCGTTAGAAAACCGAACTAGCTTACACTGCAATAATTTGCATCTATTCACGAGGTTGTTGGGGAAAGAGTAATTACGATTGTCAAATCGTGGTTACTTCACTGTTTCACAGAATTGTGGACTTTAATAAGGAGACGTAGGCTTTTCAAAACGCTAGAAGCATTGTAATGCATCGAAATGACAAAAAGAATCCTCCATACTAAAAATCCACTCAGGCAATTCGGACAATTTATTAGAATTGTCTAGATAGAGACAACTGCCTTCTTGTGCAAGCAACGATTCTACGTTGATTTTTTGTTCTTTGCTTTTATGGTAAAATTAAATTATCGAAACGCCACCCTGCTCAAATTGTAAAAACAAAAGGAGGTAGAATAAACGCGAGCTGTTAAAAGGCATAACAAAAATGGTTCATTGAACTGTACTAGTTCAGTTATGCATAAACTAAAAGCAGTATCTTCTCAAACGACATCTTTGGAACAAACCCTAATTAACACTGCAGTACCCAGTATAGAGTTACGACGAAGTTGGTCAAGGAATACAAAGCACTGTTAAGGTACAATTTTCAATATATCAAGTTTGTTACCTTGCACTTCAGAGCGGTCGAATCGTGGCTAGGAGGCATAATGAATACATGACACTACAGGTTCTGTAACACATTCGTAAGACCGAAAACAAAGATAATGGCAATCACAGTGATTTGCAACAATGGAATTGAACTATTTAGAAACAACTGATTCCTCGTCCAAGTCACGAAACAGCCAATGCTTTTTGTGACAACTGATCCTCTAGTCAGCCATTTAGAACTAACGTAATAATAAAGTTAAAAAAGCTTATCTCTATAGTTTATAAAACACAAGAGAAGGAAAAGTGTAGATACACAATTTACAGAGACATTAAGAAATAGTTACCATGCACTGAGTCAATCCCATAAAGCATAGGTTGCTTACTGTACGATCAAATCCAGAATCAGTGGGCATCCAAGCGAGCTAAAACTGCAATAGGTTGTAGCGATCCACGACGATGTTGGTCGAAAAATTTTTACAATAATCGAAACATATTTTAAGTCATATAAAGGCTGGTCCAACGTTTCAAATTCGTCGAATTGTAACAAAAAGGCTTAATAAAAACATGCCACTGCATGGGTTTTACATGCATGAAAAGAACAGAAAAACATGATAAATAGCTATCCACCAAGCAAAAAGCATCACACGAGGAGTACAAGGTGCTGCATTAGTTCGATTGTGCATTTACCAACAGTGATACCATCAAAAATTTCTTTATTGCAATCCTCTCCACTGTTTACATCGATGAATCAGAACTGCGTAGGAATAACTGATTCCTTGTATGCAATGCTCCACATGTCACGCATTCTGAATCAAGGTAGGCATTAATTATGAGAACCTTGTTTTCTATAGTATATAATACACAAAAAAGAGAGACAGTTTGACCACAAATTGGTTAGAGGCATGAAGAAAAAAAAATGCAATGCACTGCGTCAATCCAATGAAGACAGATGAATAATTGTACAATCGAATCGAGCATCCATGGGCATCAAAACGAGCCAACACAGCAACAGCTCGTATCAATCTAATGCGCTGTTGGGCAAAGAAGTTGTGATGGCCAAAGTACATCTTCGTTTAGTTCAAGGTAGCTTCATCATTTGAGAGTCTTCGACTTGTAATAAAGAGATTTATGATTGCATGACACCACAGATATTGTACTACACTAAAATTACGGGTAAAACACAAAAGCGGCAATCATGGCAGCAGAAAACCGTTACTCAAAAAGCTTTCAACGCACTGCACCAACCCAGTCATGAATGAACCAAGAGTGTTACCATAAAATTGAGAATCACTGGGCAACTGAACAGGCTTTGACTGCAATAAGTTGCATATATCCACGAGTATTGAGCACAGAAAAATTGAGCACAGAAAAATTACTATAGTCAATTTGTGGTTACTTCATGCTATTCAGAATCCCTGGATTTGTAATAAGGAAAGTCAAATTTTCAATGACACGAAAGGCATTGTGGTACATCAAATTGACCAAAAAAAACTTCTTAATGGAAAGCTCTCTGCCAGTTCTAACAATAGATTACGGCTGCTTAGAGACCATTCTGTTTCCTTGTGCAAGATAATTTCCAACCAATGATTTTTTTATTCTTTGTTACGCTTGCAATACAGTTAGAATTACAATCAATTAAATTATTGAAACAGAACCCTGTACATTGTATTCAAACATAAAGAAGAATGTAGCTTAAACGCAAATTGTTAAATAGCATTACAAAAAAATTCATTGAACTATACGAGTTCAATCATGCATAGACACACCAGTATTTTCTCATTGGACAACGTTTTCCACAAACCTACTTACACTGCCATGATCATTATAACGTTACGACAAAATTGAACACCGGATACTAAGTATTGTCAAGGCACTTTTTGAATTACATCACGGTCCTTGCACGGCATTCCATTGTAGTCCGTTCAAAATGAAGAGTCATGACCATTAAATGACACAATAGGTTTGATAAAGAATTAAATCACAAAAAATAGCATTGGCAATCTCAGCGCTTCGCAACAATGGATTTGAACGGTGTGGAAACAGGTAACACCTCGTGCAAGACAGAAACAACCAATGACAAATTGACAATTGCAATTCTGACCGCGTATTAAGAAAAATGTAACATAGAAATCACGTACCCTGTATAGTTTATGAAGCACAAGAGAAGGTAGATGGCGTAGCCACAAATTGTTAAAACGCATTAGGGAAGAAGTACCATGCAGTGAGTCAATGCAGTAAAGTATAGACAAATAATTGTACAAGCGAGACGAGCATCAGTGGGTATCCAAACGAGCTAACACTGCAACAGCTTTTATCGGTTTTTGATGGTGTTCCACACAAAAGCTTAACACTAGTCAAAGTGCATTTTACAGTATGCCAAGTCTGTTTTATTGTTACATAGTCTTCGACAGGCAATTTCGAGTCCTAACGAGTACATGGCATTAGAGGTATTGTACTACAATAAAACAAAGAATAATGACTATCCTTTCAGCAGAAAACCATCACTCAAAAGTTACAAGGCACTGCAGCAGCTCAATCATGAATGAACCCAGAGTGGTAAAATCAAATTGAGGATTGTTGAACAACTGTTGACTCAATAAGTTACATTTATCCATCACTGTTGGGCACCCAAGATTTACTATAATCCATTCGTGGTTACTTCATTGCTTTTCAGAGTCCTGGAATTGTAATAAGGAGAATGAAGCTTTCACTGACACTGGAGGCATTGTAATGCATCCTAATGACCAAAATAACCCTTCATAATGGAAACCACACAACCAGCTCTAACAGTTGATGACAACTGTTTAGAGACCCTAATGCTTCTTCGTGTAAGCCATTATTCAACCAATGTCATTTTTTCATTTGATATGCTTGTGCTCCAGTAAAAATTATATTCAAATTAAATTATAGAAATGGAACCCTGCACAAATTATAAAAACACAACAATTGATGTAGCGTAAATGTAAATTTTTCAAAAGCACGACAAAAAAGCTACATTGAACTGTACTAGTTCAATCATGCAAAAGCAATCAGCAGTACCTTCTCATTGGACGTTGTTGGCAATAAACCAACTTACGATACAGTAACCATTATAGCATTACAACGAAGTAAAGCATGGAACACTAAATATTATCAAGACACGTTTTTAATTATATCACGATTATTGCACGACATTTCAGAGTTGTCGACTCGAAATAAAGAGGCATAATGATTAAATGACAACAAAGGCTTTGGTACATATCTCAACTGACAAAAAAAAACATAGTAATGGCAATCTTCCCAACGGTTTACAGCAATAGATTTGAATTGCCCTGTTTCAATTAGCTCCTGGTGCTACTTACGAAACAACCATTGATACTTTGACCACTGCAACTCTAGTAGCATATTTAGAGTTAAGGTAAAAATAATACCTATACGCTTACACTAGTTTGTAAAAAACAACAAAAGAAACCTGCTATCGCCGTAAATTGTTAAAAGGCATTCACGAAAAGGTACCATTCACTGAGCGAATTTAATGAAGATTAGACGAGTAATTGAACAATCGAGGCAAGCATCAATAAATATCTAAGGGAGTTAACACTGCAACAGCTTTTACCTACCTCGAACGGCATTGGAAACGTAATCTTTACGATAGTCAAAATACATACCACGTAAAAGTAACTTCATCGTCCCAACGTAGTCAAGCAGTACTAAAGTAGTTTAAAAAAACATGCCAATACAGAAATTGTACTGCAACGAGAGTAAGCAAAATCAAGAGTAACAGTGATTATTTAAAAAAAAAGGATCACATGAGAACATGAGGCGCTGCACTAGCTTATTCAAGCATAGAGCAACTCGGGTACCATCAAGTTAAGAACGGACTGAAAAATGAAAATGGCCTACAAAGGTAAAGCAGCAAGTGACTACGAAGAAATTGAAAATTTAACGCTTAGTACAGTAATAATGATTTTTAACGCACCATCAAATTGATGTATTTAAAAGATGGGTAAGAGACTAAGAGGTTTACAAAGATGTTAGGTTTCTTAGGTTTTCTTAGGTTTTCTTAGGGTTTATTTAGGTTTTCTTAGGTTTTCTTAGGTTTTCTTAGGTTTTCTTAGGTTTTCTTAGGGTTTATTAGGGTTTGTTAGGGTTTATTTAAGGTTTATTAGGGTTTATTAGGGTTTATTTAGGGTTTATTAGGGTTTATTAGGGTTTATTAGGGTTATTTAGGGTTTATTAGGGTTTATTTAGGGTTTATTTAGGGTTTATTAGGGTTTATTAGGGTTTATTAGGGTTTATTAGGGTTTATTAGGGTTTATTAGGGTTTATTAGGGTTTATTAGGGTTTATTTAGGGTTTATTAGGGTTTATTAGGGTTTATTAGGGTTTATTAGGGTTTATTAGGGTTTATTAGGGTTTATTAGGGTTTATTAGGGTTTATTAGGGTTTATTAGGGTTTATTAGGGTTTATTAGGGTTTATTAGG
>JANCYU010000036.1:0-217881 GCA_026122205.1 Galdieria yellowstonensis | reverse complement strand
AAACCCTATAAACCCTAATAAACCCTAAATAAACCCTAATAAACCCTAATAAACCCTAATAAACCCTAATAAACCCTAATAAACCCTAATAAACCCTAATAAACCCTAATAAACCCTAATAAACCCTAATAAACCCTAATAAACCCTAAATAAACCCTAATAAACCCTAATAAACCCTAATAAACCCTAATAAACCCTAATAAACCCTAATAAACCCTAATAAACCCTAAATAAACCCTAATAAACCCTAATAAACCCTAATAAACCCTAATAAACCCTAATAAACCCTAAATAAACCCTAATAAACCCTAATAAACCCTAATAAACCCTAATAAACCCTAATAAACCCTAATAAAACCTAATAAAACCTAATAAACCCTAATAAACCCTAATAAAACCTAATAAACCCTAATAAAACCTAATAAACCCTAATAAAACCCAAGAAAACCTAAGAAAACCTAAGAAAACCTAAGAAAACCTAAGAAAACCTAAGAAAACCTAAAAAACCCTAAGAAAACCTAAGAAAATCTAAGAAAACCTAAGGAAACCTGATAACTTTGTAAACCTCTTAGTCTCTTACCCATTTTCCAAATGCATCAATTTGTTGGTGCCGTAAAAGTCATTATTGCTGTACTAAACGTTCGAGTTTCAGTTTTTTTGTAGTCACTTACTACTCTACCTTTGTAAGCCATCTTCATTTTTCAATCTGTTCTTGACTTGGTGGTAACAGAGTCGCTCTATGCTTGAATAGACTAGCGCAGCGACTCATTTTCGTACGTGATGCTTTTTTTTAAAGAATTGCCGTTTCGCATTTTTTTCCTTGCTTTCATTGCAATACAGTAACTGTAATGGCACGTATCTATTAGACTTTCTTATTACAAGGCGATTCCTTTGAGACGATGAAGTTGCTTAAACGTGGTATGTATTTTGACTGTCGTAAAGATTACGTTTTTAAAGCCGTTCTAGGTTGGTAAAGCGGTTGCAGTGTCATCTCCATTGGTACCCATTGATGCTTGCTATCATAGTAAAGTTATTGCTCGTCTAAACTTCACAAAATTGGTTCAGTGAATGGTAACTCTTCGTCAATGTGTCTTAACCATTTGCGGCGATAGCAGCTTCCTTCTGTTGTGTTTTACTAACTATATAGTGTAAGCGTTTAGATCGCACTTTTACTTTAATTCTAAATAGGTTAGTAGAGTTGCAGTGTCAAAGTATCATTGGTTGTTTCGTAAGTAGCACCAGGAGCTAGTTGACTTCAGACGATTCAAACCCATTGCTGCAAATCGTTGCGACGATTGCCGTTACTATTGCTTTTTTGTCAGGTGAATATGTCCAAAGCCTATATTGTCATTTAATCATAATGCCTCTTTATTTCGAGTCGACCACTCTGAAATGTCGTGCAATAATCGTGATATAATTACAAAAGTGTCTTGATAATGTTTAGTGTTCCATGCTTTACTTCGTTGTAATGCTATAATGGTTACTGTATCGTAAGTTGATTTATTGCCAACAACGTCCAATGACAAGGTACTGCTGATAGTTTTTGCATGATTGGACTAGTACAGTTCAATGTAGCTTTTTGTCGTGCTTTTGAAAAATTTGCATTTACGCTACACCAATTGTTACGTTTTTATAATATGTGCAGGGTTCCATTTCTATAATTTAATTTGAATAAAATTTTTACTAAAGCACAAGGATATCAAATGAAAAAAGTGACATTGGTTGAATAATGATTTTAACGAAGAAGCAGTGGGGTCTCTAAACGGTTGTCGCCATTTGTTAGAGCTGGTTAAGAGCTTTCCATTATGAAGAGTTATTTTGGTCATTACGATGCATTACAATGCCTCTAGTGTCAGTGAAAGCTTCATTCTCCATATTGCAATTCCAGGACTCTGAAAAGCAATGAAGTAACCACGAATTGTTTATAGTAAATCTTGGGTGCCCAACAGTGGTGGATAAATGTAATTTATTGAGTCAACAATTGTTCAACAATCCTCAATTTGATTTTACCACTCTGTGTTCATTCATGATTGAGCTTCTGCAGTGCCTTGTAACTTCTGAGTGATGGTTTTCCGCTGAAAGGATCGCCATTATCGTTTGTTTCTGTAATTTTATTGCAGTAAAATACCTCTAATGCCATGTACTCATTAGGCTTCGAATTTGCATGTTGAAGACTATGTAACAATAAAACAGACTTGGCATACTGTAAAATGTACTTTGAGTACGGTTAAGCTTTTGTGTGGAACACCATCAAAAACCGATAAAAGCGGTTGCAGTGTTGGCTCGTTTGGATACCCACTGATGCTCGTCTCGCTTTTACAATTATTTGTCTATACTTTACTGCATTGACTCAGTGCTTGGTACTTCTTCCCTAATGCGTTTTAACAATTTGCGGTTACGCCATCTACTTTCCGTTGTGTTTTATAAACTATGTAAGGTAAGCGTTCTATGTGTTATTCTTAATTTTAAATGTGTGATTAGAGTTGCAATTGTCAAATTGTCATTGGTTGTTTCTGTGTTGCACGAGGTGTTACCTGTTTCTAGACTGTTCAAATCCATTATTGCAAAGCGTTGAAGTTGCCAATACTATTTTTTTGTCATTTAATTCTTTATCAAGCCTATTGTGTCATTTAGTGATCATGACTCTTCATTTTGAACAGACTACAATGGAATGCCGTGCAAGGACCGTGATGTAATTTAAAAAGTGCCTTGACAATACTTGGTATCCTGTGTTCAATTTTGCCGTAACGCTATAATGATCATGGCAGTGTAAGTAGGTTCGTCGAAAACGTTGTCCAATGAGAAAATACTGGTGTGTTTATGCATAATTATACTCGTGTTGTTCAATAAACTTTTTTGAAATGCTATTTAACAATTTGCGTTTAAGCCACATTCTTCTTTATGTTTGTATACAATGTACAGGGTTCTGTTTCAATAATTTAATCTGATTGTGATTCCAACTATATCACAATCGTACCAAAAGAAAAAAAATCATTGGTTGAGAATCTTCTTGCCCGAGGAAACAGAGAGGTTTCTAAACAGACGTAATATATTGTTAGAACTGGCAGACAGGTTTCCATTATGAGGCGTTTTTTGGTCAATTTGATGTATTACAATGCCTTTCGTGTCATTGAAAATTTGACTTTTCTTATTACAAATCCAGGGATTCTGAATAGCAGTGACGTAACCACGAATTGACTATAGTAATTCTTCTGTGCTCAATACTCGTGGATTTATGCAACTTATTGCAGTCACAAGCTGTTTGGTTGCCCAATGATTCTTTATTTGATGATACCACTCTTGGTTCATTCAAGACTGGGTTGGTGCAGTGCCATGAATGCTTTTTTAGCAATGGCTTTCTGCTAACAGGATCGCCATTTTTATGTTTTCTCTGTAATTTTAGTGTAGTACAATACCTATGGTGTCATGTAATCATAAATCTCTTTACTACAAGTCGGAGACCCTGAATGATAAAGCTACTATGATACAAACTAAAATGAGCTTTGACCTTCGTAACTTTTCTTTGCCCAAAACCGTAGTGGATTGTTACGAGTTGTTGCTGTGTTGGTCCGTTTTGATACCCATGGATGCTCGATTCGATTGAACAATTATTCATCTGTCTTCACTGGATTGACGCAGTGCATTGCATTATTTTCTTAATGCCTCTTTTTTTGTGTATTATATACCATAGAAAATGAGGTTTTCATAATTAATGCTTACCTTGATTCGAAATGTGCGACATGCGTAGCAGTGCTCCAAAAAGCATTCGTTGATTTGTAACATGCACAAGGAATCAGTTGTTTCTACACAGTTCTGATCCATCGTTGTAAACAGCGGAGACTGCAATTAAGAAATTTTTGATGGTACCACTGTTGGTTAGTGCATAATTGAACTTGTGCGTTTATAGGTAAACAAAGTTGAGCCTGACTTCAGCTCTAAATGTCGCATATAACTTGTAACGTAAAGATTCTTTCCTTTGCTTATCGTTCAATGACAATCTTGTTTTAGCTTCTTATTGCTTTTAGTACTCTGTGCAAGCGCTTTTCTTCGAAGGACTGCACATCGAATGATGCTTGTTTTGTTTTAGGTAGTTGATCTAATGCTGCGGTTCGCGTTTTTTTCTGGGTTCCTTATTTGCAGAATGGATTCTTACTACTCTTAGGTTTCTGTACTTTTATCGCAATACAATTCCTGTGATGTCATGTAATAACTGAGCTTCTTTATTGCAAGTCGAAGACTCCAAAACAGTGAAGCAGCCTTGATATACGGTAAAATGCCCCTTGACCCTAATAAAGCTTTTCTGCCCAACACAGTCGAAGAAAGATGCAAGATGTGCCTAGTTTGCTCGCTTGGTACCCACTGATGCTCGATTCAATCATACAACTATTCATCTATATTATACTGAATTTACTATGTGTATGGTATTTTTTTAGTACGCTCTGAAAATTTGCGGCTACACTATTTTCGTTATCTTGTGCTTTATAAACTATAGGGCTTAAGTGTTTTGTATGTTATTCTTGGCGTAATTTTAATGTGTGACTAGTGCAGCAGTTGCCAAAGAAGCATTGCTTGTTCAGTGAGGTGCACAAGAAGCTAGTAATTTCTGGACAGTTCTAATTTTTTGTTGCAAATCGCTGAAACGTTTTCTATTGTGGTTGTTTTTTGTCTTGTTACTATATTATATGCAGCGCATGATTTTTTTTGTGTGGTCTTTATTTGCAGTAAAGATTCCCATTTTTCGTGGGTTTCTGTGCTTTACTTGCAGTATAATACCTCTGATGCCACGTAATCTCAATGTCTCGAAATTGCAAGTCAAAGACTCCGCGACAGTTAATCCGCTTTGGCATACGGTAAAATATATTTTGACTACTGTTATGCTTTTGTGCGGAACACCATCAAAAACCGATAAAAGCTGTTGCAGTGTTAGCTCGTTTGTATACCCATGAATGCTCGTCTACCTTGTACAGTTATTTGTCTATGCTTTGCTGCATTGACTCAGTGCATGGTATTTCTTCCTTAATGCGTTTTGACAATTTGCGGCTACGTCATCTTTCTTCTGTTGTGCTCCATAAAATACACAGTGTAAGTGTTTTCTATGTTATTTTTACCTTAATATGCGATGAGTAGCAATTGTCAAATTGTCATTGGTTTGTTCGCAAGTTGCACGAGGTGTTACCTGCTTCTAAACTGTTCAAATCCATTGTTGCAAAGCGCTGCGATTGCCAGTACTGCTGTTTTTGTCATTTAATTCTTTATCAAACCAATTGTGTCATGTACTGGTCATGACTCTTCATTTTGAACCCACTAGTATGAAATGCCGTGCAATAACCGTGATTTAACTAAAAAAGTGCCTTGACAATACTTAGTATCTTGTGTCCAATTTGGTCGTAATGCTATAATGGTCAGGGCAGTGTAAGTCGATTTGCTTACAACGTTGTCCATTGAGAAGAAAATGCTTTTTTTCATGCATAATTGAACTAGTATAGTTCAATGAACCTTTTTTGTAATGCTACTTAACAATTTGTGTTTAAGCTACATTCTTCTTTATATTTGTATGCAATGTACAGGGCTATGTTTCGATATTCTAGTTTGATTGTAATTCTAACTGCATCACAAGCGTAGCAGAGGACAGAGGAAGCAATGAGATTCCAAACAGTTATAATCAATTGTTCGAACTGGCTGAGAAGTCTCAGTTATGATGTGTGCGGTAACTTTTCTTTTATATTCGAAGCTGGTTTGTTCAGCCTTTACTTTCCTGTTAAGCCAAATAATGTTGTCGTCAACTGAAATGTCGACTCTTGCCTTTTGTTAGAAAGTCTGTGGTTGAACTATCATCTACCCTCGAAGAAGGCTTGGAAACGGCCTCAACCTCGTGAAGGGTGTTTCTTGGCGTCTGTTTCAACTTTCACTAGTACGCAATGTGCGACTCCATCTCCACAAGATCAAGGGTCCTTTCTTCACTGTATTTCCAAGAAATTTCCATAAGTACAAGAGATTTGTTTTTTTAAAGACACAGTGATTGATTTATCAGCACTATGATATCGCGATGATAGACTTCTTGAGTTTTTTTCTCTCATCAAACATTATTTACTCCTTTGTTCGCTGGTATTATTCGAGCACAATCTTTCCTAATGGTTGCATCGACTCTAATTGGCAAGAATCTTATCGTTTCGAGCCCATTCCAATCGCTTGTCAATTTTCCTTCGTTGCCAATGGTCTCTCGGAACTTTCTATGTATACCCCAAACTAATCTTGACGCTCCGAAATATTCTTTCCGTCTCTGAATAACAATGAGAACTATATTCCCTAAGTGGTAAATACGATCGTACAGGCAGATTCCCCAAGCCAAACAGCCATCTGTACCCTCATATGGCACATCGTAAATTAAATTCTGAGCCAATTTTTAATGTTTTCTACCTAAAGATACAAAATTCAAGCCAGACAAGGATCCTTCTTAATGATTAAAATCCAAAGTGTATCGTGGTCTAGTGGGTAAAGCGACCCGCCACTCCAATTCCGCATGGATTGATTTGTAGGCTTTCGTGGAAGTGCTTGCGACTCAACATTCCATCGGCGTTGGACACACTCTACCAAAGCAATAGCTTTTGCTGCACATTCCTCGCGAGTACGAAATCCTGCTTGCTCACGTATCAGTACATTGTCTTTTTCAACTGCGTAACGAATGCGATTGGTAACAATCGCACTCAACAGTTTGCAATGGTACTGATGAGGCTAATGCCTCTATAATTGTTCTTTTTTTTTTGAGTGGCCTGAAGATACAGAAGAGGGGAAACCCTTGTTGCCACATTACTGTGTTCCTTCGACAGAACTGAATTCATGGTTTTACGCAGGAATTCAGGCAGGCAGGTACCCTGAATCTCGCTTACCAATAATGTCACTGAGAAACAGGGTGATGTGGGAGTCACACCCACTAAAACCCCCCTCCCCTTGGAGAAGAGAACTTCAAGTTTGTATCAACAGTCCGGGGGCCAGAATAGTGAAAAGGCTGAAAAAACCACCAACTACTTATCCCCTTTCATGCTATTCCAATGGCTTCGCCATACCCTTCAGGGCGTCGGCTCGTGGTGGTCAAATTAACGTCGTCAAAGCTAAAACGACGGAGGTTGTCAATGACGGACATAAGAATGCCCATCACTGCCTCAAGAAACTGACCTACCAGAATAAATCCTGGTAAATCAGTCCGAAACCCACATTGCGACGAACCATTGTCCAACTCTAGTGCAACCAATGTAGAACAAGTACAGGCCTGATAAGTAAACTCACCAGTCATCCACCAACGATGAATGGCTTCATCCAAGGCTTTCTTTTCCTGCATTTCTTCTACAGTGATTCCATTCAAATTTTCCTCCAAGGAAGTCGTCGCCACAAACCTTCCACCTAGAAGGCTATAACAAGTACCATCAAAGATAGCTGGGATTTTAATAAGCAGCATCGCCATAGGCCCAAAGATACCCAGCCTCTTCGGACCCCATCGAGTACATTCACAAAGGAAATGACTCAATGTTTCAGGTACATTGACCAAACAACAAGGACAACGAGTCTTCCATTGTTCATCCAATATACCTATTCTGGCGAGCCTAGAGCAGGAACTCCAACCACCAACACGAATACGCATCAGCCATGAAAGACTTTTGCTATATTCAGGAAAGTCCAGGGAGCTATCACGCAACAATGCACTACCGCTTTGTAATGCATACTGACAATACTGTTGCCATGTATTGGTTTGAGTCATTTTGCCAGTAGTCAACCATTTATGATGAATGACCTGTTGCACTGCTAGTTGCAATGTCTTGGAGCCACGAGGTGATCTTTCAATCTCCCCTACTGCTGAGCTGCCCAATCTCCTCAACAACCAAGCTTTTTGGTATTTTTCACCCAAGTTCCTTTTCCGAATTGTAGGTATCCAACGACATAAGAAACTGATCCACGTACGCATACTAGAACCCTTGGCCCATAAACGTGCCCGGCGTCCCGCTATAAGTGATTCTACACTTGGTATACTCAATTCATTATACAAAGCAGGTATACTAACTCCAGTGTGTTTCGTATGCACCCCTACAACCGTTCCCAAAGTTTGATTCAATACCAACCTCAAACGTTTGGCATGCAGTTGATGCATACCCCACTACTCAGAGCCCGAACTAAACAGGCTAGCAAACAACTTTTGACAACACATAGGCGGAGATCCATTGGTATCCTACAATTACGTAGAAATGGAGTTGCCGTCTACAATCATTGCCCATAACGCTGGATTTGAAGTTACAAAATAAATCCTTCCGCCGTTAAGCTAGTATTCAAATCAATACGCAAATGACGATATTCTTCGACCACAGGAATGTCTTTGCCTTGCAACTGCCATTGCCTCCTACTTATCTTATCTAAACATCCATGGATAACGGCAAAACCGCATTTGGGTGCACCAACTTCCATTTCAAACTCAGTCAAAGCTCACTTACTTTGTGCATGGAGGCTTCCAGACAATCCAGCTACGGTCCAACAATACCACATCATTGGCAAACATCAATCCTGGTAATCGATTCTCTGCACTAGTGCCGTTGATGATTGATGACCAGATCGAACAAAACACAAGATGAAGGATCATCCAGTCTTGCTCCTCTACAAAAAGGAAAGACAGCGGAGCGATTATTTCAAATATCCGTAGAGGTAACTGTGTCCACAACCTACGATAAAGCCCACAATAAAGTTCCAAACATCCACCTTCAGTACCTAAACTTTCAAGTTTACGAAACAAGGCATCAGGAGGAACTCGATCTAAATCAATGAAACATGCATAAGTAGCAAGCATTTACTTACTCCATGGTTGTTGGATACACTCCATCAAAGCAATGACTTGAGCAGTACAAATTCGCGAGTACGAATGCCGCCTCGCTCTCGCACTGAAATATTGTGACTTCGACCGCTTTAAGGATTGGTAACAACAATTGCACTCTACAGTTTCAAAAATGTACAATGCGACTGATGCCTGGATAATGGTTCATGAAACTCAAAGCTTCCTTTTTCGTTCCGTAGATTAGAAGAGGTGTTCAATGAGCTTGGAATCTTTGAGCTTTGAAAGGTCCAACTGAGCAAGCCGAGCAGCACTCGGATCATCGGATGATTCATTACAGATGAATTATGGAACGCTTTTTCTTATGGAGATGATGAGATTGATGAAGTGAAGACGTAAGAAGAATCACCTTTTAAACTCCGTAGCAATTTCATCCTTATAAGCAACTTTACCATGGGCAGCGATCCGAAAGGAGCACAACTCGCGAAGAAGGCTATGGCGTCATCAATATAAGAGTTTGTAACACCACGAGACGATGCGTTTGCTGCGCTGGGGATAAGAGTAGTCAGGCAAATTTCAAGTTTACTTTTCTACTATTGCAGACACTTTCGGCTTAATAAGGCTGCAATTTTCCATATATTTTCGTTAACAAAGTCTATTTAATTTGAATAGAATCCCATGTACAATCATACATACTTAAAGGCAATGAATGATACTTGGAAACCTTGTCAAGTACACTAAACTTTTAATCTCTACAAGCAAAAACAGTTATTACAGGTAGATATGTAAAAGTACGTGAACACTTTTTCAAGTGCTTCCTCTAAAGGTATACGAACCCACTGCTCCTGCTTTTCAACCGTTGCAGTCTTCTTTTTACATCACGAATCTGTACAAATATATGTACATATACGCGTGCAAGTTGGCAGTTGAAGCTGTGGAGATTAGCCGGAAAACGACAACCCTGTTGTCAAAGGAGCCATTCACCCACCACGAAGCATGGAATAAGACTAGTACAAAAAATCTCTGGAGCCTCTAAAACGTAGCAGGAAATAAATAGTCTTCAAGCTCTGAAAAGACAAAACAAACGAGAGACACCCAAAATAGGTGGCAAGGCAGAAGTCAACTTTCCACCACACTCAATCGGTTGGAGCCATTTGGTGCAGAACACTTTGGTGCAGTATTGCCAGTGCCAGTAGAAGGAACCAAAGGGATCCAAACTCTTTGGACTCTGCTTTGCTTTGTTTCTAGTCTGGCAGTGGAAAGGAAGCCGAGACTGTCAAGTTACCTTCTTTTTGTCGTTAGAGAGTGACAAGTGGGTTGCGCTACCCAGACAGCATGTCTAGGCACTCGGCGACACAAAAAGAGAATGACTAGGGCAAAATACTGATTGTGATTCGATAAAGAGTAAATATGCGTGGCAACCGCTTGTTCGTCTAGCCAGCTGGTCGTGTCATTGTTTCTAGCGTAGGTTAGCTTTCGTATAATAAGGCTACCAAGCCATCTTGGAATCGTCCTGAGTTTGTATCGATTGGTAACTCAAATTTATTTTAAAAAATGTGACGCAAGGACGGTTAGGCTTTCATCTTTTCGTTTTTTCTTCTTTGGTTTTTACTGCTATAACGCGGTGCTCAAGGAACTTAGAGTGAAACCGAACCAAACGAGCGAGGTTTTGCTGTGACAGAGCGATAAGGAAGTTGAAGTGGACAGACGTCTTTTGTTCTTTCCACTGCCCAACAATTGCAAAAGAGATCCGCTCATGCTATAGGATAAAACAACTAGTCACTGAGTACAACGTGCATCGGCGCAGGGCATTCTAGCAGCACTATACTATTCATGAGCTAGTGCAAGACTACGTCATATCAATGTCGTTCGCAGAATAGTAGAATTTTTCTGCAAATAAGCTTTGGGGACAGAGGAGACTGTGTCCAAAAGTCTCCAGATATTTGTCAGTTGAGGAAGCACAGCAGACAAACTTTGAATTTAGTCTGGTCGAATAAACTCGTGGCTTTCAGCAGAAAGTCGGAGAAAGTTTTGACTCTGCCATCAATGCGAAGAGTCAAAGGTATTTGGAGCAAAGTTGGGTTGGTTAGCTGAACGACAGTCACCTCATTGTCCTATCAGAACATCAAATGCTTTCCTAGCCAAGCTGAAAACTATCAACTTCTTGTTCAGACTACTATGAAATACAACACTACATATCTCAACTAAGAAACGGTGTGAAATATATTCAACAACGTGACTTTTTATTATTGAGACAAGCTTGACGGAGCACAAAACAACCACAAAACTACTACGTCTGCTTTCTATCCTCGCAACTGGAATAAAAATTCGAAGCCCAATAGGCAGGAGACTGGCCAGTTGAAATAATTAATTAAAAAAACCCTTTTTTTGTCAAACCCACAAATGCGCATAATATGTTGTTTCTCTGTTCTGTCTTCAAGTTTATGTCCGCAAAATACAACAACCAAGGAAATTGTATGCCTTGAAGAAAGATGAAAAGGGCTTTGGATTCTTTTATGGAGCGTACAAAACTGGACTCAGTGAAAGCTGCCACTGTTCAGCAGAGGCTTGTGAGTCAACAGCTCTGGCCGTCTAGAGTATCGGAAAAGGATTTCACGTATTAGAATAAAGTGAAATTTTGGACTGTACAGTTTGCAGTGATTCAACAGGCTACTACTATGTCGTGCTTGTAGCACAAAAAGCTCCACGTTGTAACCACGTATTCACCGTGAGCGAAGAAGCCAACACAGCTGAGAATGTCTTATTTATTGGCTACAAGAGAAGGCGGCTTTGGACCGAGCTTCGAAGAGTTATTACAATCATATGAAGAAAGGATTGCTTACTTTTACCTACCAGTCGCGCACGTTTTGTGTCTGTTGCTGGAACGGCGAAAATTCTTGTTTTGCGTACATTTTTGCCTCAGTGTCGCCAGCGTGCAGCGACATTGGTAAACAGAACAAGTGTCCAAACAATCTCATCAAACATTTTCTGTGCAAATACAGAGAGTCTGGATGAGTCCTCATCTTCTCAGAATGTTTTGAAGCATCTTTCCAGAGGAATGAATGTCGTTTCCTGGAATGGACTAACTTCTGACTCGAAATTTGAAGAGAAAGATCTTTCCAAACAACGCATCCTCGACTGTAATGACCCCACAAAGGATGACAAACTTGTCTTATATAAACTAGTGCTCTTGGAAGAATTTGACCAGTTTGCTTCAAAATATCTTTCCGTGACTTTTGGTCCAGTCGATGTGAAAGAGAAAGAGAGGCACTATAGTTCAAAGATGACCTCCTTTGCTCTCCTTTAGAAGATCAACTATCCCAGATTTTGGACTTGGTAGAAGGAAAAAGACGATACTGATACTGAAAACGCAAAATACTCTAATAAATCTAAAGCTGCTTGATAACTTCTGGTTTCCAAAGGCAGTTTGTATCACGATACAAACCAAAAGAAGAACACATCAGATTTGGCTCGCTTACGTTGAAACTGGTAGTACTATCAATATCTGCTGATAAAGTCGAAATAAAACTTTTTTCTCTAAAAGGCTATTTGTGAAATAATTGATACATAAAATGTCGAAAAACTATGTGTACCATTCTTCTGATCTGTTAGGTAAATTATACTTGGACACAGTTAAATGCGGATATTCCTTTGCCTTTTCCCTGCTCTCTCTCAACTTTACGTAACACCTGGCTTTATCCATCATAATTGTTTCATTTCCATTTCCCTTGAAAAAGACTAGGTACAAGTCACATTAAAGCTCCAGAAACTATCCCAACTAGCACAATCTCGAGGTTCTAAACATCAAGTACGGTGTCAAATTCAAGTTTAAGGAAAACTTGGGTTTGAGCTTTTCGGGAAAAACCAACTTTACACAATATTCATAGGTGTATGAATGCTTTGTTAGTCCGACTAGTACATTGCCCTGCTTACCCAACTAGCCGCAGATACTTTGGTTATCTTTCAGATTTATACTTTTCGCAATTTGGGAGAATTGGAGACTGGCGACAAGGTCCAATCGATTGTCACGCCTCAATCAGCGCCATTTCATTCGTGGTTATTCGTTGGTGCAATTGGGTGTTGTGCTGGTTGTTATGGTGTACAGTCGCCTGTCCTTGTCGTTTCACTTGACAAGTACCCTTCAAAGCAGCGTTGTTTACAAGTTTGAAGCAAAATTGAGTTGCCAAACACGAAATACTTTTAGAGGTGCAGGAGTTTTGTATGTTCGCCCTATTTTCAACCCAAGGAGCTTTCTTTACCAGTGCAAGCATATTCGACGTTGTGGATTTGTTGCTTCAGTACAAAACGACAAGAGTCCAAAAGATGATGGTTCGGCAAGTTTTCACTGGACAAAGATTTTTGTTCCCGACGGTATGAAAATTGACAGAAAGTACGCCAACGTCTGGTTGGAAGATGTGCCCAACCTTTCGATAGAGAGTTCAGAAACTAAAGTTTCAGAGTTGCTTGGAGAAACCTTCAAGGTCGAGAACGAAGAATTGTCTACGAGGGACGCATCACTGAAGGTCGCCTCTTCACTTTTGTTACCCAAGAAATTCGGTGAAGACTTTCCTTTGGAGAGTTCTGGCAGTAAAATTTCTAGGGTGTTTTTGAGACAGGATTTGATAGACCTTTGGAATGGTCTAGTGGATGAGCGAAACATGCGCAAGTTAAATATATTATCTGCTGCTAGTGGGTTGGGCAAGAGTATATATCTTTATCTGATCGCTGTCTTTGCCCGACACTTTGGAATCCCAGTGCAGTATATTGGAAACACGAGAGATCTGCTCAAACCTAACGAAAAGTCTATTGCCAGCAACTTTGCAGCAATGCTGTTGTTCATGAATTTAAATATTCTAGATGAACTTGGCCCTTTTTACCCTGGAGACCCTGATTATAACCATCTCCGAGGCCTCCCTATGAAACATGTGATTTTTTATGCTCACCGAAGAGGCGATTTGGTGCTTTGTGATGAACTTCGACGAAATTTTATGAATATGGCGCCAAGAAACCTCCTGATCATAGATGAACACAGTGCTCTTTGGCAGAAATTTGGCAGTGACACTAAAACGTGGCCACCCTTCTTTGAGTTTTATGCAGATCCAGTAGGACATTCTACCGTAAGTACATGCATTTCCTTCCATCTGATCATTAACTGGGGATAGTGGGAGTGTAAGTTTGTTATCGCAGGTTCGCAACATCACGAGTTTGAAAGCATGCTGCCTAGCGGGTATAGAAACTCTAAGAGGTATATTGAACCGTTGAGTAAAGAAGAATTTAAAATATGGCAAGCACTGGACGATTATCCTGAAACATTTAGAGATAATGAAAGCACCGTTGTGGACCTTACGGGTCGTGTTCCAAGAACGATAGCCGAACTGATCGAACTGAGTGGCAGTTTTCCTAACTTCAGCTTTGAAGAATTGGTCGCATGGTTTACTAAAAACGCTTTTGGAGATATGAAAAAGAGACACGAAGCATATCTCGACTCATTGACGGAAAAACAGAAGAAAGCGTCTTATAACATGCTCTACGAGCTATTTCTTGGCAGGGAAACTCCAGCAATTACATTGTTTGATAGTGCCTATCGAGATGGAGGTCTGTTGCTAGAAATGAAGAATGGATCCGTACGCTTTTACAACAGCATAGCCCGTGACGTTCTTTTTGAATCTTTTTCAAACTATTATTTTACGAAAGAGCGTCTAGTTGAGGTATCCAACAAGTTTAAAGGGGCCCGACGGGAGGGTTTTAGTAGCGGAGAATATTTCGAAGAACTGTTTTTGCATTTATGTCAACAGTTTCGTCCAGATATCGAGATTTATTCACGAGCGGATTATCGAACGATCCATCTAAAGTCCAACCTATGGCTAAGATTTGACGGGAAGGAGTTTATGCCGCCACGTCCCAAAATCGAATTTAGCTGTTGGATAAAATTCGGAACAAATTATCCTCGATTAGATTACGCCTACGTAGATATGACCGACGACGGTAATTGGATGTTGTACCTCATTCAAGTTTCTGTTTCATCTTTTCCAGCTCATAACACAGACTCAGCACAGTTGGAACGGTTGTTTAAGAAAACTGATGGAACTGTTCAACTTGCTTCGTTACTAAATTCGTTCTTTGCTGAGGTTTTTGAAGTCTCGCCTGTGTACGATGCCGGGGAGAAGCTAGTGAACTTCGAGGTGACAGACTCTCAAGGCATATCTTTTCGAGACCGAATATCAATTTTGTATGTGACTCCATTGACAAAAGAGGACGCGAAAGCTGACAGCGCTCCAGATTTTGTAAAATTTCTTACTTTTGACAACTTTCGTGATGACATGAAGCCTTTTATAGATTTAAGGCAGAAAGAAGTACGAAGCAAGTGAAAGAAGAGTAAAAGATGAGTAATGGAGTAAAAGAGGAGTAAGAGAGTAAAGAACTGTTGAGCGCATATCGCCAAATCAACTTCCTGTCAAACGGACAATCTTTGAAGAAACTTGAGAGTTGAATGTCGATGTAGAGACGGCCGCTAACGGTCGCAGCGTTCCTTCTTGTAAAGGAATTACTCACACTTGAATGAATAGTTTTGTACCTGCTTCCTCCAAATCAGCCATTCAACAATTATTGATCGAAAAGGCGACTAAGTAGTGACCAAAGTGCCGTTTGTCGGAGAAAGCAACACATTGGGGATGCACTATTTACTCATCATAACAAATCCTATCAATTGCACTGCTTGACCTTGTAATCGTTCCTCTCCGATATTCATGATTTCTTTTCTTTATCGTCTTGTATGAATGCAATCGGCACAAGGAACGTAACAAGTTGGCGCTTCCATCATAGTGCTTCCATCACAGAGGAAATTGACAGTGTTCCTTGGTGCACAAGCCATAAGAATGGCACTTGGATACAAATGGCAATAAAGATACAAATACTGAAATAACTGAAAGTTTTCGCTTTTATTTTCGTACAGTAGCTTTACAACATATCTCCAACTGGGGTGTTTTAATGGCGGTGCAACCAAACAACCCGTATCTTGCTCTGATCAGTCGAAAGTTCTCAGTGAGAGTAAATTTTCTCCTTCTATTGCAGGCTTTGGAACCTCTTTGTTCATCAAGCACTGAACAACTTTAACACAACGAATCCAAAACACAATTTGGCAGCTGATTCTTTTCAACAAGTGTCGTGTCATATGGTGGAAAACACAAGGCATTAAACACCTCTTAGAGTTATCCCTTAGCTATATCGACTTTTCAGGACAGGGCCATTTCAGAACAAGAAGCCTTCTGTCGTCATCAAATAGAGCACAATCTAGTATTTCAAAAATATTTCAGCACATATTAGTGCCCGTGCATTTCTTCCTGCCTTCTTATCAAATATTTTCTTCTCTATAAAAGAAAACTAGCAAGACTCAGGGCATTTGGGGTTCTAAAATGATCGCAGTACACTAACCTGAGGTCGCTTCTGAATTCAAAATGTGCCCAGGAGCGTGTAGTGCCCACTAGTATGTAAAGTGTGTTCAATAGATGAATTTTTCCATAAACACTCTATTAGTAACAAAGTAAAAAATTGAAACCTTCCGGAGGAATAATAGTGTGTGACTTGTATGGGAAGGATGATCTGGATGATTTGTGCGCGAGTAATTATGTTGAGCACGCGAAGCACTACTGTTGTTCTTCGAGTCATTCAGTTGCACACACAAGTCACGTCGCATCATGAAGATTTAATGCCAATAAGAGGTTCTAGCTATCCGTTCTATGCCACAAAACATGGATATCTCTAGAGCCTGGAATTCGTATTTTGCTGAGTCTCGGAGGGGCCAAATTCTCTGATTTTGCAAGGAATCAGTGGCTACTAGCGCGTTGAAAAGAAATTGGGCGACCTCAACGAAGATTCCTTCGAATCTCTGGCTGGTGATATTTTTCGTATGAAGAAGACTATACTATTTCTTTGCACTGGAAACAGCTGTCGCTCCCAGATGGCGGAAGGATTCTGTAGAA
Source organism: Galdieria yellowstonensis (assembly GCA_026122205.1). Classification (NCBI taxonomy): domain Eukaryota; phylum Rhodophyta; class Bangiophyceae; order Galdieriales; family Galdieriaceae; genus Galdieria; species Galdieria yellowstonensis. The sequence continues at coordinate 201,093 of JANCYU010000036.1, read as the reverse complement.
AGCTTCGTGGTGATGAGTTCGAGCCCTATTCGGCAGGAGTCGAACCCAAAATGTTAGACAGAAGAGCAGTTGAAGTTATGAAAGAAGTTGGCGTGGATATCTCACAACAAAAACCCAAGTCCATCCAAGAATTACCAACCGTATGAAAACATCTTGCTTCTAAGTGAAATTTAACTTGTCATTGTAGAAAGACTTTGACTTAGTGGTAACTGTTTGCGGTCACGCCAACGAGAATTGTCCACTTTTTCCAAACAAGACAAAAGTTATTCACGTCGGTTAGTTGGGCTACAATTTTATTACTTTTCTTTTATTATTCGATAGGCTTTGAAGATCCTCCTCTTCTTGCAAAGAACTGCTCAACAGAAGAAGAAGCATTGGAAGTTTATCGACGAGTTCGTGATGAAATTCAAGGGTTTATCCAAACTTTTACCTTTTAAATATTTTTCAGTTTCTTTCCTAGCTGGCTTCAGATCATGTCGCACTTCACTAACTTTCGCCAATGGCTCGAACTGATATGTTTTGATAATATGCCAACTTATTATTTGCTAGTAGATCCATTACAATACAAACAAACTTCCTGCTACAACCTTCTCACGTTATACTTGCAGTATATCTAGACTCCCGATCCTCTTACTACAGTTACTCTGTGAAACTCACTTCTTGAAGCAATACTGTAACAACTGGAAACACATTGGGTTCCGGTAGTGGTTTCAGTTCTCTGAAATCCTGAACAAGATAAGCAACAAAATAAAGGCTACAATGAACACTTACTGCATTCTTCAGTGTTTCTACTAGGGAGTCGGTAGAAGCTAGAAAGGCATAGCCATTTCGGACCATTGCTTCAGCCAACTCCATTTGATGATTGTGCATAAGCTTCTCATTTACAACGATAATCTATCGATTTCAAAAACCAATCTCCCACGAAGACGGATATAAAACTTACCAACTTTTTCTTCGCCCTCAAACTTTCCAAAATGGAACCCTACAATTCTATAAGAACTATGTACACAAAAGAACGTAACTTCATACAGCTCCTCCGTGTGAAATGACAAGGTCAGCCCAGTTAATGTCTTCCACAATAGATGGCTTTAGAAAGGACACTTGAGTTTCAAAAGGTGAGCCTAGCAGCAAAATACCTTGTACCGAAAGGACTCCACTTTAAGCTTTCCTCCGTCCTCTTCTAGTGGAAAAAATCTACCTTTGCCGTACTAGAAGCCACTTAGTGTGACATAACAACACGAACAGCTAGCAACCAACGAACCTGTATTCTCAGTTCTTGTACTCCTAGAGAGTGCAGAGTCTTTCAACAATAAGAGTGAGACTGAAATAAACACATATGAACTCACCTCGAGAAAACTTTGTTGATGGACGGCAAAAATAAGCTGATCAAACTGGGTACTTCCTACCGTAACAAAAACTCGACCAAAGCGTAACTCTTCCGACATTCAAAAACGATTGGTCAGTTGCGCACATGTCAAGAGAAGACGAGCCTGCTGCTTCAGGAACCGCGCCACTTCTTGGAGAAGATACTGAAGTGGAATACGCTTCTTATCACAATGTATCCACTAGAAATAAACTGTTCGTCGGTTTTGTTTTTGCTTGTTTGTCTTGTACTTACTGTCGTCTCTCTCAACTAGCAAGCGACTGCTTCCCGTCTTAACTGTTATATTTGGGACAAGTTTTCTAGTTGCAGGACTAATATTTGTTGCATTTCCTGGTTGGTTTTGGAAAAGCTCTCCTCCACAGCCAGGTGCCGAGCCTTCGGATGCTGGAAACGAAACAGAATTTTCTCAAAGTGAAGAGCAGTCACGTAGTGCTCTAGCAAGCTCGATTGCTGAAGCAATGGACTCTTCAGTAGATCCTTGCGAGGATTTTTACAGGTAATGTGAAGGAACTGGAAAGCATTTTGTATCCATTGACGTAGAAAAGGTTCGCGTGTGGTGGTTGGCTGAATAAGACCTCGATTCCTCCGGATAGATCGTCATATGGAAAGTCCTTTACTGTGTTGGCAGAAAAAATTGAAGCTACCTTGCGAAGTCTTTTGGAAGGAGAACTTTATACTGGAGGTACCAAAGCAGGCAAACTTTATTTCTCGTGTTTGAACATGCCTGATGATTCGGCAAGTGAAAGATTGGAATCGACCTTTTCGCCACTTATTTTTTTATGTAGAATTCTTCTTTGCGATATTTGAATTTCTCCTATTACAACCTCGTGAAAAACCTTGAAGACTCAAAAAGCGTGGTCAACTTGACTGCTTTATTTCATATTGCCCAAATTAGTGCTTTCTTTGAGGCCAGTGTAGCAGAAGACTTGTTGGATCCTACGAAGTAAGTATTCTCTTTATAATGTAGGACAAATCTGAACAACTTTTAGGTACTCGCTTTATTTCTCTCAAGGTGGTCTATCTCTACCATCAAGAGAATATTATTTGGACCAGTCAGCAGAGCGCAGACAAATCCGTTCGGACTATCTCGAATATATCAAGAGTTTATTCGATTCAACTTTAGGACAACGTTCTTTGGCGTTATTTTCGATGAGCTCAGAAGAAGCTGCCAGCGAGATCTTGTTGCTGGAAACCAGACTTGCGAATATCTCTCTTCCGTTGGCTGATTTAAGAGATCCAAATTCTTCGTATAATCCAGTGCCTATTTCTCTTATTCCTGAACATATGCACGTGGAAACATATTTCTCTGTTTTGGGAGTGGATCCCAGCGTAATAGAAAATACTGTCGTGCTCGATAATGTTGAGTTTTTCTCAAAGCTGAGTGAAATGATGAATAGTACCCCGATAGATACCATCAAAGCTTATATGACCTTTCATGCTCTCAATTCGTTTGTTTCTAGTCGTATGTTGGGTGAAACCTTTTATGACAAATATTTTGATTTCTATGGAAGGAAGGTAGTTGTTGTTTTGGAAGTTACTGGAGACCAAATACTATTTTTGGGATGAATAGGTTGCTGGACAGAAAGAGAAGTCACCCATATGGAGACGTTGTCTCTCGTTTACTAATAGTGGACTTGGAGATTTACTTGGAGTGGCTTTTGTTCAGCAGAATTTTTCGTCATCAAAGAAAGAGTCTGCAGAGAATATGCTTCGTAAGATAGAGGCTTCCTTTGCCATTATTTTACGAGATACTCCATGGCTTAGTGATGAAGTGAAAAGTGCTGCTGCTGAGAAACTACGTCAAGTAAACAATAAGATAGGCTATCCTGAAAATCCTGATACTTACGATGACGTTGTCATTGTAGAAGACGACTTTTTTGCCAATAGTTTATCCATAAGACTGCATGGCAGTAAGAGAGCTTTACAAAAGTTGGGTAAGTCTGTCGATAAAAAGGAATGGTTAATGACACCACAAACTGTCAACGCTTACTACAATCGTACGTTGTATGTTTTATATTTCCTCAAGTTTGATGCTAAGCTTTAGTCAGCATCTCAAAATGAGATGGTGTTTCCAGCTGCGATATTACAAATTCCTTTCTTTTCTGAAAATTATCCTGCTGCGGTCAATTTTGGTGGACTTGGCAGTGTTATGGGACATGAGTTGAGTCATGGTAAATAGAAAGAGACTATGAAAATGGATATGAGTGCTTGCTTTTATATTAGGTTTTGATGATCAGGGAAGGAAGTTTGATGGCAACGGTGCACTTCATGAATGGTGGACAAGTGACGTGGAAAGAATGTTTGAGCAACGAGCGCAGTGTGTTTCTAGACTTTATTCATCATTCCATCCTAGAGAACTTTCCTCTGAGTATCATGTCAACGGGAACTTGACACTTGGCGAAAATATTGCAGATCTTGGAGGAGTAAAGGTCGCATATCAAGCATATAAGTATTTTTCTGGTGGACTTGCGACGCAATTTTCTGGAAACGATTTTGTTCCAGGACTTAACGATGAACAATTATTCTTTGTATCCTATGCACAGGTTTGGTGTCGAAAGTACACTCCGGAAACCTTGGAAATGTTACTGGACACGGATCCCCATAGGTAAGTATTCTAGTTTTTTCTTCTATTAGTCTTTACTAAAGTATTGTAGTCCTAGCGAATTCCGAGTTAGAGGACCACTTTCGCAATATCCACAAGTAGGTTTCATATTTCACACTTTTCCTGCTTTAAGCTTGTGTAGTTTGCAAACGCTTTTGGCTGTCGTATGGGATCTACCTATGCGCCTCAAGAGACTTGTAGTGTTTGGTAGTTTGCCTGTTGGTTATAGTTGACAAACTTTGGAGATGACACAATTTTCTTTGTAAAGAATGGAACAAGAACGAAATATTCGTATCCTCGTGCGACATGTCCTTGGTGGATTTGTCGTTGTGATAAAACTTGTCCGATTTTCATTCGACAAGTTCACTTTATTGTGGTACACAACAATGACTCACTTGAAACAACTTGTACGTCAACGTTTGGAAGCCGAAGTTTTTTCGCTTGTAAAAGGTTCTTCCTGTAGTGTCTTAATAGTTGACAAATACACTTTGAATATTATTTCAGCAGTCTTTAGAATGAGTGAGCTTGTGAGCGTTGGCATATCCTTAGTTGAACAGTTAGAAGCGGAGCGAACATATTTACCTTCAGCAGAAGCTCTTTATATACTGGAACCTTCCATCCGAACTGCAAAGCTGCTGAAGAAAGAGAGTACTGCAAACTTCAAGTCCTTTCATCTTCTGTTTGTGAGACATCTACAAGATAGTGTTTTTCAACAGTTTCAACTTTCTGGTTCTTTTATTAACAAAGTGAAAACTTTGAAAGAGCTTTATTTGGACTTTATTGCTCGGGAGGAACTGGTCTTTTCATTAGGGAGGCCTACTGCTTCTATTCTGCAAGTGTACAACAAAGGAAAGGAAGCCAGGGAGGAAGAGATTTCTCAAATTGCGGATCGTTTGGTGACTTTATTGTACAGTTTCGGGTTTGAGCAAATACAATTTAGATACCCAGTCAGTTCTTTTCTTTCAAAGAAGCTCATATTTGAGACGTCCAAGCGTCTAAGACAACTGTACGAATGGGCCCCAAGGAAAAAAGTTATTCCTCCACAGGAACCTACCGTCTTCATTCTGGAAAGACCGAGTGACTTGGTTTCAGTGTTACTGCACGAATTCACATATCAAGCGATGTGTTATGATTTGGCTCCGTTAGATCGTTCCTCTTCAAACGGCAGTACTTTTCAATATGAGTATTCTGATGCCTTTGGAAACAAAAAGAAAGGTCATGGCATCCTTGAAGATGAGAACGATGCGTTATGGAAGAAGATGCGGCATCAACATATTGCGGATGCCATAAAGGAACTTGACAGTGAATTGAGAGCTTTTGCTTCGACAAACAAGGCGGCGCAATTGCAGCAAAGTAAATCTTTCCAAAGTAGCCCGTCGGAAACGCAGGACAGATCTCTTGTGATAAAGGAATTAAATGCAGCACTCCGATCGTTTCCAGAATACCAGGAAAGGCTTTCAAGATACGCTTTACACCAAGAACTGATGACAACTTGCATGCGGGAATATCAACGAAGAAACTTGCGAAAAGTTGCAGAGATTGAACAGGACATTTCTACCGGTAAAAATGTTCATGGAGAGAAAATCAAAGAACGTGAATATGTACAAAGAATAACTTCATTGCTTGCAGACTCTTCATTAGAGGAGCAAGACCGAATTCGACTATTGCTGATGGTGAAGTATTTGTCCAGTGAATTTCGAAGGTACTTCCTTCCTTATCAAAGCAATACATCTTCGTTCTCTCTACTGCAAATAGAAAACTTCGTCAAACCATATTCATCTTCTTCTCGCAATATAATCCAGGGTGTCGATAAACTCATCAACTACTGGTTATCCCTTCAACTTGAAAACAAGAAAGAGTCTCCATCATCCACTAAACCAAAGGGATGGATAAAGAAAAAGCTTGAGAAACGTCAGGCATCAAAAAGATATAAAAGATACATCGATGGGGAAGTCTATGAACTGTCAAGATATTCGCCTCCGTTGAGACGTTTGCTTATTGACTTCATCGAAGGATTTCTCAGTCTTGAAGAATATCCTTGCATCAACTCATTGCAAGCCACTGACTCGAATATTAATGAAACACAAGCAACTAGACCAAGGGCTGGCTCCGTCCGTCACCGACGTGGGTCTTCGACAAGCATCAATCAGCGTTTAGAAGCGTCAACTGGAGACTTGAGCAAAGAGGCGTTGTCTTGGTCGCCAAAGAACTACTCACAACCCTTTAGAATAGCTCCTGGAAGCTCAAAGGACATATGTGAAACTCTTCAACAAAGACAGAGTATTATCGTGTTTTTTGTTGGTGGTTTCAGTCTGTCGGAAATACGCGTCGCATACGAAATATCTAACAAATTTGATGTAGACATTTACTTAGGAGGCACGTCTTTATTGGTTCCAGAAGACGTTCTTAATATTATGGCAGCATATGAGAACGAGGATCTTGCTAGTCGTCTCCTCGCTTCAGAAAAGGAAGATATAAACATGGATGAAGTTCCGAAACGAGAGGTCTCCACGACTCAGAAGAAGGAAAAATCTGCAGAGAAACCTAAGAGTACGAAGGTGACCGTACGTGAACCTTCAAGAAGAACTGTATCAAAGTTGGAAAGTAAATCAGCATCCAAGGAACGCTCTGCTCTCTTGGATCCCTCGGTTATGTTCGAAAAGTTTCGTTCACTATTTAGGGACCAATAAAAGATCTCTTCCAAGAGAAGCCGTCAAGCCACGCCTTTCTGGAAAGTTCTAATCCTCCTCTTATAATGGGCGACGGTTTCTTCATTTTAGTTTGTGGTCATCGGGCGGGGAGTTACTTTTACGAATATGGTAAGTGTTGTGCGTCTTTCCTATTTCGTTATTTATTCCGGTAACCATCGTCTAGTCTGGAGCTGGAAAAAGACTTATTCCTCTACTAGATCGAGTGCTTGTGGAAAAGTTGCAGCCAAAAAAGAAGACTGCAGGCGGTGTGCTTCTCCCTGAATCCGCCATAAGTAAACTAAATGAAGCAAAAGTAATAGCAGTTGGACCTGGTTCGAGAACACAAGATGGTAAAACAGTCCCTCCGTCTTGTCGAGAGGGTGACCATGTCTTGCTACCAGAGTTTGGAGGCAGTGCTATCAATGTGGATGGAAAGGAACTTTATCTTTATCGTGACGAAGAAATACTTGCAAAACTTGAATAAAAAGGAATGAAAACTCCTTTTGGTTCAGTTGAATAGTAGGAAGAAATAAAGAATGTTTAGAAAAGTTCGCTCATACAATAGCACTACTGCACCTCTTATCAAGATATGACATTTGCAGTTTCCACAACCTTGGGACAGGTTCTAGATGTAGGGGCGACGAAAGATATCAAACAGTACATTCTCATTCGTAGAATATCAGAAGATTGTTATTGCAGATTGTTAGTCAACCTTGAAGAAGATTATTCCATTGTTTCTCGTTCAAGACAACAAGATTCCACTAGGTACGAATATCCTTTGGAAGATTCTGGATACGTCGGTGAGAAATGACTACTTGTAGCATTCCCAGACAATAAAATATTTCGCAGTACATGATTCACTTGTACTTCATGAAGCCATAAATTTCTTAACTGATGAATATGCACTAGAATTGCACCTAACACTACGTTTTCTTGATCTGAATTTAAAGTAGCCTTGCTGTGTAGACTCAGCTCTGGGAATTGTTTGGATGCTTCTTCATAACAACCACCTTGAAAACGTTCTAGAAGGGACAGCAAAAGAAACAGCTCTTGAGATATTTTTTCAACTCTTGCAACAATGTCATGATCCTTCACTAGAAAGAGAAACTCTTTCTTCATATTGACATCTAATAAAAACTTCCACTCCATTAATTTCAGTTTCCATTCATATATTTTTGACATTGGATCCTTTGGAATATCGCGCCTCTCATTAACATGAAATTCGACATTAGATTTCTCGTTCAGAGTGTTGTCAAAATCTTTCTCAGATGCTCGGAATTGCGTGTAGTTGGGGAAATCTGAAACCTGCCTCCTCTCAAAAGAAAAATTAACACTGCCGCTATGAAGGTCCTTTCCATGAGATTGGCTGGTAGCTATATTTTCATTCATCCAGACAGGGCGGCCTCTCTTATTTGGATTACGGAAATATTCTTCATTAGAAAATTGCAACTGATGGAAAGCATCCAGAAACAACGACTGCATACGGGAAAATAAGGCTTCTTGTTCGTTCTCATAAAATTCCCTTGTTGCATCAGTTTGGTGAACTGAATCAATGCGTGCAGGAGTCAAGCTACTTTGTAATTCGGACAATTTTGTCTTGTAGAGTTCTAATTCTTTGTGTTGTTCTGATAATTTATCCTGATATTCCTTTACCGTTTTCTTCAGATCTGCATTTTCAGAATAAATTGCATTGTTTTGTCTTTCACGTTCCTCTAATCGATTTTCGAGTTGCTCCCTCTTATGAAACAAATCTTGAAGTTGCTGTTGCAACTGAGAAGCAGAATCTTTTGAAAACTTCAATGCTTCCTCACTACAAATTAGCTGGGTCTCATAGTTACGAATACTTTCCGTCTTAAGCGTCAATTCCCTCCTCAACTGCTGCAATTCGTTCCAAGAACAATCGCATTCCTTCCGCCAATTCTCTATCTCTAATTCTTTTTCCTCCACATTTCTTTCAAGTTCTTCTAAACGCTGACGTAAACTTCTCTCAACAACAGCAAACTGCTCCTTGTCGCTCTCGGATTGAGAACGCAACTTCTCATTCATCTTTTCAAGCTGCTCGTTTTTCAATAAGCTATTTTCATAAGCCCGAATCAAGGAATCACGTTCTAGCCTCCATGTTTCTTCCAACTCCAAGCGTTTCTTCCCCGATTCCTTCAATTGTACAATAACATTCTCTTTTGCTTCCACCTTTTGCTTTAGTGCTGCAGCAGTTTCTTTCAATTTTATGTAGTCTTTAAATATTTGTTCCTGTTTTCGCTGTAAGCTTCGAAGCTGTGACTGCAATTCATATTCTCTCTCATTTGCCGACTTGGAATGATAGTGATACTCCTGCAACTCATTTTTAAGATAAGTTACTTCTTGATTCAAGAGCTCTATACGTTGTAAATATGTCTTCTTCTCGAGTTTCTGATCACGAAGTTTATCCGAAAGTTGCTCTAGTTTCTTATTCAAGCTGGCATTCCGCTCCCTCACAGACTGAATCTCCGCTTGAGTTCTGTAATTCTCTGCCATCATTTCGTTCATATCTTCTCTTATGAAATACTGTAACTTGTCACTTTCATAAGTCTTCTCCTTCACTACTCCACGTTGCGGAGAACAAGTTTGTTCAGTTGAGATTTCGTTCCTTCTATTCTGATGCTGTTTAGGCGGGGTAACTGGCCACATACCATCTATTTGATCTATTTCACTTGAAATACTTGTTTCATCGTCTTCCACAACACTACTAATATCATAATTTTTCATACGAGAACTTTTTAGAAACATAAGAATCTTTTTTCCTCTCTCCGCAGCAGAGGAAAAAGAGCTATTAATAGTTGAGTTACTTGTAGAAGAGCTTGTTGCGTCGGAATTTATTTCAACGGACTCTATATTCGAGTGGATCATTCTGATGATACCAAGCTGCAATTCGAATACAAGCCTCTCCTCGAGCTAGTAAGGAAACAGAGACAGCAAGCGGGGAAAAATTGAGGGTGCGAAACAACGTGTCCTCGTGACACGAATCACCGCTATCCAATCGATCCATATGATATACCACAAGGAGAGAGAGGACGTAGAGGGACAGCGTCAGGGCCAACTGCCACTGACTCTACAGATCCAGCAGTGTACGGACTCCAACTATCAACGTTTATCCTAACATAGCGTGGCAGTGCCTCCACGTAGAGACTTGTCCTTTTCCACGTTAAACCTTTACTATGTGCGTATATATGCAAGCCGGACGACAGAAGCTTTACGCACGCTCGTTGCAACTGGCGCACAAATCACCCAGATCCTTGCCATACAAGTTACACTGCCAACCCCGCAAAAATTCTATATGTTCATCTTGTTCCTAGGAGGATTATAGTAGTTTGAGAAAAGTGTGCAGACGTCAACTTTGGGGAAGTAATAAGACCCACTGCTATACTTTTCTAGCTTCCCTTTGCCACACTTAAATTCAAATTTTATTCATCACTATAAATACTCTTCTTTCCTACCATATGTACATTATCGATTCCTCACCTATCTTCTCGCTCCAGGCGTTCTTGTTCTGACTACTTCAAAGCTATCCTGGTAGGAGAAAGTCTCGTTTGTAACAGTTAGTATCGATGTGGACTAACAAAGTAAACTTCCTCTTTGGTTACAAGTTGGATCCTTGCGTCTGGCGGCTCAATCAGGCGCCAAAGTGCGACTTCTTCCTAATGCATACTGTTTATAAAAGGCTGCTCGTCCTAAGTTTCATTCTTCCCAAACATTTTTCCCATCGAATACTCGAATACTCGGGCTCTTTGCAAACAACGTTCACGTGCGAATGCCAGAAACAGCATGAGTGAGAAGATAGGTACGGGAAGAATAGAGAGTACATATTAGTAAAGGATAGTATTTATTATGATGAATCACGCTAGGATTTAAGTGGCCTGGAAAAGCTAGAGGACTGTTGTCCGATTCATTCAGTCGCACATGATACGTGAACTAGTGAAAGTTAAATAAGGACAAGTCCAATTCTCCTTGCAGGAGCCAAAACACCGCCATATACCAGAAAACATGGATGTCGCTAGAGTTACAAATTCTCTCATGAGGAGAGTCGCAGTTTTGCAAAGAGTCAGTGGCTGTTGGTGCTGCACATAGAAATGTTTGCTTGTTCAGTTGCCCACTAATCGCTCCCACTCGGCTTCGATGGTTTCTCTTGAGAATACAAAGTTGTCTAAATCAGATTCCCTTCTTAAACTTGCATGAAGTAAGACAGACGGATAGTTTTCATGCAACGAATTACTGTTGGAACTTCTTTCAAGGCAAGCCTGAAAGAACTTTCGTTCCTCCTCGGAAGAACTAAAGGGCTTATCGACGCCAAAAGTTTCCTTGTCCTTTTTGTTCTCTTTCGTTGACTTCGTATGTATTCGCTGCTTGGAAAGAGCTACACGTCGGCTATTTCCTTTGCCCACAGTATTCGAAGAAAGACCTTCAGTATCCTGGAGACTCGGAAAAATTCTCGTCGTTTTAAGCTTTTGTCGTCTCGAAAGAACCCACTTCTGCAAAGGCTTTACAAAAGGCAATATAGAGAAGAAGCGGTTTCTTTTCATCTTCGGATGCAAACCTTCACGGTCTTCTTCTGACGAAGGAAGTGAAAAAATCTCGTGCCACTTAATTTCGGATATCTCCTTTCTTGTATTTGTTTCAAACTTGGTGTTTTCTGGTATTCCTGGAACAATAAAAATAAAAGACTCGTGTCCCTGCCAGGTTGAAGTTAAAAGGTTCTCTCTATCGAGTTGATTTGAGACGTCAAAACCTACTTCCTCACGTGCTTCTCGCGCTGCACAGGTTTCCTGTTCAAAAACTCAGAAACTGAGCATCAATGATGCGAATAGAAACTTACATAGCTCTCGCCCTTTCCAACTTTGCCCTTTGGAAAGCTCCAGGTCTTGCCTCGAAAGCTCCTTACCAGAAGTACCTTTTCGAGAGTCGAGTCCAGCAGAGCAACTCCAGCGGTCGGAATACTGTTTTTGTACTGGTGAAAGTTTTTCAATAAGTGGTCGACATTTTTGGAGTGTTTTTCTAATAATGGAGAGTGTTCAAACAACTTTGACGCAAATTCTTTCAACGTAAGCTTAGGAAGACTTGCGTTTCTCTCGCGAAAAAAGTCATCGTAGAACCAGTGCGCTTCCTCTACAGCAAAAAAAAGTCTCTCAAAGTTTTCAAAATCCTCTTGCGATAAAGTTAAAAGGAACCGACTACTCAAATCTATCAAAATAGAAGAAAGTTCGTTCTGCATCTCTGAAGAATCCTCAACGCCTCACGTTTCCATGTAGGGAATAGGCAAATTAATAGACATTCTCATTGGGGCATCACAATGGCTGTGTAAGATGTTCAAAGGAATCACAGTATATCAAGGATGCGTCATTTATATAAAGAAGACAAATTCTACAACATAATTCGAACTTTCCTTGGAATGTAGGTTGCAAGGTGGTTCGAGAAAAAAGTCTTGATGAGGAAAACATGTACGTAATTGAATACGAACCTCAGTGTCTTTTCCATAATCATGCTTTTGATCACGACAAATGCTCGTGGGACAGTGAGACTATTTCAACAACTCAAACTATCAATGAAAATGCTGTTGGAGTGCATTCCGTTGAATATTACGACATGGTGCGAAGCCTCACATTTTGAATTTGTCCACGAGTCTACTTTATCATCCAATGTCATCTTTTTGTGTGGATGAAATAGACAAATGGCTTCTTTAGATACTTCAAAAGTTGTTCAAGTAGCCTCGGAAGTGTTAAAGGATACGGTAGAGCTTGCTCTCGAAAAGGAAGAAGGAAACTGGGAATTTCTGAAAGTGAAGAATGATATAAGAATATGTAGAAAGAAAACAGGTTCTTTGCATACTTTTCGCGGAGTTGGGAAAGTTTCTTTCCCAGTTGAACAGATTCTTCCAGTGGCTACTAGCGTTGAGAGGTATCTTGTTTTCTGTTTCTTGTTCTATCCTTTTTATTACGTTTGTAGTCGTCCCGCCTGGGATCCACTATGTAAAGGTGGAAGACTCATATGCAAAGTTGACGATATATATTCCCTTGTATGGTGGTCTTTTCATGGAGTTCTAGTAATTTCAGATAGGGACTTTTGTCTTGCGCTAGCAGTCAAGGAGATTTCTGAGGACGGATCTGTCTGTATCGCCACAAGGTCGTTAGAAGACCCGTCTTGTCCTTCCAAGCCAGGTTATGTTCGAGGGCACGCCAACTTGGCTGGTATCCTATTGAAACCTCTTGACAACGGTGAAGAGACTCTTGTGACTTATATTGGTAACGTAGACCCGAAGGGACTGCTTCCTCACTGGGCAGTTAACATTGGAGGAGAGAAAGGTGCAATGTCTATTCACTACCTACAGTGTTATCTAGAACAACAAGCCAATAGAAAAAGTTGTAAGTAGGTATCCGTTGGGAGCACGTGGATATTCATCACTTTGTTTAATTGAATAGAAAGGTATAGATAAAGTAATCCCGTTAAAATTGTTGTTTCAGCTTCGATGTCATTTTCTGCAAATCTGTCAACGAAATGCTGGAAATATCCAACTTCAAACGAGGATTTTCCGCATGCGGTAACTCTTCATTCGATGGAACCCATCTGCTTTCTATTTCTTGCTTCAATTTTGAGCAATGTTCAGAACTCTTCAATGTATTTCGCAAGAGATTCAGAGTTGTCGCAACGCCATCTTTGGATAAGAATAATGGATCTTCTTGAGTTACTTTTTGAAGTATTGGTCTAATCACATCGAAGGCTTCCAAATCAGAGTTCAATAACCGCAACTCTCGTTCAAAGCGTCTTTTGCTGTAGCGGAGGGACCTTATGTCTTTCAGTATCTCCTCTAATTCTTCATCTAATTTCGACGTAACATCTGTATCGATGCATTGACTAAAAAACGTCGCATTTGGAGGTAAGCTACCCAAGTTGGAGGGTATGCGGAATATATTGTAAAGCGTGTATAGCTCGAAGAGGTCAAATTGAAAGTCACTTTCGGAAACAAGACAGTCCTGCAAACTTTGAATACCCTTTCAAGGTATGAGTGCGCATGATAAAGATTTCTTTTAGTGCAGTACCTTGTCAATATCTGCCCTATACTGCGTAGGAAAGGACTTTTCGTCTAAGCTAGCCTTTAAAGAGTCTAAACAGTCACATATAACATTGTCAACCGTCTGAAAAAGCTCAACAATGAATTCCATAGGTTGAAAATCTAATAACATAGAAATCTGACTAGTTACACTGCTTCCACTTGAAAACTTTGTCGAGCTTGGCTCCTCTAGAGTTGCATTGGGACTCATATCAACCACCGGGAAATTTCAAATCCACTCCTCGTTACAAGTCAAGGCGGGCCCACTTCAAAAGCCGTTTCAAATCTTGTCTGCCCGTCCATTGTCGATTCCTTCAGATAGTTTCATGGCATATTCTTTAGACCTTCAAAAAAGGCGCCTATTAAGTCCTTTGAATACCATATCTCCGAGTCAAGCTAATGTTACCCCCGCGAAGAGGACAATGGAAGATGTACCATGGAACAAAGATACCTTTCGAGACAGAACTTTGCTTTATGAGAAAGAAAATATACATGTTACTCCTGGAAAGGTTCAATCAGGAATAGAAAAAATCCAGAACTTGAGTAATTTTCACTCCAAAACTAACTGCGATTATAATGACACAACAGATTCGAAGTTCTTAACAAACAGAACGACACAGTCGAACGAGTATCCAGTATTGCAACAAAATGGTTTCCAAGGAACAGGATCCTTGTTATCATATATTCTGAATACGAAATATTTACCTGGAAGGTCCTTATCTGAAGCAGAAACATTCGAGTTACGTACGGTAAAACTGGTTAAAGAAGCCCAAGCCTTCATTGAAAAGTTAAGACTCAACTTCTTTTGGAATAATCTTGAAACATTTGCTCCCCTTCACAATGAATATATTACTTACGAATTATCTCAGAAGGTGAAAATCCCGCAAACCTCGGAATGTCATAGACCTCAAACAGAACAAGTCGATAATTACCCGTTACTCGAGGAAATTTTAGACTGCATCTCTTCTACAAACAAATTTTTAGAAAGTCAAATTGAAGAAGAACATTCAATGAAGGCTAAAATTGAACAGTATAAGAATTACCGACAGGCAGACAATAATTGGGTGGAATCTTTCGATTCTGCTGCAACTACAACTCCCAGCCAGGACCCTCAAGAAGAATTGTTTTATTACATTGAAGGCTTACAAATAGAGAACAGGAGACTTCGTTTAGAGGCCGAGCAGTTGGAACAGGAGCTCCGGGAAATTTCCTATCTTCGTGAAATAGAAACTCTAGCGGCAGATGCAACCATTTCCGAAAAGAATGAAGAATTATCTCGTCTTCGTGAAAATCATTCTCCGCGGAGAAAGTCGACCGACAAACTGATAGAGTCCAAAAGTCATTTTGAAGATGTTGATGGCTTTGAGACTCCAGAAGTGACAAGAAAGTTTTTACAAGAGGCTGTACCTACTCCTAGTAGTATAATAGATACCAGACGAAGGTTAAACGCTTGCATTAACTATCTCCTAGAGGAACGAAGTGAAACTAGAAGATTTGAATACATTGAAAGAGTTACTTATGAAGAACGACTTGACCAGCTTCAAAGCAAGATATTTGAATATGAAGGACATGTAAACAGCTTATCTTCATGTCTTGACGAAAAGCTTCGTGAACTCGAAGTAAGTCGGAACGACTATTCAAAATTAAGCGAGGCTTTGAGTGAAAAAGCCCAGCAACTTTTGTCAACGTCTCTTCAACTGGAAAAACTTCGTGAGGAAGTTAAGGAAAGAGATCATGTGATAGACTGTTTGAAGAAGCAGCTTCATGAAACTTCATCTGCTCGAACAGAACTATCAGAATCTCTTCAGAAAACGAATGACGAGGCAAGATCTCATGAACCACTTGTTTTCCATTCTGAAGTATTTTAGGTTCTTTCTTTGCGGGAAAAAGCGGAAAATCTTCAAGCGCGATCGGACGAAATGAAGGCACAGCTGGTCGAGAAAGAGACCGAACTTGAAACTTTAAAGAAAGAAGTATTTCGAAAGGACGAGCAACTAGCCAGCAGTTACTCTTCTCTTTCAGAGATGCGTTCAAAGTTGCTTAAAATGGAAAATGAGCTTGAACAAGCCACCGAAGCAGCTAGGTGGCGAGAAAGCCAATACCAAAGCCAAGTCAATTCGTTAACTGAAGAGCTACGACAGTGTGAGAGTCGTCTTGAAGTGGAGAAGTCTGAAAATAAGGCTTTGCTCGAAGCAGTTCAGAGTGAGAAAGCTGACAAGGCAGCTCTTGTTTCTGAAATGAACAGTCTAATTGAAGAGAACCAGAAACTCTCACAGCAAGTAACTTGTCTTCATAAGTCAGACGAGGAAGAAAAGGACTTGGCAGAGAGTCGCAAACGTATTTCTGTCTTGGAAAACGAATTACGAAAGAAAGAATTTGAATATTCCATTCTTCAAAATGATTATGCGGAACTGCAAATGAAGCTTGAAATGGAGAGAGATCATGTTCAAGTCGTTGATGAGGACACAATTTCTTTGGAACAAAAGAAACGGCAGGAAGCTGAAAGAGAGTCCGCAGAGCTTAAAGATGAACTTCGTAAATTGACTCAATTTATTAAGAAATATCGTGAGAGAACTGAGAGTAAAATGATTAATCTGAGAACGGTTATTTGTCAACGAGACGCTTCTGTTGAGGAACTTAAAAGAGTTCTTGAACTGGCAAGAAATCCCGATGTTTCTGAAAATTTACAGGAAAGAATTGTTGAGGAAGTCGTAGGCTTCTTTTCGCATTTTCAACAATCAAGGGAAGGTTGTTGTACTTCAATGAGCTAAATATATAATTGAAATGTTTTCGCGACAAGTGATGGCGACCAGCCAAGGATGAGATTATTGCAAATGTCGTAAGTATGAACAAGCATAGCTTGCTTTAAATCTGACGTTTCTTCGTTCAGTACTTATCAGGTCCTTAGGTAGCGTATCCTGAATAAAGCAAGGCATTTGCAAGGTTATTCACAAAGACATAAATACTTACCAGAGTTTGCTCGACAGTCTGGTGCGTATTGCTGCGAATAATACTTTTTAAGCTTCTCTAAAAAAGTACAATGTTACAAATAAACCTCAGTCTTTCTAATAAGGAAACATCTAAAATTTATTCAATTTCAACTAGTGGCTGATCAAGACTTATAATTTCGCCTTGAGCACAGTGCACGCGCTTGACTATTCCCGAAGCCGGAGCTCGTAATACATTCTGCATCTTCATAGCTTCTAAAACTGCCACTTCTTGACCTTCTGAAACTGTATCTTTCTCCTTGACGTTAATTGACCTTACAGTTCCTGGCATAGGAGCTTTGAGAATTTTGTGTTGTGATACTGCATCCCTTCGTTTCATGAACTATGCATAGTTAAAAATAAGTAAAAACATATAACAGGTTACTCACTTTCTCGAGTACGGCAACATATCCAGGACGGAGATACACCTCAAACTTTGCTCCAAAGCAAGATACTGTATAGGGTGCAACCAGATCCAGTCTGCTACTACCTAGTCTCTTTACTTGGATTACTCCCAGATTCTTATTCGTCTCTATATTTATGAGTTCTACACGTCCTCCTCCAAGGATAGTTGTCTTAAAATAGGAGCTTGATACATATTCCTCTGAACTGCTTTCTGGAGCAATGCCATCCCAGTCGAGAGGAATCGACTGGATGCCAAAAATATTGTTGTCCACCTTACGGACAAGAAACTGCTGTTCTTGCCGATTAGAAACCTTCACAACTGTTGATGTGTAACCTGTATCTCTAAAATACAACGAAGCTGTGGCTATGATGGCTTGGAAGTTCTGATCTTTGGATAATGCAACTCCATGAAATCCATCTGGCCATTCTTCTTTAATCAAATTCGTCGTGATATCGCCCGAGACGAATTTTGGATTACTTATCACAGCACGACAAAATGGCACATTATGAATAAGTCTATCTCCATCGATGACATACTCATCGAGGGCATTTGCCATTCGATGTAAAGCATCCTTTCGATTTTCTCCAAATGTAACAAGCTTTGAGATAAGTGGATCATAAAAAATGGGTATCTAAGAAATAGCTTCAACTGGAATTCTTCGTATACCTCCCTTTAATACTTACATCCAAGCCTTCTTCAACCCCAGCATCGACACGAACTCCATAAGGATTAAAGTTCAAATGCTGCAAAGAGGTCAGTCGAGCTCCCAACTCATGTGACAAAGGTTTGAGGTGTTCGAGAGTAGGTTCCTTGTAACAACGAATATTTCCAACGCTTGGTAAAAAGTTGCTATAGGGATTTTCCGCATATATTCTACATTCAATGGCAGAACCAACGATGGATATGTCCTCTTGTTTTATGTGCAATTTTTCACCTGCTGCGATTCGGAACATACTCTGAGCAAGATCAATGCCAGTAATAGCTTCTGTGATTGGATGTTCCACCTATACAATCATTGGATACAAAATAATCCATATAAATAAAAAAGGACACACCTGCAGTCTTGTATTCATCTCCAAAAAATGAAAAGATTTATCCAAACCAGAAACCAAATACTCAACCGTACCGGCAGAGGTATATCCTACCTCTCGTGCCAATGCTGCTGCCTGTTCACCCATTTTCCTATCATTATGTAAGTTTGTAAGAAATAAAAGTTGAAAATGACCAACTTTCGAGTCGCCGGATCGAGAAGCGGACTTGGAGCTTCTTCAATTACTTTCTGATTTCTGCGCTGAACAGAACACTCTCTTTCTGGGAGATAAACTACATTTCCATGCTCGTCTGCCAGGATTTGTATCTCGATATGTCTTGGTTTCAGAATATATTTCTCTATTAGGAGACGACTGTCCCCGAAAGACGACTCTGCTTCGGATTTACAAATACGAAACGCTTCAATAAGTTCCTTTTCGTTTGACGCTACACGCATTCCCTTTCCACCTCCACCTGCAGACGCTTTGACCATCACCGGAAAGCCAATTTCTCTACCATTTCAAGTAAACTATCTTCTCAGTAATAAAATGTGATTTACGTACTTTGCAACTTCTATAGCTTGTTTGTCCGAACCTATCTCTCCAATGTAACCGTCAATGATATAAACACCTGCTCTTTGTGCAATTCTCTTCGACTCTATTTTGTCTCCCATGGCTCTAATTGCCTTGGTATTCGGTCCGACGAACTTGATTCCTTCCTTTTCAAGTGCTTCTGCAAAGTCCACATGTTCGGACAGAAAACCATATCCGGGGTGTACAGCATCAGCTCCTGTTTCTTTTGCAGCTTTAATAATAGAGGAAATATTTAAATACGATTGTGTTGAGGAAGGAGGTCCTATACAATAGGCCTCATCAGCATATCGGGTATGTAAGGCGTTGGTATCGGCGGTTGAGAAGACAGCAACCGTTTTAAAACCCAACTGCTTTGCAGCTCGCATGATTCTGATCGCAATCTCTCCTCTGTTTGCCACAAGAACCTTTGAAATATTTCTCTTTGGCACATGGCTAGAGCTCTAACAACGTTTCAAACCACATCTCCTCGTAAAAAGTAAGCCAACCAACGAACCTTGGAAGTGAAGTGTTTTAGAAGAGAATCGATCAAGTTCGAAGCCTTTCTAGCCTTATCCTTCGAGAAACGATTTCCAAAAACGTAACGCAAATGACTTGCGTTCCAAATGTGTGCACTCGTCACCTGACGAATGTGTTCGGATGCTATCATATCAAATGTCTACGCAACAACCAAAAATGCGACGTGGAACAATTCACATCTCCGGTCGTGATTTCTACGTTTGCACAGGAAACCTAACTAATGAAGAATAAGCACTTGTGTTGCATATGATAGACTTTTACATACTCTTTTTGTCAATTAGGTTTATTATTGGAAAACGTTATAATCGTTTTAGAGAGTTTTCGATATTTTTATAAAATAAGTGTTTTCCCGTGCAACTGACTAGTTATATTATCAAGTTTTAACATAGGAGATGAGATCTAATGAGCATCTTTTCGTCATTCAGTCCATTTTCTGTATTTTCGTAAAGGGAAGGAGCATCGGATTAAGTACGAAAAGTGGTGGCGGGGAACGAGTTGGTGAAGGAGGAATGGCAGCACTTGCTTCGCTTGGCAAAGATGACTTGCCTCCAAGTATCAAGTTAAAGAATGAAGACGACTTGGCAGTTTCTCCTTTTCTCGGAATCGAAAAAGGGGCAGTCCTTCAAGAATGTCGAATATTTAACGACTTGCACTTGAAGCCCCGCAAATGTGTAGACGCCCTTGTTCGTCTATTATATCTTGTCGGACACGGGGAAAAACTTTCAAGCACGGAGGCTACTGAAGTGTTCTTTTCCATTACAAAGTTATTCCAATCCAACGAGGTCAGTAAAAGTTAGTCTGTAGCCTCCAAAGTGTTGACACTTTGTTAGCCCACCTTGCGTAGATTAGTTTATTTATCCATAAAGGAGCTTGCTGGCGCTGCAGATGAAGTTATCATTGTTACGAATTGTTTGATGAAAGACGTAAACTCTAGAGAAGATATGTTTCGTGCAAACGCAACTAGAGTGCTTTGCCGAATAACTGACTCCCAAATGGTCAGCCAAATTGAAAGATACTTGAAGCAAGAAATAGTTGATAGAAATCCAGTGGTAGCTTCGGCCGCTTTGGTTTCAGGTCAGCATCTTTTACTGCATAATAAGGGAGATGTAGTTCGAAGATGGGTCTCCGAAGTTACTCAGGCCTTGGAACACCCCTCACCTATGGTTCAGTATCACGCTTTGGCCTTACTCTATCAGATCCGGCAGCATGATCGTTTGGCAGTGTCCAAACTAGTTCAGGGGCTCGCTCGCTCGGGTATTCGCTCCGCTTTTGCTTGTTGTCTTCTTATAAGATGTATTCTCCGTATTATCGGAGAAACGAGCGTCGCTGAAAGTATGAATGAGCAACGTTCGTATTTTGAATTCATTGAAAGCTGTTTAAGACATCCATCTGATATGGTTGTATGTGAAGCAGCTAGAGCCATTATTTCAGTTCCTGGAATATCTAGAGAAGAAGTGAAGAAGACAGTAACAGTTGTCAACTCGCATCTTCTTCGTCGAGGCTCTGTAGTGAGACATGCAGCGTTGAGAATACTAAACAGAGCTACCTATCTTTATCCAAACCAGCAATGGTTCGATCCCTTTGACTTTGAAGATTTTCTCCATGACAAGAATAGAGCGATCACTACGTTGGCAATTGCAACTGTACTTCGAGGTGCTCGAGAGCAGACCATCGAAGGCTTTTTGAAGAAAATTCAAGCAAGGTTTATGGAATTACCAGACGAATTTCGAGTTCAGATTGTAGAAGCCGTACATTCTTTGGTGTTGAAGTATCCAAATAGGTATGGCTTTCATATTTTCGGTATATTAAAGACTCAACTGCTTTAGCTATTATTCTTTACTCAACTTCTTGGGAAGTTCCCTCCGTGAGGAAGGTGGTTTTGAATTTAAGAAAGCTATAGTTGATGCCTATTTTTCGCTGCTTAACGAGGTTCCACAGTCGAAGGAAATTTGTTTGTCTCATTTATGTGAATTTATTGAAGATTGTGAGCATCCTTTTCTTTCAGCGAGAATTCTTCACCTCTTGGGTCAAGAAGGGCCTAAGATGCCGCAGCCAGGAAAATACATTCGGTATATTTATAACAGAATTATATTGGAAAATGCAGCTGTCCGTGCAGCAGCAGTATCTTCACTGGCAAGGTTTCTCGATGAAAACTCCACATCCCAGACAAGAAAAGCGATAGTAGTTCTTTTAAAACAGTGCCTTTACGATAGTGATGATGAAGTTCGCGACCGTGCATCTTATTTTCTGCACCAATGCCAACAGAAGACTTTGGAAGAAAACAGTCTCATCAACGTGGACGAAGAATTGTCATCCAGTCCTACGACTATTAAGGAGTTTTCTCATTTACCGTATTCATTACCTGAACTGGAGAATAGTCTTGTTGATTATTTGAAGAGGGAAGATTTTAATGAAGAATTCAATATAGCAGATGTACCCAAGTCAGATAGAAACCTTGAAGTATCAGAACATATTCCTATGGAACGTGTTACCGAGAAAACGCAGGAAGCAAGTTCGGAATGGGGCAACGTGTTACTTGGATCTGTTCAAGGCAGAGACTTATCTCATTGGCAGGACAAGAATAGTCATCTATTAGAAATGAAAGAATTGGCTTCATTGGGAACTCTCCTTAAAAGCAGTCCATCGGTTGAATTGACAGAACCTGAAACGGAGTATAATGTTACTTGTTTGAAGCATACCTATCGCCAACATATTGTTTTGGAATTTACCATTATGAGCACTCTGGAAGATCAAATTCTTGAAAATGTCTATATCGTCGCCGATTTGAGTTCGATAGAAGGTCTAGAGCTGGTGAAGAACGTTCCTATTTCATTACTGAAACATGGAATTCCAGAGCGTGCCTTTGTTGTACTGAAACGATTGGAAGGTTTTTATCCCATTGGAGACGTACCTTGTGAGATTCGATATATTGTAAAGGAAATGAATCCCTCGACTGGAGAAGTGGATGAAAGAGGATTTGATGAAGAGTACAAACTTGAAGATCTTTCGTTTGGAATATCGGATTATATGTTGCCTATTCAGCAAACGAATGTGCTCTTCAAAGATATGTGGGATAAGTTTGGTTCGCAAAATGAAGTTCGAGAGACATTTGCTTTAAGTATGCATCAGTCTATTCCTTCAGCATTAAGTGCTGTAAGAGAATTTCTCGGAATGACTGTTGTGGAAGGCGCGCAAGTCTCTCCCTATGCAACTCATCATATTTCCTTGTTTGCTGGAAGTTTACTTACCGACGATGACTCGGTATTGGTTGTTTGTTATGCTGAGTTTGTAAAAGAGAACCAAGCCGTTGTATTGAATCTTACTGTAAGGAGTGAAGACTTGAATGTTAGCGAACTAGTTACAAGTGCCATTGCTTAGAATGCAAGTGGTTGTAAGACGTCGTTGGTTGGTTGTTCAATAAAATTCACGCAAGATTCTCACATGAAAGTTGGAATCATATGTTTGTTGTGGATCGCATGTTATGCACTTTGTTGTAAAGCAAAACTGGTTCAAGTAATAGAAATATGTAGACACGGGGATCGTTCGCCACTGAACACTTATCCCAACGATCCAAAACCTTACCATCTCTGGCCAGGAGTAAGTGCTTTGTCGGTTGTTATTCTGATGCTGAGTTTCGAAGGGCCCTGGACAGTTGACAGCTGAAGGAATGAGAGCTCATTTCGAACTTGGAAGGTAAGCGTTTCTTTCGAAGTGAAATTCTTGTTTCAACTATCTAGGCAACTTCGCCGACGATACGTAGATTCAGGGTTTCTTGACCAAAATCTGTCCGTCAACGAGGTAGCTTCAGCTCCTTGCGGTGAAGCCGTCCCATCTGATATTTTTATGGTTGCTATAGGTTAAAGTTGTATCCAGCGATACCGATCGTACTCTCATGAGTGCTTATTGTCAGATGGCTGGCTTATTTCCCTATGAGACTGGGCCTTTCATTTCAGACTTATATCCAGCACTTCCTTTCTACTGGCAACCTGTTCCAATTCATTCAGATATACTCCACAATGATAGTATGATCAAAGTTGGTGCTAACTGTCCAAGGCATGAGCAAATTGTACAACAGCTTCGTTATTCGCAAGATTGGATAGCCAAGAGGAATGAAAGTTGGTTGTTGCTGCAACGTGTTGCCAATCTAACTGGTTTGGAACACATTGATTTGGATGATTTAGGAAGAGTTCTTGATGTCTGGTAATTTCTATTTCCTTTCAAAGACGATTGTGTTGTAATATAGTCATTTAGGGTTTGTGATCGAGCGCATGGTATTCCAGTTCCTAATCTTGATGAAGAATTGTTTCGTCAAGTAGAGAATCTCACAGCTTGGTTGTATCTACAAAGTTATGGAAGCAAAGAAGTTCAGCAATTATTGGCGGGCTTGATTTTAGAAGACATTGTAACGAGTATGTTAGACAGAGTCAGTCAGAAGTCGACCTTAAAGTTTATTTTGTATTCGGGTCACGATACCACTATAGCTTCTGTATTGAGTTGCTTGCAAGCATTTGAAGGATATAATCCGCCTTATAACTCTACTATTCTATTCGAACTTCATAGGAGTGACTCTGTTAATGTTTCAGAGAACCTCATTGATTATTATGTACATGTGGAGTACAACCATGCAACAATATCACTTGACATTTGTGATGATCCATGTCCTTTAACTGCGTTGATTCATTATCTGAATGAGTTTACCCTAAGTGACAGCCAACGCAACAGTTTGTGCGCTTGGAGAGAGACAAAGAGCTTTGTTGACTGGAACCAACTCGTATCCTCTTGGTGGCCTCTTCTTTCCATTATCGTGACCTTGATAGTGACGTTTATATTAGGTCGATATCTGTACAATAGAATTGTCAGAAAATCACAAGTGAGGAACGAAGAAGAGTCACAGGGTCCTCTTTTAAGTTAAAAGTATGAATGAGCTCGTAGGAGACAATTCTTGTTTGATGGCAAGACAACCCACAAAAGTAATTCGCAGATTTTCACCTCCCAAAAAGCGTAGTTTTGTAGAAAATGAACCAAAAAGAGTTGAAGCGTGGTTCATTTATTATCACTCTTGAAAGTAGAAACTTTCGCTATTCGAGTTCTCATGCAGTGACTGCAAAGCACCGAAATACTTGTCGAGTAGTGAAACATACTCAAGAGCTTTTCTTACGAGTTGCCTTGTACAAAAAGTATGTCCGCCGGAGTTTAACTGTTTGTACTGCCGGAAACATAAAAGATGTCTCTTTGTCCGAATCCTTCTCAAAGGAATATCCCTCTGATATACAACAAAAGTCGCTTACACCTTCTATCCGTGAAACTTTAGAAAAGTGGCCTAGTGTGGCTCACATGTGGAAAGATTTGGCAGAGGAACACGGGAACAACGTTGCTGTTATTGACCAACATAATGGGAAAGCTACTAAACTTACTTATCGCGAATTGTACGGGTATATCAAAGCTTGTGCAGTTGCTTTGAAGAGACTGGGTCTCAAGAGAGGAAACAAAGTCTGTCTTGTTTCAGAGAATAGTTATCGTTGGCTAGTAATAGACCAGGCAGTAATGACTATTGGAGCTGCTTCTGCAGTTCGAGGTTCCGGTGCGCCTCTTCCAGAATTATGTTATATCTATGAACATAGCGAAAGTGTGGGTTTGATTGCTGAAAATGAACAAGTATTGGTTAGGATGGTGGAAAAATTGGTCCGTTTCAAATATCAAATATTGTTATTGTTTCTTTCGACTGAACCAAGTCACTAGGGAACAGACAAGCTGAAGTTTGCAATAGTTTTGTGGGGAAAGGTTCCAACAGCGTTCTCTCAGCTGAAGATTTTTTCTTTTGAAACTCTTATTGAGGAAGGTTGGAACTACCAAAATGAAGTCCATGTTCCTCTTGCTTCATCTTCCGATTTAGCCACTTTGATTTACACTTCGGGTACCACGGGAAGACCGAAAGGAGTGGAACTAACGCATAAAAACTTAGTATATCAAATAGGCGCGGTTGACATTGCAAACTGTAATCCCGTTCCTGGTAATGTCTTTGTTAGTATTCTTCCTTGTTGGCATGTATTTGAAAGAACTGCTGAATACTACTTCTTTGCGCGAGCTGTTTGTGTCGTATATTCCAATGTTCGCAATCTAAGGAATGATTTGCAATTACATAAGCCTCAATTTCTAGTAGCTGTCCCTCGTGTGTTTGAGAGTTTATATAACAATATTATGTCAAACATTGCCAAGCAGAATAGAATTATGCGATATCTAATTGGAATGTTTAGTTCTATATCGCTGCATTACCACCGAGCATTTCGTACTTTGTTCTCATTAGATATATTTCGACTAGATTCGAGTTTCCAGAAGAAAGTGAAAGCATTCTTTGTAATGATATCCCTATTTATCCTTCACAAATTAGCAGATTGGATGGTGCGTTTTTCTTCTTTTTTTCTGTGAGTTTTATCAATCTTCCTGCTCTAGTTTTGGTCCAAGATCAGAAAAGTCTTTGGCAGTAGAGTCAAAGCCGGAATTTGTGGAGGTGGCTCGTTACCGTTTTATTTGGAGGAGTTTTATGCATCCATAGGAATATGCTTGTTGGTTGGTTATGGATTAACTGAAACAAGTCCAGTTGTTTCACATCGAAGACCTGGAAAGGAAAATATTTTGGGCTCATCTGGAAGATGTTTGCCTGGTACGCAAGCAAAGGTAGTACATCCGGAAACCAAAGAAGAGTTGAAACGCGGCGATATCGGACTACTACTTGTAAGAGGTCCTGGTGTTGTAAGAGGCTATTATAGAGAACCTGAGAGGACCGAAGCCTTCATGAAAGATGGCTTTTTTAATACTGGAGATTTGGCTTGGATAGTGCCCAAAAATGGCCATCTTGTAATAAGTGGACGTTATAAGGACATCATCGTTCTGAATAATGGTGAAAATATTGAGCCTCAACCAATTGAAGATGCTATTCTGGAAAGTCCTTTATTTGAACAAGTTATGTTGGTTGGTCAAGATGAAAAGCACTTGGGTGCACTTCTCGTTCCATCTTTGGAATATCTAAAAGCAGAGGGTATACTTTCGTCTGAATATGTAGCAGCAATAGAAGAGGCAAGACGCGACCCTTCCAAAGAAATGTTTTTACGGGAAGAGCAAGTCAAATTGACGAAAATGGAGCGCATCAAACAACTTATTCGCAAGGAACTGTATGAACGTGTCGTGTCCCGTCCTAACTTTACACCAAACGATATTGTTCGCACGTTTTATTTGATACTTTCTCCTTTCACGGTTGAGAATGGCTTATTAACCCAAACCTTGAAGGTGAAGCGCTCAGAAGTTTATCGGAGATATAAGAATGAAATCCTCTCCTTGTTCCACCATGAAAGCTTTTCGAGCTCATAGAAAGATTCGTTTTAACGAAATAAATTAGGGCGACTTAGAGTCTTTCAAGGGTAGAGAATGATCATTTTAACAGATTAGATACGTTTAACTGCAAATTTCCTCTACAATCGACCTAGGTTTCTTAGGCATACACAAGTCGTTTTCATTGCAGCGATTCCATTTTGCCTCTGAAACAAAAAATGGATTGGCAACAAGAAGGAATGAAGGATCCTCCTGTTGTTCAAAGTCTTCTGCAACAAGAGACAAGTTTTGTACCGTCACTTGCAAAAAGTAGTCAGTAAGCAGCACTTAAAAGCCACTGTCCATAAACGAACAACGTCATAGGTTTGTAGCTCCTGGTGACGACATTTTATCCCAAGAAAGTGTCGTCCGAGGTCACGGGACTATGGTAACTAGAAACGTTGGAATTTGGAATACTTTTCTATAGCGTTATTTGTAGGTTCAAGGCTCAAGACTTATTTCCACTGTAGCAGGATTGGTAGAGCGAGTGAACAAACTCGTGGCTGTTTTGCCGATACGAGCTCGTTACTCGGCTGAAGTTGGGGACGTAGTCGTTGGCCGAATTCGAGATGTTGTATCAAGAAAATGGAAAGTGGATGTAAACGCCAGGCAGGACGCAGTTCTTCTTCTGTAAGCTTTTGAAGAAAGGAAACGTTGTGAATAGCTTTACTGATGGTTCGATAGTTCGGCAGTCAATTTACCCGGGGGAGTTCAGAGAAGGCGAACTTACGAAGATGAACTAAAAATGCGTGAATTTTTCGACCAAGATGACTTGATTAGTGCCGAAGTACAAGAGGTATAAGGCTGCTTTGTTTGTGGATAACTGCAGAATATATTGAGACACGACTAGTTGAAACAGGATGGTCTTATTATGCTTCACACTCGCTCTCTCAAATATGGCAAGTTAGAGAATGGTGTATTTATTGCTGTCACTCCACAGCTTGTGAAGCGTTCGAAGAAGCATTTTCATCATTTAGTTTGTGGCGTGGACATCATTTTGGGAAACAACGGCTATATTTGGATATACATAAACGAGTCGACGTCGAATTCTCAGGAAATGAAGGAATTAAGTTTTCCAGAGAAGCAAGAGAATGCGAAATCCAGTTTAAATCAGAAACTATCGGTTATAAGAGTACGCAATGCAATCCACATATTGAATTCGTATTTTTTAAGCATTCAACCGGAGACCATCATGTATATTTATGAGGAAACTATTCAAAGGGAAATTCCCGTTCGAAATATGCTTCGATCTGACGTTATGTACGAAATATATAAAACTGTTACGAACACTAAGGAAGTGTAGGTTTATATGACTCATTAACTTCCAAATAAAAGTTACACTATTCCGTAAAAATATGTAAAGACTCACAAGATTATACGTTCCAGTTCCATTTCTCTCTAAGTACTTCCACGAATACGATAAACCCGTCCCGAATTATGAGGACGACTAGTTCCAGAGTTGTTATCGTAATACTGTGAACGATTTCTTCCCCCATAGCGGTGCGCACTATAACCAAATCCTCTTCCTCCTCTCTGACTTAGGGAATCTCGACCAAATGTTTCCACATCAAGCTTCCGCATCCTGAGATGAGCTCATCAGAATAACGATTCAATATGAAGCTAGTTCAACTTACTCAGCGGATTTGAACCTGCCATCCTCTTCCTTAGGTTCCGTTGTAGAAGACGACAATCGATCGAAAAAACTCACTTGCTTATCATATTTTCTTTCCGTTCCAGCTACTTGTTGCTCAACCTTACTCTTCTCTTCCAAATGAACCTTTTCAAATTTTTCATTCATGGCAACTACGTCAAATTCTTCTACTTGAACGTCTCTGGTGACAGAATTTTGCGATCTACTGCGACCTCTACCTCCTCGACTGGCACGATAGTACGGTCTCCCTCTGCTCCTATCAGTTCCTCTATCATAATTTCTTCTCTGCTGATTGCGAACATAAGAACGCTCCGATGAGTCGACTCCGTTTGCAACTGATTTGCCACTGTTCGTTATCTTTGAGTTTGCAAGATCTTTGGAAATAGATTCCTGCCTTTCAGATGTCTTCAGTAGCTCGGCGCTTTCCGTGTTGGCCGACTCTTTAACCAGCCTCGGATCCAAGTCTTTTGTTGGAGGTGGGCCCCAACCTCGAGGTCTTGAGGCTCCTCCCACCCCTGGTGTGGGTGCTTTAGAAGGTTCTGTTTCGTTACGTTCCAGTGGCTGAGATCCTAATGGAATACTTCCTTGAGTTTGCCTTTCAAAAGGGACATTTAACTTTCGATCTGTTTCCAGAGAGTCCTGCGTAGTTTCTGTTGGTACCAAACCCCAAGGACCCTGTTGAAACGGCGAAAATACTCCAGGGTATTGTTGTTGTGGCTGAGTATGAAAACCCTGTTGTGGCATCATTGACGGAATTCCTTGGTTCGATCCAAAAGTTGTTCCTCCTATGGCATGAGAGTCATACAGTGTTCCACCATAACTAACACCTCCAAACGGAGTATACGAAGAGCCACCGCTTAAGATAGCAGGGTCATCGAATGATCGATGATATTGCTGGAATAGGTTTTGCCGCAACGGTTGTTCCAAAACCTGCAGGTCCTTTATATCAGAGCCCCTGAAAACGATATAATCATATAACTCAGGCGAGGGTGGAATCTATTAATTACGAGTTAGAGTATAATGACGAACCTGCTTGTAGATGCATACCTGTGGGCCGTTTCTCGGTCTTCCTTCAGTTCCTAGCGTCCTTACATTTTGTAACGAGAGAGTACTTTCCTGCTCCCAAAGTCCCATTCAAAAAGTTTCGTACAAAAAATAGCTACCTACCTTGGTGTCAATATCTACTAAAGTACCTTCATAACGAATTTCAGAATTGGATATTAAAGAAACTCTCGCTCCGATATAGGGAGCAGCAAGCGTCTGCGACGAAGTTGGCGCCCACTGCGGTGCCTGTGTATTTCTAGGCGACAACCCTGTACCTATGGGCCGGTTCTGCTGTACGTAGCTATCATATCTACTGTTATTCAACTCAAAGTGGGGTACTTGGTCCATCGAACGGCAAAGTTCTTTCCAAAATAAGAAACCAATCGGCCTTTGAACCCTTCGCGACTCGAGAAATCAAATCTGCGCAAGTTTAAATGCTCGCCAGTGAGCAGCCCAAGAAGCCGCAGTTGATGAGGATTCCTTATCGTCAAGCTCTAAAACAATAGTTGAATATAACTTGAAAGACAAAACTATTCGTTGCATCATCAACAGTTGGTGGATACCAGATCCTTGAGTTGCACTTGGTCTCCGGAATCAGTCAACGCACTGTGCTCTTGAAACTTTTGAGAAATATGGCGAACCTGTAATATTGACGTCTTCAATTCTGTAACAATGAACAGTGCAACCTCCGAGTGCACATTTTGGTGACGAACAAGGCAAGAGCAAACATTGAGAATATTTAATCCTGTGAAAATGATATGACCAAATTTGGAAACTAAAAACTATCGTGAAATGGAGAATTCTTTATTATCATCTTCTTAGTTATTTGTACCAGTTGTATCAGAAACATTATTCACATTGGATTCCAAATACATTGATGTACCCCAATCATTATTATCACCTCCAGGTGAGGCGGAGGGAGTAAACATAGTATAACTAGGTTGTGAAGTATCCGTCTTCAGTACCTGTCTTGTTGCTACCGATGGAGGGACAACAAGAGGCGGTTTGGTACCACTAACTTGATCGCCTTGTCCAAATGTATCGACATATCTCGCTCGTGCACTCCAACGTCGCCTTGACATTGCACGATGCATATCATCTCGAATCTCTTCAGGTTCCTTGACATGCGAAGAATGTTGCGAACCATCTGAAGGTCTAGAAGGCGGTGGTGGTGGAACTTCTTCGTTGCTCTCATCTCCATCCTCACAGACCCATCTACCTAGTTTCTCATCATAATAAAACTTATTCTCCTTCCCGAGATTCGCTTGTTTCGGCCCGGCAATTTTTGTAAGTTTCTCCATCAAAAAGGAGCTCAAGGAACGTCTTGAAGAATGCTTTTTCTCGTGTGAGGCAGAATCGAATCCGTTGTGGCTTTCATTCTGCGTGTGTTTAGACTTGTCTTCCGTATCTCTGCGATCTGTTCTTACACTGCTATATCCGGGATCGCCTTCATTAGGCTGCGGACTCGCTGCAACCTTTGCATGTACAATATTATCCCTGTTAGGGCTCTCTGCAGGCGAAGGTCTCTCATTCATGAGTTCTATGTTTTGCTTCGACGAAAAATGACCTTGCACCGGGGAATGTTCACGCACTGCTGCGTTCTTTGCAGGAATGGGAGATGACACTGAACTTGACTTACTCTCGAGGGCCGAACTTTCTAAAGAAGAAACTGCGTTCGAGTTGCGCCTGGGCTTTGTAGAAGGCGTAGGATCAGTTTCCTCTGCAGGAGCAATAATACTCACAGCGGCTGCAGCAAAAGACTCCCAGCTACTATTCGAACTACTGCGAGGACGAAGATTCTTTTTGGACCCTGTTTTAGTAATACTACGGAATACCTTCGACAGCGACCTCGTCAAACTCACACCACCCTCGCCTTGTTCATTA
This sequence comes from Galdieria yellowstonensis, assembly GCA_026122205.1. Taxonomy (NCBI): domain Eukaryota; phylum Rhodophyta; class Bangiophyceae; order Galdieriales; family Galdieriaceae; genus Galdieria; species Galdieria yellowstonensis. The sequence continues at coordinate 169,864 of JANCYU010000036.1, read as the reverse complement.
CTTTCATCAGGCACCATCTTATTCAGTCTGTTATCCAACTGCTCCAAATAAGAATAGTAAACAGCAGTTAATCTTTGCGCTTCAGACACAAGATTAGGGTCACTGGACTTCAATAACGCATGTGCTCTTTCAACTAAGAATCCACTTAGATGTTTGGCGAGGATCAAGCGTCCAGCTTCAACTAGAACATACGCCAAATAAAGTAAAAAAGGGCTCAAAACTATTGACAATTGGTTTTCTTTCAAAAATGAGTAAAAGAGAGTTCTTATAATTGAGGGAACACTAGTTAGGCATGCACGAATGGAACGTCTAGGATCTGCGCCAACCAATAACATACGAAGATCTTTCTCTTCCCACCAAAGTCTTGAACCAAAGATCCTTTCCGAACAAATCGGACTTTTGGCCAGAACATAGCAACAGTGGGATGCAAAAATATCAGATTGATGGTTCGACAAATAATCACCAAAGGCCAACAGACCCTTTTCTCTATATCTTGCTTCACATTCAATAAGAACATTCATTGCTGCCATCCAACTGACACCTTCTAGATCGCTAACATTCGGAACAATATCATTCGCCAGTAATATAAGAAATCTAAAAAGAGGGGATTCCTGTACATGATTTTGTACAAATTTTCTTGTCACTTGTTCTCTAACCGAGCTTGAAACTAGTCTGCTTAGGGTAAGAGCAACACTCCAACTTTCTGTTTCAATCGCCCCCTGCACAACTGCTTCCAATCCTGATGACTTCGATAATACATTTTCGAAAGAATGCATTTTTAAGTAATTTACATTTTCTCCCTTACAAACATCAGCTGACCGAAACGCACTATCTTCATTTTGCCATGTCTTCAACATAGTCTTTAGTTGTATACAGAGTGACTTCCAATCTTCCTCTTTCGAGTGGCACGACAGAACTTCCAAAATGCTCCAGAGAAGCCCTTCGGACCGTCTCTTACATTCCGAAGCCATTTTGTGACAAAACATTCTCATTGACTCTGTAGAAAGATTGTATAACGAGTCTTCACGTAAACTTCGAATACATTCAAAGCATCTTTCCTCCGTATCTTCTACCATATCCATAAAAGGAACGATACTTAAAGCACCCGGTTTTACTACAATGGAAGAAGTATCTTCCACGTACTCTCTTCCGTTCCAAACGCGAAAACCCGGAATAATTTGAGGAAATGAGACTAACAAGTGTCCATTTGGACTAAAACAAACAATGGCGTGTTTCTCAGGAAAAATCATATCACTATAGGAATGTGTTTTGTTCCCTACTGCTTCGAAGCTTGGATGACTTACGACTCCTGAAACTGGTGGTGGAAAGGTTGGGTCAGAATCGAGGGGCACTTGAGAAAAGTTTTGCTCGCCATCATCCTCGATACGCCCAGCATCTATCGACTGAGCTGGCTTCGTTTCTTCCTTTATGGACATAGGTTCCTGCTGTAAACCGTGAGAAAAGGTCCAACTTGTGATATCTCTAGGAGGATAACCTCCGAAAGTATCTTGTCCCTGTGATACCCCAAAGGGATAATCGAACCCAACAGCTGTAACTTCCCTATTAAAACTACTCGACGAATCAACTGAATAAGATTCAGGTGCTGATAATAATGAAGAAACGTTATTATGCCCTTCATCCTGAAAAATGTTTGAAAGGTCATCCGTACTCGAAGCAGGTAAAGGTTCCGGTATCAGAGCAGAATTTTCATCGTTTCTCGAGTTAAAGTAGTGGTCGGTACTTATATTACCTCCAGGCTGTGACAAATAGACTTGGAATTCTTTACCATACTCTTCATGTGATGCTTCTTGAGGAAGTTCAAAACCGCCCTGGTTACTGAGGAATTCTTGTTTCACTTCTTGTTCGGTGTTTCCAATAGGGTCTAACTGCGCTGGCTCATTAAATGTTGAAAATTCCAAATCCAATGGCTCCTTTGTTTCAAAAATACTTGCCAAATCATCTGAGGTACTTATTCCTCCGAGATTTGCAAACTCATAGGAATTCGTTCCTTCCACTTTATGAACCGCCTCTGGGCTATTAATTAGAATTGGTTCTGCTTCTTGTTTGGTTTCGTTATATATAATATTACTTTCTGGCTTCTGCGCTGACGAGGCCCGGGAATCCAAGATAAACTCTGACCTGTTGCTCATCTCCGAGGAATTATATGCCACTTGCTGTTCTTCATTGCTACCTTGTCGTTCTTCATTGCTACCTTGTCGTTCTTCATTGCTACCTTGTCGTTCTTCATTGCTACCCTGTTGTTCCTCATTGCAACCTTGTCCTCTTGAAATATCTCTGTGTAAACTCGAGCTACTCGTATTCATTTCCAGTTTCGCGAGGAGATCATCTGCTGATCGAATCTTGTCCTCTACAGACCAAGTAAAACTTTCGTGGGTACTCGCGTTGTTATTCGAAGCAAGCCCGACAGTTGACCGTGCATCCAGCACTGGCGGCCTCCTCGAAGTCACAGGTGAGTGAGAAACACCAGGCGAACGGTCCTCAAGATGTCTTGAAAAGGGCAATGAAGTTGCAGAAGACACACTGCTACCAGCAGTACTCCGAGTACGGAAAGAGGCATACTTAGAAGCTGCCAACCTTTCCCTTATTGCACGAGCAGTAAGTTTCGGCCTTTCGCTCCTCTCTTGAGAAGCGCCTCCAAACGCCTCTGTTTGTCTAAAAGAAGTTTCACCCAGAGTTGAAGAATTCAAACCACTTCTGGTTGCTCTCTCCTTTGCAGCACCAATAACAGCTTCTAGCTTCCTTCTCCTTTCCACTGCTGTATCATTCCAGAGATTTGCAGTACCTCGGACAGTCGTTTCTTGTAGCCCCGCAGCCTCCTTATCCGTGTAGCTACTATGTACAGTTGTGCGAATACCCTCTGTACCTTCCTCGTAGTTTTTCCTTTCAGCGTCGCTTTTCCGTAACTCCTGTCCACTCAAGTTCAAAGTAGGATATTTTGAAGAATCAGATTGTCCCCGGTTCCAAGGCTGCTCAGCGCTAACAAAGGACTCGGAATGTTCCCAAGTGGCCAACCTGTTCTGATCAAAGCTTCCTTCGTTTGACTCAGTTTGCCTAGCAAAAATATCACTTATGTCGCCCTCTTTGTCTACTTCCCTATCCTTGTTCGTATTCATGTGGAAGTCTTTAGGGTTCATATGGAGAGTCGACTTTTAGTTGGGCATTCTTGCATGTCTCAAAGCCTCGGGAAATTGTAAAGACAAACTCGGACAAATTGCAAAGGTGGAATTTGCGCCATTTATTCGGGAAGCACGAGGCTTGTGCGCTTGGATCGGTTGTTAGGGGTTTGGGTTTCGGAAAGCAACTAACTTGCTTACACATAGACTGTGCTTCTATTTGTGAGTTCTCGTTAGTTTGAAAGAATAGGTAGCTTGTTGAGTTTCAAACTGAAGTTATGGATAAGCCCTCAGATGGCAACTTCGCTAGTATTTCTGGAGGGGAGACTCGAGGTTCTACTAACATTAATAAGGGAGGACAAAGTGAAGCATCTACGTTATTCAACTCACTTGGGAAAATGGCTTATTCGGCTGTTGAGAGCGCCAGCCAGCAGAAGAGTGCCCACTCTTTGCTTGCTGAGCACGGCGTCACGGTGAACCCACGGAAGCTACTGGAGAATAGTATAAACCCATCAAAGTATCTCAGTGAGAAGTCTGACGGGTCTGGAAAAGACAGTTTGATGTTGGAAAGTGCAAAAAGTCAAAAGCGCTCAGAAGCCTCGTTCCATGAAAGTGGCGTGCCGAGAGATAGCCCTTCCCAAACAAGGATAGACTCTTTTGCAGCAAGCAAAGAAGCAATAGAAACGGAGAGTTTAGCAGCAGAAAATAAGCAATTTACCATGAAACAGGTAAAAGGTAGTGATGCAAGCGCGGGTGCTCTGCAAGCTACGAAGGAAAGGAATATAAACAGTTTGTCACATAAGATTGAGAAGTTGTCGAAGGAAATTACACTAGAAAATTACTTGGAGGCTCCATTCTTCTTAGTATCTGAGGTTAGTGAATTGTGGCAGAGTGAAACTTTGTACGTTCTTGGTCATCTCTTGGATAAATTTCATTCGAAGCAGCAGTGGCAGTGTGTTATTGTCACTCTTGTACTGCTCAAAAATGTCTCTTTATCAACGGTTCGTTTTTCTTTTCTTCTGCCTTTCTGGTTAATAATTGTATTTTAGGACGATTTGAAGTCGCATAAAGAAGTAGCTAGAAAGGTGTACTCTCTGTCGCGAGCGTCGAATTCCTCTACGGGCCAGGAAGATTCTTGGTTTTCACACGTAGTGCATTTAGCAAAGATGATAGTTACTTCGTGGAAGAAAACAGTCATCGAAGCATCGAAGCAGGAGGATGGAGACTTGAAATTACAAACATCCAAGAGGTTAGTGCATTGTCGCAGAGAGTGGTCATCGTACTTACCTATCGTTAGATCTCGTAGCGAAACCGAAGATCCTGCGAAGAAAAAGCAGAAGCTTGTTTCGAAAGCTTCTAACAACCAAGCAGAGTCAGATGTCCCTAAGAATCACAAATCGTTACAAAAACCTGTCACGCTCTCGGACGATGCTCTTTTTGGAACACCTATTCCGAATGTGAGTATTTCCAAGCGTCAGACATCTTCGAAACTTCCTAGTTTGTCGGTATCTGCCTCATTAAGTAAAGGTCGAACCATAGAAGAGGCCGCTCCATCAGTTTCAGATGACACTAGGGAGATTTGTCATCCACGAGAAGAAGTTTCCAAGCATTCCTCAACAACAGGGACAGACTCGAAGCCTTCCGTGTCGAGGAAAAGAGTGCAATTTGCACCTCCTGAGAAGTTAGTTACTGTTCATGAAATAGAAAATATTGAGCAGCTTCGTCAGTGGGAAAGAGAGGAAGCAGGATTTTCGTCTGGGGACGTTAGCTCACAGGGTTCATCAGGAACTCAATGGAATGAAACGTTTGAAGCGCATAAAAAGAGGGAGCGTGAAATGGAGAAATCAGTATTCCAAGCCAAAAGCGAACATTTTGTAAAGGCTGTTAGAGAAATGAAAGAGGAAATGGAGTGGAGGAACCCATTTCCTCTCCTTGTGGAACATGTCGTTGCTCCAGGGTCTGGAAGTGTAGAGAAAACTAGCAGGGAAAGAACTGTTCAAATGGTTCCAGAAAGGTATTCAGATAGGAACTCCTTCTCACCTGCATCTCCAGAACACAAATCAATTGAACTTTCACCTTTACAAGAAATACCTTTAGAAACCATTGAAACTCCTTCTCAACCTGCTCAGCAGTTATCCAAGCATTCCAATGTGAATTTTAAAGAAAATCAAACTGCATCTCAGCAGCGTTCTGTGAATAATGTTCCGTCACAGTCTTCCATTGATAACAATAACAATGTCCTTCAGATGTTACAACAAAACCCTTCGGTACTGCAATCGTTATTGTCAGCATTTGGGGCGTCGATGACAGGTAGTGGCACCTTTACAGGTGCAGTGCAGCAATCCGTGAATTATGGTCAACAAAGTAATAATAGAAACAACAGCGCTGTACAGGGATTCCCATCTTCTTCGTATTCCGGGACAAATATGTTTTCTTCTGGTTTATCAATGTTAAATATAGCACCGTCTTCTCAGAGCAATATAGATCCAATGCTTTTGCAGCAATTGACCCAACAGAGCCAAGGGGCAGTATTGAATCAACAGGCTTTCCAAGGTCCAGGAGCTCCATTCTTTTCTTATGCACAAGCCAATGAGTCTTCCTTTATGCCATCTTATTTCGATGCATTCAATCAACAGAATGCCGGAAATGTGTCCCTAGAAAGTGTGGACTCTTATGGAAGTAGTCAGTCCATTGTAAACAGAAGTGTGGATGATAAAAAAACCAATGCTTCCAAAAAAAGCAACATTTGCTACTTTTACAACCAAGGAACTTGTGCAAATGGTGATTCTTGTCGGTTTTTACATGTCAAAGTTCCCTATAAAGTCCCGCATCCAAAAACGACCAAGAAATGAATTGCTGCAAGACGAGTTGTTTTCCTCTGTGGTGGCTGAAATTTTTGTAAGGCTATTTTTGACTACTTTTCGTTGGTCCAGTTTTCTCATAATGGGAGCGTTGCTGCAGGATAATTCGTAGTAGGATAATCGATGATGGTTACTGTGCAAATTTCATTTTCAATCAGAATACTTCATTATAAAGGAAAAAAAGGACATTCACTTGTCGCTAACAAACAGTACCTCTCAACTTTTATTTCAAAGAAAGAAAAAACTTCACCATGCTGAAAATGATCCCATGACAAACATTCCAAACAAACAACGAAGTACACAGGAATGAGTTCAACTGAACCCATTTTCAGGAAAACAAAGTCTGTTTTCCATCCATCTTACATTAGTTAAAATTTTTAGACCTTCGCAGCAATTGTCTTGGGCGCACTTTGTTGGGTGGGGAAGATGCCAAGAAGTTGTTTCACATAATCATAGATGAAGAATTGACCTAAGAAACAATGCATATATAAAAATCAAAAAACTTGGATAAAAAAGTCTCTCCTACCTGCAGTCAACCATCCAACCATCAAACAACGAGGTCCTGTTCCTAAGAACAGCCTTCGAACACCGAGTTGTTTCATAATCGTAACGATTGCCTTTGCAGTAGAACCCTCGGTCTTTACTTGATTGATTTTGGAAAGTACGGTATCTGCTGGTTGTGATACAATTGCAGCAGCAAGTCCAGCAATAATGCCAGAGTTAAGACTCACCACTAACTGCATACCCTCAGACATGCTTTCACGAGGATAGCCAACGTTTCTCAACGTTCTGTAAATAACTTCTTGCGCTGTTTCAAAAACTGAAAACTTGGCCATTCTAATAAAGATGTGAGCAATATTTCAAAGAGAAACTAACAAAAGCACTTACGTATATGGAACTTGCTTGAATAGAATCGGTCCAAGACCCTTGTACAAACCAACGAATCCTTCGTCTTTTGCTAGTTTCATAAAGCCATCAGTCAAACCCTTTGCAAAAGATGGCTCCGCAACTAAACGAATTCTTGTTGCTTCCAAAGGACATAAGAAAAGATCAGCGATGAATTCAGCACAAGCACCAGCAGTTAACCAAATAGGGAATCGGAACGCTACTGCATTTTCAGGTCCAGCTAGTTCACTAAAGTACTTTTTGAAAAACTCATAAAAGCCAAACTTGAAGGTTCCTTGTAGAAAATACCCAACCGCTGTTGGTCCCAAACCCTGTAAAAGCATTCCAGCTCCTTCCTCTTTGATAATGGTACGGAAGCCATCAAACATGCCTTTGTAGCGACCTGGATCTGTCTGTAAACGTGTCTTCACCACGTCAATAGGAACAGTGGAAGAGTGAGTAACGCAACAACAGATTGCTCCACCCAAAGCATATTTCAAATAAAGTGTAATGCCATCTTCCGAGATGGACGGAGCTATAAGACGAGGAAGTCCAAAAGAAGGAGCCACACTCTCAGAGGGGGAGGATGCTAAAAATTGGTTGAAACTATTTTGTTGTTGTCCACCATCGCGTAAAGAAGACAACAGAGAACACGGGAAGCCACAAGTATTTTCTGTATATTTTGAGAAATTGTTAAATACCGGGTTAAAACTTTGTAGCTGTGTGAGAGAGTAGACACTCGGAAGAGAAGCCATCCTCCAGCTTCGGCCGCAAGAATCAAATGCACGAACGGTGTCTCATGGGCGACTTTGTTTTTGAACACTTGTGCTTTGTCGAAGCTGTTGCCAACAACTCTCTTTTTAAAGAGTAAAAACATAGCAACAGACGCAGTTCAACAAAAAGAGAATTTTATATAGAGTGTTTGAGTGAAGAATATCCAACAAATACAGGAACAAATGAATAAACCGCATTCTTGCCTAGTTAAAATTATTCATGTTCAGTCGAAGAGGCCTGTAGTCTCCCTTTGTCGTAGAGAGTCTTGACTGTCGTTTCGTGCGTCGATAAAACAAATATCCACTGAAAGCTGCAATACATAATGCCAATACAACGACAATGCTCGTTGCGTGATATACAGTGAAGCCTTGGGCACGTCTCAACTGTGGCTTTCGACATTTCTTCACCAATGAAAATTCAAGTGGTCGGTACAGAAAAGATAAAGTTATCACTACAAGAGACTCCCCTACATCCAACTCAATCTCACAAAGCCGATGTATATATATATATATCGTCCACTACGTACCGTCATTCAAACAAACAAAATGCAATTGTAGCGATGCAGTTTTGACACTAGAAAGAGAAATGGGATTGTTAGGGTTCACACGCACAGAAACTACACGAGGCTTCTCTACAGTAACGACTACTTTCTCTAAAGAGATAACGTCCTGATAGGAAGTAGATACGAAAATTTCCAGGTCTCGCGTTTCTTCATCTATCGTATAAGAAGGAGACAACCCAAATGCCTCCATAGTTCGGCCTTGGTTGATAATATCACTAAAAGAGATCATATATAATGCGTCTCCACAGAAAATAAATAAATATTTACCTTCCATGCCATGTAGTTCCTACGGATATAGAGGACGCCAGCATTCCACCGCAGTCCTTCCTCCATTCAAGCTTTACAGGTTGAAAAGGTGGAAAGTTTAAGACAAGTTTTGGATGAATAATTCCTTCACTTCTTGCCTGAATGATTTTGCATCAGAAATGCAAAACAGTAAATAACATGCATATGCAATACCTTTTCACAAGAATAAAATACAGTGAAACGATATGTCTCTCCTTCTTCCGCAAGAAGCTCTCCAAAAAGTAACTGACTTGAACCGATTCCTCTCAATGACACACACTTGTCCATTTCGGAAATGCAGTCTGCTGTTATTTCAGGACGAAATAGTTGTGACCCGTTCATACAAGAAACGTATAAATCTGTTGAAGACTCGGTTACGCTCACAGTTTCTAACTGTGAAGATGAACCAGGGAGCGGTTTTGGATACAAGACGGCTTTTTGCTCCAAGACTTCTTCTTGACTCAATGGTTCCGATGGAATAAACTCTTTGATATACCCAACTTCAATTCCTGGTCGAATTTCGTCAGCCTTGCAAACTTTATACCATTGAAACAACAGTAAATAAACTGGAGACCTTGTTGAGTTTAAAAAGTCCACGGCAGCTGAAAGATTGTTGTGGATATCTAAAGGTAGCGGCATATTGGTTTCCGTCAGAGTCTCTATAAGCAAAAACATAGATAGCCTCATATTTCCTACATTCCAAATGAGTCGATGAAAATGCAGTTGATTCCACTCACCTGACGCAGAACAGTTATAGTCGACATAAAAGTAACCACTACCTTCTTGATCCACTTCTGACTCGTAGTACCACTTGTCACCTTGTTCGTTTCGAATCAAAGGTGAGCCCACAACCTCGTTCTCCGTTACTATTTCGGGACCGTATACGAGTCGATACTCTAGTTGTGGGATGCGAATCTGGAAAGTGGTGATACCTTCGAGGGATCCAGCAATGGGACACTTTGCAGGGTCGGTTTCATTTAAGCAAGAGGCCCAGTTTCCTTGCAATCCCTGATTGGGAACATAAATAGGTTCCAGTCCATTTTGAAGGTTCTGTTAGTGGTAGTTAGTAACAATAAACACAAAGTGAAACCAAAACGAACCTGGTAAACAGAGTCACTGTATTTCAGTGCTCTCCTATCTAATTCTATACGAAGACCTTTTTCTGGGTTCTGTACTACGTGTGAGGGTAACGGCGGGAAGTTGGGAATCTGCAACAAATAAGGTAGTGCATATACTTTGAAGCATAAAACTCACTTGGGCTGCAAATATTAACGAGTAATATATACAAAGTACAAGAATAACAAAGAGATATTTCATATTTAAAGTGTTCCTTATGACTCTCTTCCACAAGCCGTCACACTCACTTTCCAAATGGGTTGATTGCTCGGCTTTCGAGTTTTCAACTTTTCAATTTCATGGATCCAATCCATTCCTTGCAAAACTTTACCAAATGTGATATATTTGTCGTCTAAATATGGTGCAGGTGCAGTACTATATAAAAATTCAGAATATATTCAGGATTCCGTCGATTCTAATACCTTATAAAGAAGCGATAATCGATGTCTCTCGAAGGCTTGGTTCGGACCATGGAAACAAGACCTTCTATATTGTGATGAAACTGACAACACTCTTCTAGGAATTCGTATCTCGGTGTTTGACCAACTTCTTCTTTCGAAACAGAATGAGAAATTTCACTCCCTATCTAAACACACAAAAAAAAAGAAAGTTACCTGGAGAAAACTTTCGTCCAATCTGAATATTCATTCCATCGAGCACCCGAAAGACTTGAGAACCCCTAATATGTCACAAAGAAGATTGACTTGAGTCGATGTTAGAATTCTCGATGAATAAAGTAATACGTACAAATAGCTAAAGGACTGATTACAATTGCACAAGTCAGAAAACAACTGGGAAGTCTTCGGAGCAACTCCTATCATGACTGTCATTATTGTACAATAAACGGAGTGAAAAACAACAACATGCCTCCATATAATCCAATAACAACTCTCTTCTTTCCACGATTTTCAACTTCCAAGTCACTAAATACTGTCAATTCACATTGATACATGACACTCGCTGTCCTTACAAAAAGCATTTGGAAGTGATAACTGGTTCGGATATTCTTGGATCAATTTTTGGTTTCTTTTCTTGTTTATCTAAAGCTACTGTCGATTCTTGATGTTGTTCCTATATAGAAATTCTTTAGAAATTCTGACACTACAAATATAACAACTTCTTACCGCTGCCTCCACACTTCTTTTGGGTAAAAAGGAAGATAACAAAATACCAAAGAAGAATGCAAGAAAGCTGCGACGAGAAAGTTGGTGATCTTCAATAAAGGCATTATCTCCAGTAGATAAGAGAGGTCGAGTATTTATCCACAACCTTGGAGCATTCAATAGTCAAATAAAACGTAGAAAACAACGTACCATTCCTTCACGCTGACATCGTCTATTCTTGAGTTGAGCTCATTCCAAACGCGAGAATGATATCGATCAATCCAGTCGACTTCATGTTTTTCCAGCAATTCCAATTTTATCATTTTCTTTTGAATGGGAACCAGTGTGAAAGATTCAAAACCATAAAAAGGAATATCACCAAATCTAACGGAACCAATTACATATTTTTCTTGCATGAAATATGACAACAAACCGAGCTGGTGTTTCCTTTCCAACAACTAAAAGAATATTTTCTATTCTGATGCCAAATTCACCATCTTCATAGTATCCAGGTTCATTGGATACAAACATTCCCGGTCTTAAGGATACGTTATTTCCCACACGACAACTAATGGAATGCGGACCCTCATGAACATTTAAGGCAGCTCCTACTCCGTGACCTAAGTAACCGCAAGCTTAGCTTCCTATCTAATCTATTGATTTATATGCATACCTGTTCCGTGGCGATAATCAAGTCCATATTCCCAAAGTTTACGACGTGCATAAGGATCCAACGAGTGCCCAATAGTTCCCTTTGGAAACACAGCCGTATCCAAAGCTATATGGCCCTGAAGTACTCTAGTAAAATATTCTCTTTGTCTAAAAAAGCGTCAATGAAGATATAATAAACAACAACAATTACTTTTCGTCGGGTGTTCCGAAATGGAATGTTCTCGTGACATCCGTCGTTCCATCCACATACTGACCACCAGAATCCAGCAAGATCAACTCTTTCGTGCTTAGAGTCCTCGAATCACTAGGCATTGGACGATAATGAATGATTGCACCGTTCGGACCAGAGCCACATATAGTAGGGAAGCTTTCTGTGATAAACTCACTGTGCATTGACCGAAATCTGTATAAAAGCAATATTAGCTTATAGGATTCTATGTTTTAAATTCCTCAAGTTACTCACTCCAAAAGCTTCTCTGCTGCTTCATATTCACTGACTTGATCATAAATGCCTTCTGTTTCAAGCCATTTTAAGAAACTGACCAATGCAACTCCATCTCTTCTATGTGCATCTCGCATTCCACGTATTTCCGATTCATTTTTCACACCCTTGCTTCCATATTAAAGCTTATTCATTCCTTAATTATCGTTCATACAAACCTTCATCAATGGAATCGGTGTGGATAATAAAAGTCCTCCGGTTTCACAAGCTAGACCTAGCGCAGCGCTAGTGCTCAAAGGATCGAACCAGATTTTCATGTCACCAGAAAATTTCTTCAAATCCGACGAAATCTCCTCGTATCGTCTTATCTCCACGTTGCACTGACTCAAATAAGCTTGCACCGAAACTGGAACCTATCAAGCATTCAACGGTAGGAATCAGCTAAAACTTATTCCGTACCTTTTCCGGATTGATGTAAAGAATGTTCCGATCGAGTCCAATCAACAAATAAGCTAAGAATACTGGACAATGCGGTATATCTGAGCCACGGAGATTCAAAACCCAAGCAATCTACAACAAATTGGGCGACGTTCTAACGGATAGATAATACGTACTTCATCTAAAAGAGACACAAGTAAAATGTCTGCACCAGCATCTCTCATTCTTGAACGAATGCTTTCCAACTTGTCAAGACAGCTCTGACCGGCATACTCTAAAGGATGAATGCGAACTGGGTCCGTTGGCAGCGCAGGTCTTCCAACAGTCCATAAGATATCTACTGGATTGGTATCCAACAAATGAACAGAAATATCTTTGGAAGATAACTTCTTCTTCAAATTGTCAACAAACGAGACTGAATGACAAAAGGGGTCTAGAGCAACTGCGGAATGGCTTGGCAAAGTTTGCAAAAGAAATTCTTCTAGAGTGGGATAATCCGCCACACCAACTATCAAAAAAATATATCAACATGTCACAGCAGCTATGAAATAAGATACCTTTCATAAGTTTCCAATTCTCATCGAGTTCTTTCTCTGCCAAAAGGAAATATCGTCCATCTGTCCAGAGAAACGCACCCTCTTGCGTCACCAAGGCAGTTCCAGCAGATCCAGTGAACCCTGAGACAAATTCTCTTCTATTAAAGTAGGCTGGAGGATATTCAGAAAGCTAATCCAGTTGAGTAGAATCCACAGGATGACATTCAGTACTCACGTGAGGATCCGTGCCGGATATTACGAGAGCTTGGAGAGCCGAATCCTTCAACATCTTTTGAAGCTGTGGCAGTATTTGTTTAGGTGTTAATGTTGAGGTCTGTGGAGAACTGACTGAGTTCATATAGAAACGAAACTTATGTCGAGGTCGGCAAGACTTGAGAATGGAGTGAGATTTTGTTCCAACGTATATGGGAGAACCTGAGGAACGGCGACCTAAACGAACCAAAACTATATCTCTCAAAGCTCTATTGGTCTTTAGAGTCGTGCCAGAGAAACAGAACGAAAGTCTGTAGGAACGCAGAGAAAGATGCTTTGGGAACATAACAATCTCGTCAATGCAAAATATGCTTTTTTGCATTATTGGGAGGTTTTGTCTCAACTAGTCTAAGACCTGGAAATATTTCGACTTGCAGGTATTTGCATACATACATACATAAATGAAAACAGAAATAAACAAATAATCACAGATACATACATACACATATACATATATTTATAGATGTATAGATTTGTAGGTACCTTTTATGGACACTTCTGGCAGCAAATTCATTTTCAAATGCGCTCTTCATGAATGTCTTCCACTGCGGACTATGACGAGAATTTGTCGGTTTCTTCTCTAATATTCTTCGAACCAGGTTATTGGGAGTTTCCGCAAAGAAAGTTTATGAGTAACCACTTGCATAGTGTGGAGGGAGACCTAGCAGGAGAGGACCCTTATGGTTTTGTTCTAGCGGACACGTTGGCAAAGTTGAACACCAGTGAAGAAGTTATGCCCTCTTCATATGAAGATATACTGCCAAAAGCACCTCCTCGAGCGGCAAAGTTTCCTTTAAAAGAGCACCTTCCATCGTTATCCACGAAGAAACTTGACCCTCAACCAGATGCAACGGTAAGAAAGCAAAGGGATTCAAATGGTAAAGAAGTTGCAGAATATAAAGAACAAAGCAACAAAAGTGATTGGTCTTTTCGAGAGGAAAGATCGAGCCGGTCGGGTAGCTTTGATACGACTTTTCAGTCTTCTATAACTCCAACGGACTATGACTCTGATGACAAGCAAAGTTCAGAATCTTCGAGTTTTCTTTCGAAAGAAACAGAAGCACAAAAGGAGACGAAGCTGCTGTTGCCCGAGTATAGTTGCTTAAAAAAGCTTCTTCAACAGCCTGTTGTGAATGTGGAGCGGTTGAAGCAGATTGCTTGGCACGGTTCGCCAAGGTTGTATCGAAGCATCATCTGGAAAATCCTTTTAGGCTACTGGCCAAACGTTAATAGCAGAAGGACTGAAATAGTTAAGAGAAAAAGAGAAGATTACCGAATTAGTTTGTCGCGCGCATTTTCTAAAAGCCACAAGTCGGAAACAGAACAAGAAAGATTGATTTGGAGGCAGATTACCCTCGATGTTCCTCGTCTTTGTTCCGATTATAATTTATTCAAGTTACCTGCTCTCCAGGAACTTTTGAAACGTGTTTTATTTGTATGGTCAGTTAGACACCCGGCCTGTGGTTATGTTCAAGGAATGAACGATATTTTAATGCCACTTGTCTATGTGCTGTTATCAGAGGTTTATCAGAGTCGGAATGATTGTTCTAGCACTTGTTTTACTATGGAGATGGGAAATGTCACTAGTGCATCTATTCATTGTGTCGAGCAAGATAAAGTCTTAAGCATCCAAGCTATGGACAATCTTAGTCTTTTGCTAGATGATGTAGAGGCTGATGTTTATTGGTGCTTCAATTCGGTACTTGAAAGTATTCAAGACTTTTATACCTTTGCCCAGCCTGGCATACAACGGAGAATTCAGTTGCTAGAGAGGTTGCTTGGCAGAGTTTGTCCTAACTTGTACGACCATTTTAAGAGGCAAGGAGTTGAACTGGTACAGTTTGCGTTTCGGTGGTTCAACTGTCTTCTTATTCGGGAATTGCCATTTCCTGTTATTGTTCGTCTGTGGGATTCTGTCCTCTGTGAAGAAGATGGTTTTGGAAGCTTTTATGTATTTCTTTGTGCCTCGCTGTTGCATTTTTTAGAAAAGGACTTGATCAAAATGGAGTTTCAAGAACTTATTTTGTTTTTGCAGAATATTCCGAAGGACATTTGGACGGATTCAAGTGTCGAGGTACTTGTGAGTCAGGCTTACCTATGGAGAGAAATGTTTGCTGGAACAAAGAGTGGTATGACGGATAGGATATAATGCCGGCTTCAGCGCTCTTTATTGTATGAGTATTCATGTTATTTATTCTCCTATGTACAAAGTTGGATAAGGAAAGCAGTTGTTGGCTTGATTCGTTGAGTAATCCTTTGTGATATGTGTCGCACTTGGTTTTCATTTGATTGTTGGAAACTTGGAGTCTTGGGCGTTTGTACACAAGTATATATGAAACCAAATATTCTTTAATTCATTGCATAATTTTTTTGGATATATTGCATTCCGTTGTAGATAGAGACACAAGTTGTTGTCGAAGAAATTGCCAAAGAGATTTTACTCGATGCAACGTGGAAGAATCACGGCATATGGGAAAGCCAAGCGGAACAGCGCCAAGGCTTCTAAAGATAAGAAACAAAAGCAAAAAACAGGTAAGGTTGAAGCGTCGTAGAACGTTTGCCAAAGTGACTCTCCCTTTGTGTAGTTGTAACAAACATTCAAGAGAGGGAACAGGAGGAGAGAATCTTGAAAGAGGTATGTACTGGGCAGCTTGAGGACTTTGGTTTTTTTAAGCAGCACATAGTTTGACCTTAATTATCAATTTGGACCTTGTGTCGGCATTGGTGAGGACCTATTGTGACTTTACTTTCGAATACTCAAGGGCTTAGGGAGACTAACTCGCTGGAAACGCGCACAGTCCCTTGGTCTGAACCCCCCAAAAATAGTTGGTGGCGCTGTTTGTAGTTGAGTTTGAGGAAGGCTAACTATTGTGGTAGGTTTTGGAAATATTAGAACGGAGAGGATCAGAAGTGGACGAAGATTTGTTCCAAACGTATAAGAATCTTATTTAACTTGTTTCAATTTATGTGAATATAATAAACTTTTGAAAACGTTGTTTGGATAAGAAGAAATCCAACAAAACAACTCGTTCTTTGGGAAATCATAAATAGAGGACAACCCTCTTAGTGTCGCTCGTGAAAGATGGAGCCTTTATTACTTTTGAGAGAAGCGAATAGGCGAGGTGAAAGTGTGGTTCTTGAAGGAGATAACATCGTATTTAAAGGCTCAAACAAGTCTTTTCCTCGCAACTACCCTACGGTATGTATACAACCAGAACTAGTGAGCGTTTATTTATCCAAATAGGCCTATTACCCTAGTAGGGGACGTGAAAAACAGCCATATACGCTAGAAGTGATATGGTTCCTGTTTCAACACGCAGATAGAAGCTTTCGAGAATATGTTGCCGAATGTGTTCGTGCTGGAGTGAACCGCGTACAAATAATCGATAGTAGAGACTTGATTGCGTTCTTACGAGGAGAAGTAGAAACCTGTGCGGGCCTAAAGGTTTCTTCAGAAGCAGAAGAAAGTCAGTCGGAAAAAAGAAGCTTTTCACTACCCGAAGGACCACGCAAAAAAGACTTAGATGCCTCCATTCGGGAAGCCCTAAACCAGGAACACGAACAACAAACAATATCTTCGCTGTTAGCTTCAAAAGAACGACACTTTAAACACTTGGTGGAAGAGATAAAGAAGTTGCGGAAGGAGTCGAAGGAACAGAATACAGCTCCAAAAACGGAAGAAAAATCGTCAAAGAAACAGCAGCTGGATCCTCGCGGTGACCGATATTCCATCAGAGAGGATATGTTTTACCGTGAAAACATTGGCGCTGAAGTTGATGAACTTGGAATTGATCCTTCAGGGCGCTTTGGTTTATCTTCTGCAAATTCTGGGACTAGTTACAACGATACTTCTGCAACGAAAGAAACCTCAATGTCCAATGTACAACGTGCCTCAAATAAGGAAAGTGTTTCGAAGAAACCAAAAACAAGTTTGACTCCAATTATTGTTGTGCCTTCTGGATACTCTTCGATTATCAATATCATCAACGCTCCTGAGTTCCTAGAAAATGGCCGCTTTATTCCTTGGCAGTCACTGAAAGCTAAAGGGATGACGAATGTCTCATGGTCAGTTAAGATCAAACATGTATCGAGTACCTCGCAAGTTCCTGTTGAGTACCAAATAATAAACAACACCAGCCGACTTACAACAGAAGATTGGAAAAGAGTATGTGCAGTAGTTTGCAGTGGAGCGCAATGGCAGTTTAAAGGCTGGCCTTACCCTGGAACGGCAGAATTATTCGCAGAGATTCGAGGTTTTTACTTTTATTATGACGATGAGCAGGTTGATCCGAATGTTCGCGGTTGGGTCGTCAAGTGTTTGCCAATTAGTCGAAACAAGCGACATTTGGACTACAGTGTTGCCTTGGAATTTTGGAAAACATTAGAAGCTCATATAAAAGCCCGAAAGCCGTATTTGAGAGTTTGATGTCGTTTAGCGAGAAGGCATATTTTTAGATAGAATTTATTTTTTCGCGGGCTATTATTAGGACATTGAGATATATAATCAGTTGACATTATGTAGATTTTCACATTTGGTGGTTAAATGGACACGAATTGTAGTATAAATTTTATTTGTATATCTTTCATTGTGGGAGAAAAACATATGGTCGGGAAGTGTGACCATCTACACACAGTAGCATTTCTTAGAAGCAACATTGTTTATCAAGAAATGATGGAATATTCCTTTTTATGCAAAGTGTAATTTTTAAGAAATAAAGTGCAATGAAATTTTTGGAAAATAGATGATTTGAAGCCGTTTTACCAAATTATCTTCTAGGAATAGGAAGCGATGTAAAAGGCAAGTTGACGACCCCAAAAAAATCAAAAAAAAAAGGACCTACGGCCGGAGGGATTCGAACCCTCGACTTCTTGCGTGTAAAGCAAGCACTCTGGGCGGAAGAATTAACCGCTGAGTTACGGCCGCAAATACATATAATGAGGAACTTTTTGTAACCTTGTAGTAACTACTTTAGTTCCGTACTCTGCCTAGTACTGAAGCTCGGACCTATCCAAATCGAACAGGCTATATTTCTTTTGACCTTTGAATGGTATTGAAAGAAAAACGGTTTGTGCAAGAGGTGTTTGTATGTGAGAATACTATTTGGACAGGGCTCTCAGAATCTTTTAACTCGAATTTAGTTGAAGGACTCGCATACAGGTTCCCTTACCTGTTGTACCTCCTTAGTAGGGATTGCTCTTGTTATGGCGCCGCGATTTGCAGCATTCCACAGAAGCTTTCACAATATGCTAAGCGTATTGATTGAAAAGCAGGAGTATCTCCTTTAGAGTGTGGTCGTTTCATTTCCTGAAGCACATAAAGTCAAATGCAAGGAAAAGTTTCATACGGCATAGCTCTTGTGGGCAAATAGAGAGCGTTGGAATCTCCTGACGAGAACGTTTCACTAACAATGCTTCGCCATTGCACTTGAGATGCCCAATGGATTTTGTTATTGAGTCGCTCACGATGCAGAATTTTTTGCTTTCGAGCTTACTTTAGAC
Source organism: Galdieria yellowstonensis (assembly GCA_026122205.1). Taxonomy (NCBI): domain Eukaryota; phylum Rhodophyta; class Bangiophyceae; order Galdieriales; family Galdieriaceae; genus Galdieria; species Galdieria yellowstonensis. The sequence continues at coordinate 151,284 of JANCYU010000036.1, read as the reverse complement.
CACAATTGGAATCTGCTGGACAGAAAAGGATCAAGGTAACTTTTACGCAAATAATGAGCGTGTTCACACGTTACCGTTGTCCGAATCGTTCAGTTGCATATGTCACGAGACGCATTCAAGTTTTGGAGAAATTAGATGATAGATTCTAGTTCTCTATCGTATTTGGAACAAATATCAAGCTTTGTGTCAAAGGATGGGATAACATTAGAACTCTTGTTGAAGCTCATTATTGTCTTGTTGCAAGTTGCAAGCGAAATTTCTGGTGCTCTTTGTGTTGCGAACCTCAACGCTTTTGATTCGTACAAAAACGTCACATTTGTGTGACATTTATTGCACAAGTCATCGTTCCCAGTTGTATAGCCAAAGCTTTCTTCAACAAACACTGACTTCCTCCTCGTTTACATCTCAGTAATCATATACGATACAAACATGGAAATCTTTAGAAATACTACAAAGAAAACTAATATTTCATGACAACTACTTGCTTGGTTTTTGCGGATTGATAAATAGCATCGACAATTAATTGCGTTTTCCATGCTTCCATCGCCCATTTCTCCCGTTCTTCCTTTTCCTTTTCCATTAAACTGACAAACTTTTCAATGAGTAAAACGCTTTGTGGTTTTCCTCCAACATTTGCAACCCAAATGTCTTTGGTTTCCCTTTCTACCCTTTCAATGCGGCCATTTCTTTCTTCTCCAAGTTGACGAAACTGGAAGTGCAAATTGGGATCCTTCTCTTCTGTATTATTAGGAACGGGAGCTCCTTGAAAACGTTCCACTCTCAACATTCCAAGTGTACCTAAACATTCACCCCATTGTCTATAACCACTTGTGAATCCACAGTCAAAGTGTGCAGTAATGTTCTCTTCAAACTCCACAACTCCTGCGCAATCGTCCATCGATCCTCCTTCCGTTTCATTGCCAACTGCATACACCGAAATAACTTTACGATCGTATCCAACAAATGATAGAATAAATCGAACCACATACCAGCCTATAACGTTCGTTTTTCTCGTTACACATACCTATATTGCTTGCGATGGTGCTTACCAACGTCTCCTATACAACCAGCGGGTTCCAAAGAGGGATCATATCGTATATTCGTGGGATCCACAATCCACGCGGTAAACGCTGCATTTACCTTGCGCAACTTTCCAATCATACCTCTCTGAATCGTATTCTGCATTTCCGCCAAGCGTGGACCGTGAACAAACTGTGTACCATCCAAAAACGCCAAGTTGTTTTGCCTGCAGACTTGAATGATTTGCTTTACACTTTCAGCAGAAGAGAATGGTTTATCGACTAGAATGTGCTTGTTTTTATCAGCCGCCACTAGAAACCCTCGTAAGAAAACGAAAAAGAGTGCTTTTTGTTTCACTCACGTTTTGCCCAACGGTCTGCCAAGCTGCTAGGTAAGGGAATATACACAGCTTGAACTTGATCATCTTCCAAGAGTTGATCATAAGAACCATAGCACACAATGCTGTTTCGGTTGGAACGGCTAGCAGCCCACTTGTTTGCTCTACATCGCACTAAGTTTCAACTCCGCTGAAAAGAACAAAACCAAACCTTTCCAAATCTCTACTTGCAATAGCATACACTTGATGTCCGGCACCTTCTATTGCATCAGCAACTCTATTAGCTATATTTGCTGTTCCCAAGATACCAAACTTGATCATGTTTAGAAAATACCAAGCTCAATTCCCTTTGCGTCCTCCATTTGGAGGCTTGTCCATGAGACAGAAATTATCCAACGTCTTTTGCGGTTGCTTCTTTGAGCGACTTGTCCAAGGGAAACTGTCTATATATCTGACTCTAGCCTTGGAAATCTTCATATCGCGCTTGTTCCTCTAGAGATCCAAGAAGATTGCACAGTTCTGTCGGTGTGACGTTTCTGCAAAGAAAAGTACTATTAATCTCATAGCTTTGGAAACTGCGAATGCTCGTCACAAACCAATGCAGGAAACTTTCAAAGAACTAGGTACGCGCCTTGCATTAGTAAAGAGCTTTTGAAGTTTCAAGATCGTCTCATACAGAGATACAAAACATTCAAAGCACCTTCAAACACTTGCGGAGCTACTTGATTTTCAGGATATTATTGCTTTAACAGAGGAGAAACGTTTCCAATGAGAAAAGAGGTATCGAATAGTGTAGTAACAGAAGTAAATCTTGGAATGTCACTCAGAATGCCTGAACACAGTTGAACAATGGAACAAAATGAATCAACAAATAGAGGACAAGTTGAAAGGCACTGAAAGAGGAGTCTTGAATTTTGGATCAACAACCTTTATAAATTGCATAGCATACCACTGCAAGTTACAAACAACGAACAAATGGATGCTTCAAATATCTGTTCCAGTCATTCCTGTACAAATTTTCGAACTTGAGCAATTTAGTGATTATCCAGTACAGAATATGGATCCATGTTTCATGTTCTTAAAATTCATTCTTCGCACTGGAGTTAGAGGCTTTCGTCTGATGATGGGATCGGATAAAGTTGCAGAATTCTCTAAAGTATTCTGTCAGCGAGTTGTGCCAACGACATTACCAAGTATGGAGCACACATAGAACTGCTCAACTCAGGGTTTCAATTTCTAGCAACTGAAATGGGGCAACTGGAAACCAAAATGATCGACTGCAGCATTTCTTGAACCTTTGTTAGAGCTATAGAACATAGATTAGATCCCCAAGTTCATAACATGGTGTACAAACTTGAGGATCATTCAGTTGTTGAGTTTCAATCTATGCATTATGTTTAAAAATCTGACAATTTTACGGTCAAATTCAATGTTTGGTCCGCTGTTCCATTCTTGTGGAATTTATTTCGAAAATTGCAAAGCTCTCCAATAAGGAAGTACTTGGAAATGTAGCATCTATATAAATCCAATGCTATCCTGTCGCGTCTCCTAATGAGAACAGAGAAAATTCAGGTACCATTTCATCATCTACACAAGAAACATAAATAATCTATCCTACTATTCAATATGTTTCTTTTTACCTTTGCATCGAATATATAATGAACGTTGTTCATCAGGAAACAAATCGAAAAAATTATCTTCCAATTCCATATGATCATTGGTCAAAGAAACAAACTATATCTATTTGTTCATCAAATGGTTTGTGTCAAGAGGAAAAATATTACCGGCTGAAACGAATTGCAACATAAAATCATTTTCCATTTCTTCCTAGATACTTTGGTGACAGTGTATTGAATGCATTTCGAACTAGGCTGCAAATGATAGAAACGAGGAGCAGTGAACCAAAAAGTGTTTTCTGATGAAAGGGCCTCATCTCGTTGGGTCGCTCGAACGTGTAGAATCAGATTGGAAACAGAATATTCAGCAACTTGTTTCGAGAAATCAAGAGACTGAACCAACACAGAAGTATCTCTTTTGATTGAATATTCCTTGAAAACGTTCAATAAAAACAATCACAAATTAGAGGATTTACCTTTGTTCCTTGTAAGAGACAAATATTTTTCTGTACATGATACAGCTTCCAACAAATACTCAAAGGAACAACTTGTAGCAATCCATCATAAGTAATATAAATATCCAATAGACCCATGTTTGTAGTACGTTGCTGGCTCATATCCTCGACTTGGTTACCCACAGATACTACGCTCACTAACAACGGAGAATAAAATCGCTTGGCAAAATAATGCAATGCTTTCCAGCGACCACTGAATTCTATGCTACTCCAACTAGTCACTGGCCAACAATCATTCAGCTGCCAGTAAAGAGAGCCCATGCAAAACGGCATTTGTCTACGAAAGTGTTCGACGCCACATTTCATACATAGAGCTTGATTCAGCTGTGAAAGATAGGATAAACTTTTGTATGAGCGAGGAAATTGGAACAACTGAAAAATATAATGCAACATGATTTCGTTGCCTGCTCTGTTCTTTTGGTGACTTTCAAATATGGAATTAAACATATTCATGTCTGATTCCGGTGCGAATAAACGACATGTCTCTACCGAACAAAGCGATTGCATTCCAAACTGAACTTTTCTTCAGCGTATAAAACGTCATTGCCTCATTCACTTACCTCGGAACAGAATTTTGTGTTGTGTAAGAGATAATTCTGCATGGGAGCTTTCTTATGCCAAACATCCCAAAAATGAGTATCACCTCCTACGACAGTGGCAGTGTACAACTTATCAAAGCCTTGAGGATGATGTGGAGAAGAAGGAACATAGGGTGTTTGTCCATCATAAGAAGAAACAAGATGAGGCAACAACTCATAAAATAATTGTAAATAATGTGCTTTGGTACTTTCGTTTTGCAAAATATCTTCAGGTTTCTGCTCCAATTCATTATTCCCACACCAAAGGGCTAAACAAGGATGGCTCCTTAGACGACTGATTTGATACTTTGCTTCTTGTTCCACACTCTGCAAGAATTCTGTATCTCCTGGATATAGTGCACAAGCAAACATAAAATCTTGCCATACAAGTAAACCATACTCATCACATATATCGTAAAATACATCATTTTCATAAATACCTCCTCCCCAAACCCTGATCATATTCATTCCTACCAGCTTTGCCGAATGCAAAACTTTCCGATAGTCTTCAGGCCCAACTTGATCCAAAAAGCTATGAAATGGAATAGAGCTGGCACCTTTGCAAAAAATAGCTCTGCCATTTACATAAAATTGAAAATGGTATCCTCCATCGTTCTTGCTGGTATCTAAAGTTATTTGACGCAATCCAATAGTCTTGTTGATGCAATCCAAAGTGTTGTTTGGGTCATCCTTGGAGAACAATGATAACGTCAACTGATACAGATGTTGTGCTCCATAACCATTAGGCCACCATAGTTTGGGTTGGTTTATTGGCAACTTTGCTTGAAAGTAATTCTTATCGGCATTCTCCAACCAACAACTCGCAACCAAATTGCCATCGTTACAAACATCTAAACGAGCATCCACTTTGCATTCGGAGACAAGTTCCACTCTCGCATTCACATCCAATACAACTCTTTCCAAGGATTCATGCTGTTGAAATATCCTAAAATCAGCAATTCTACACATGGGAATACAAACTATATATGTATTGCCCATGATCCCACAAGTAAGCAGTCGTGGACCCCTGTAGTCAACTCAGAGTTACCACAACCTTTTGCTTTTATTTATACACTTACCAGTCCCATCCGAACGAGTATTGTGCCTTACGAACTCTACTTGCTCCACCAACTGGATCGTTCCACTCTCGATATGGATGTGTCTCTTCTCTGTTTTTCACATATTCCATGATGGGTGGAAACACAACTTTTAACTCCATATCGTGAAAACAAGTAATTTCAAACTCGTGTTTATGAAACATGTTCTCAACGCGACCCAACTTTCTCCCATCCAAGAAAATATCTGCTACAGTATCAATACACTCAAAGATCAGCAAATATTTCCCACTGGTTTGGAAAAAGTTGCCTGGAATACGACAACTAAAATACCAGGTGCACTCAGGTATCCATTGAACAAGCTTTTCATTTTCTCCATAGAAAGGATCAGCTATAACTCCATTTTCTAAGAGTACTGAGTGGACGCAAGCAGGCAGGTTGGCAGTATATCTCAATTGTTGACGGGTTGGAAAAGACTCTGGTGGTTCAGCGTATACACTCCAACCTTTATTCAAATACAGCTTTCTTAAACTCATTGCAAAAAACGACAAACAAATATAGCGATTCAATCTTGCAATCTCTTTGTTTCCTTAAAAAGTTTTCACTGTCCAATAGAAAAGTCGCGAAAAGCTCGTCATTGGTGATCGATTGGATTCCGCTTGCTGTGCGAACAGGAAAACTCTATCTTTTAGAATATTTAGTTGGAAAACTACAACTATTTGGTTTCTCCTTGTGAATGCAATTTGATAATTAAAAGTTGCTCATCCAAGAAAGATAAATGACTTGGTACAACAGAACGTCAACGTGCTTGGATCTGGTGTCCTCGTATCTGAACACTAGAACAGAAAGCAACGGAACAATAGTCGAATTCTTTCGTCATTAAGCATCAAAACTCTTCTTTAAAAACAACTTTCATAACTGCTATAAAGCATATGGAAAAACAGCAAGACATCAAGTAGAAACAGCAAACGTTGGATTTTATTCAATACTCGAGAAACGACAAGGAGTAATTGAAAGAATTGTCCCTTAAAAAAAGTGCAGCAATATGTAGCGCGCTGCATTGACATCCAAAAAGACACACATCTGCAATCTTTTTCTCCTTTTGGGAAAGTTGTGCTTGGAACGACTAGAAAGCGGTTACCACACCACCACAAAAATGTTCCAGTCGCCATACAAAAGCACAATTGAGGCGTTGGAAGACGTTTTCCATGTGCAAGTATTTTGCATTCTTTGTGGTTACTATATACGTTACTTGTGTAATAGCTGAAACAGAATTATGTCGTGGTGCAAACTCTACTCAATCAACCACTTTTGTTGTGCCTGCAGAGTTTCAAGGAACCTTGCCGCAGTGTCAGCCACTTGGTAACTGGAGCTTTCATCACACTCTCAACATCAGGTATAGCTGCCGATGGCAGTAGATAAATATTTACTAAAAAGTTATATTAAGCCAGTGGAATTACTATGCGATAGCTGGAAGTTGTCCCGAAGAGGGCTATTTCCGAAGATTGCGTATTGCGTTGAAGCCGAAGTTTTATCTCGACTCTCCAGCTCTCGTTTTAAGGTAAGTATGTTGTTCCTTATGTATATTTTGGCTAAAACTTGGTAGATCTAACCAAGCGCCTTCTTTACAAAACTCGAGTATGTTCGATGTCTTCATCAATGGCAATCATGGTCCCATTTCCTATACGGTAGGTTTCTATTTCCTTACAAGTTTCTGTCAAACTTTGTTCTTTTAGATATATAATGAACAATATCGTCAATCTTCTGTCTGGTGTGTGGCAGTATTTTATGGAGAAACATACAACGTCTCGAGATTCTTCCAAACTGATCCCAACACAAACCAAAGCATTCTCGTCGAAGATCCTTTGATATCCTACGACATTGAGTTTACAGTTCTTGACGCAGAACGTACTTTGGAGTTTCGCTTAGGTTGGGGTTTCGTTTTCTTTATCGCATTCGTGGCACTTGTGGCATCTTTAAGCACCTGCGTAACGCAAATTATTTGGGATAAGAAGAGGTCAAAACGAGTCACTTATGCCACCATTGAAGACTAATGGTATGCTGTTGGATATATATAACTAGTCTCTCAATGGTTTCCAGCGGAGTTTTGAAAATGCAAAGCCTTTGCCACAGGACACCAAAAACAGTGACGGAGTACAATCCTAAGAAACCATCCAACATGATCAGGTCTTTTGTTCTATTTTATCTTTTTATCATAAAGTGTCGGCATAACAGTTCATATGCATAACAGTTCCTCTATGATTATAAACAGCAAAGTTAGGCCTATACCTAAATTTTTCCAACATACTAATAAAAGGCGTTTAGAGATGACTGGAAACCGCGATAAACAATACTTACCGAATAGGACTTTCTGTATTCACAATTCGTATAGGTCTAAACTGTCCAGTAGTAGTTATTACCGTACATGAAGCAAGAAGGAAGCTGAAAATGCAACCAACCAACGAGGTGGTAGACAAGCAATAGTTATTCCCTATGAGAAAACAAACTGATAAGGAGCTCATAACATACAAAGACACAAAATACTCTTAATCTCCATTATAGCACCCAATAAAACAATCACGGAGAGGAACAACATAGCTAGGAACCAAGTTCTACTAGTCGTCGAAGGAAACAATGAAAGCGTCATTGCCCTAATGGAATCGACAAGATTGGAAAACTTGTTGGCAAAGTTGACAACTTTTCGATAAAAACCATCCACAGAAAGTATCTTTATTGAGAGAAACGTCAAGCGATGCACGAGTAACAAGTACTCTCCAACAACTTTCTACTCCGACTTTTTGGCACCATCACCACCCTCCGCAGAATTGGCACCTTCTTCCTCATCTCCGCCCATATCTGAAGTCCACAAGGTAAGATTATCACGCAAAAGTTGCATAATAAGCGTTGAATCCTTGTAGCTCTCTTCCGATAAGGTATCCAGCTCTGCAATAGCATCATCAAAGGCTTGCTTGGCTAGTTGACACGCACGATCAGGCGAATTCATAATTTCATAATAAAAGACCGAAAAGTTGAGAGCCAAACCAAGTCGAATAGGATGCGTAGGAGCTAAATCTGTCGATGCAATGTCGGTTGCTGCCTTGTATGCCTCTAAAGATGACTCTGCTGCGGCTTTTCTATCTTCATCACTTGAAAATTCTGCCAAATATCGATAGTAATCCCCCTTCCTACAATCATCATTGCTTTAGTGTGTAATAACAAAAAAACTCCACACAAACACTTACATTTTATAATAAAAGACCTTGCTTTCACCACTTTTCGAAGAAGGTATCAAGTTCTTGTCCAGAATACCAAGAATATCCTTACAAATAGAGGACATCTCTCTTTCAATCTGCTTACGATACTCGCGACTTATGGCGACGTGAGTTTGATTCCCTTTGCTCTCCTCTTTTTGCTCAATGGAAGAAATTATTCTCCAAGACGCTCTTCTAGCCCCAATTACGTTCTTGTAAGCAACCGACAAAAGGTTTCTCTCTTCAACTGAAAGCTCCGTGGTGTTTTCGTCGGTTTGGGAGGCAACTTTCCTCATTTCTTGTACCATTTCTTACACAAACTTTAGAAAGGGTGAGGAGACTAAACAAACTACTCACCATCATATCTTTCCGCTTGTTCTGCCAACTTGGAAAGGTAAACAGATTTCTCTCTCGATTCTGCGTCCATCAGTAGTGTGCCTAAAACGTTGTTCGTTAGTTTCCAACTATAACGAACGAACGAATGAACGTGGAAGGGTGGGTTACTCGCTTGGAAGGGTTTTTGTTGTAAAATAGTGAAATAGACCGGAATTTACCGAACGTGGCTCTCTGATCAAACTCGTGGGTGTTTTGTGGAAAGAAGGGATCTTCTTGTTTCTCCCAAAGTCGACCGACGTCCAAGAAGAATAACAGGAAAAACGAAGCTAAACCAAGTAGTATACTTACCAACCAAGAACAATAAGTAATACTATAACTTTCAAACACTGCGCAACGACAACTCACACTGCGTGGAGCGTAATGACAACCAAAGTACCCCACCCAACTGCAAAATAATAATAATGAAAACAAGCGAGAATGGGAATATTCTTTATAGATAGGAAAGTCTTGCCAAAGTCTCAGCCAAAACCTCAACTCCTCGTAATATATCTTCTGGAGAAGCATATTCATCAGGTACGTGACTTTTCCCTTCTTTGCAAGGAATAAAAATCATACCAGTTGGAAACTTTGTTGCCATAAACAAAGAATCATGAAATGGTCTGGAAATCATCTTTAAAAAAGTAAGATTATATTTGCGACATGAATCTTCCATAACTGCAATCACTTTAGGGTCCATTTTGGCAGGAGGATAGGAATAATTGTGTGATATGTCCATCTTCACTTTCCTCTTCTGCGCTATCGAAGCGGCTTTCTCCATTGCCTGTTCTTTCAATTTCGTCCTAGACTCCTCTTCTCAAAATTATTCAAAGCCTAAATTTTCTAGAGAGTAAAGAATTACCGTTAATATCTCGAATGTCTACAGAAAGACGAACGGAGCGAGGAATGGCACCTGCCGAACCAGGATAAACCTCCACTCGACCAATAGTAGCACGAGAATTGGTAGGATCCTTCGAGTGTCATTGTAAAAGAAATACAAACATGCAAATGCAAACCTTTAATATGAGTTGCTCCAAAGATAGAGCAAACTCAGAAGCTGCCAAAAATGGATCTTGCCGTTCATTCAAAGGAACGCTACCTGCATGACCTCCAGGGCCCTTCCACTCTACAGTATATAAAGCTGGGGCAGCAATATCTGTCACTAAGCCTATAGGAATACCTTTGTCTTCCAGAATATGATACTGTTCGATATGCAATTCCACAAAGGCCGAATAGCGGTCATCACTCGTAGTAGAAGAGCCGAGCTCTTCGGTATAGCCACAGAACTTCCGAGCACTATCGAAATCAACTCCTTCACTATCCTTTAACTTCATCAATTCTTCAACCGAAAGACTTCCAACCATATAACGACTGCCTACACAACCGACACCAAACCGACTTACTTCTTCCGAGGTAAAGGCAACGATTTCGATGGACCTTTTGGGCTGAAATCCTGCCTTTTTTAAACTTCTTATAGCTTCCAAAGCTCCTAAAACACCCAGTGTCCCATCGTACAAGCCTGCATTCAATAAAGTGTCAAAATGAGAACCAGAACCCACTGCAGGTGCTGTTGGATCGCTGCCCTCCCAGCGAGCAAATATATTTCCAACAGGATCCCAAGAGACTGAAAGACCAGACTGTTCAAATAAAGCTATAAGATAACGTCGAGCTGCTTTATCCTCTTTACTATATAAAAGTCGAGTAATACCAGGATAATCCCCATCAGAAAACTGTCCAAGTATTTTCAAGTCTTCCACTAGTCTTTCTGTGTCGACAGAAATATTCAGAAGAGAAAAGTCCGGCTCCGCTTTGGAAAATACTACAAAGAATAACAAGCACAAACAACATACGAGCTGAGAAAACGATAACATAGGAACAAATGCCAACGACTAGTACTACAACAACTGAAATTTCCAATGTCCGCTGGGTTGCTCCTATTTATTGACTATATTAGTTACTATGAACAATAAACCTAAAGTTTCTGATTGAAGAAACGTTCCAAGTTGTGAGCAAGTTCGGTAATGAAATGCTTTTCTCCATTATACGCTTCACAATTCTCAATCATTCTCTTCAAATCTGCCGCGAATATTTCCTTCGTCACGTAATAATCTCCTCTATCCAGACGTTCCTGTATTGTTCTCAAATCAATAGGATTCTTGATAACTTCGTAGTAGTCCAAGGCACCTGTCTATCAAGAGTTCAATAAATATCTTAAATTTTACATTCCTACTTACCGTTTCAGGATCAACAGGTTCTAAAAAGGGCCATGCACTTTGATGCTGTTTAATTTGCGTTAGTATTTGCTGAAGTTCCTTATGAAGAGCTTGTAAAGAAGCAGGGTCTCTTGGAGCAGCAATTGACTCAAGAGGTATCTTCTTCCCAAGCGACTTCTCACTCTGTTCAAGGCCTTCTTTCAATCCAGGAATATCTTCCAGCCGAATTTTCTTCCGAACGTTGGGATCCAGGCCAGGATAGACAATATGAATGTTACTTATTTCTTTCAGTTTTTCAACTAGACACATTTTCTGCGCCTTCAACATGCAAGGAATGTTTAAATAATCAACCTTTGGATTTAAAACACATTCCATAAGCGTAACACCATCATCTATACCTTAGGCTAAGACCCTTGTTAATCTCTAACTTCTTCAAATACTTACAGTCCTTTATATAACCCTGCCATCGCTCCTTTTCCAGAGTGATAGTTTTCGAAAAGCCTTGTTTCTTAAAATAAGGAACTGCATTGTTGTCTGCACAAGTAAGTATATGAGTTAGTCCCAATTCTTTCGTTCTTTCTTTCGTATAAGCCATAAGTCTTGTCCCATATCCTCGCACTTGTTCACTATCCGAAATAGCTAAAAAAGCAATTTCTGCAAATTTTTCCTCCAAAAACGGCCTATAACAACAACCTCCCATAACCACATACTCTCCACTGCTCATGTACTTTGTGAGGACGGTTGACTCGTGTTTTCTGTCAAAGACTAATCGTGTTACATAAGGTTTGGGCATATTCGGCAGCTGCCTTACAAAAACATTTTTTAGCCCTAAAAGCAATAGCAAGCTTTCTCGCTTGCTGTCGTTTCGAACGACTTGGAACTTGACCAAGCCCGACTTTTCCTGCTGAACCATTGAATACCATCTCTGTACATAAGCGTGCTGTGAGTCTGGTCCAAGAATACCTTCTGTGGACATTTCCCAGGCACCTTCAGGAACAGGGCGTGGATGCTTGGCTTTCGGAACCTTCACTGCTTTCAACCAAAGCCAAATAGGATAAGCTACGACTTACTTCACAACACGGAGTAAGACTAAAATCTGGAGGAATTTCTCCACTTAGAGAAACATTCCCGTTGACAGCAAGTTCTTTGGGCTCTTGTTTTTCTTCTTGCTTGGCTTCATTTTGATCCTGCGTCTCCATCGTTCCTTTTTCTATTCACCACAATCAAATCCTTCAATTGACAACAACTTTTGGCGCAATTTTGTGTGTTGTGTCCTTATGTGGTCTGAGTGTCCTTCTGGTGGAAGCGTGTTTCGTATATATGCTGAAAAGAGAGAACGTGGGGAGAGAATTTCGCACAAGCTATGGAAAGAACTGAGTAAACGCCTCGAATGTGAATATATGAGGCTTATTTCGAGCGAAGGGAGGTATTTGGAGTTGGACCGCTCAGCTTCCCTAGTAAAATCCACCATATCCATTGCCTTCTCCCACGATGGGCGATATTTTGCTTCTACGCACGGAGACCATTCCGTGAAAGTTTTTGAGTGGCCTTCCGGTAAGCAAATAGCGACCTTGGAGAAGCACCGGAGAACTCCTTGGACGGTCAAATTTCATCCCTTCAAGAGACATATACTTGCTTCCGGTTGTATTGGAAATGAGTGTTGCGTATGGGACTTGAGGGATGGCAGCTGCATACGCTCACAGAAATTCCCTGCGTCAATTAGCTGTTTAAGTTTTCATCCTAATGGAGAACTTATTGCAGTTTCTTCAGGTTCCTGTGTGTTTCTTTGGAGGTACGGCTTTCTTCGCAAGTATTCTCTTGGAAAGTCACAGCAGGAGCGAAATAATTCTTCCAATACGTTTCGTTCACTCTTTCAGCCGTTGAACACCAATTTTGGTATCTGTCGAGATAATGAGGATTTATCAGTACTGGAGCCTTCAGGAGAATCTTCATACGAAATTCTAAGGACTCCCCTGCCAACGTTACCTTATCATATGGTACAATTTCACCCTTCTGGGCAGTTTCTCCTCACAGGCGAGAAGAACCGCCCATGTGCGGAGCTGCAGTTCAGTTTGAGATTTGTTTTGCACCGTTTCGACCTTGAACAACAAACAATTTCTAGTAGCGGTCCTGTACTAGTTATTCCGAGAGCCATTGCATACAATGATGCCGGTGTTGATTTCTCTCCTTGCGGTAAAATGATTGTAGCTTGTGTTCCAGAAGAAGAGAACCAGATGGCTTTTCAAATAGCTATATTTTCCCTTGTCAACCGTGCAGATGGAGTACTCATGGGTGATATGTTGTATAGTATATCTTTGGATTCTGCGCATCTTTGGGCACTTACAAACTTGAAGTTTTCTTCAAGTGGTTCCCATCTTCTGGCAGGTTTTAGTTTTCGTTCCCCAAGTGTGACTGACATGGCAAAGATACGTTTATGGGATTCAAATAGTGAATTCTTCAATTCAGAAACCAAAAAGGCGGATGTTATAGAAATTCATCATATTCACGCCAAGAGCAATCAAACAAGTCTCGTTCAGACGTTGCAGTCTGATGTTATTTACGATAGTATCAACTATACTCCTAGCGTAGAAGATGAAATTAATGTTGCCGTGTTTTCTTCAGCAAGGACGATGGCAGGAACTGTAGCAGATGGTCTTATTTATGGTACGCAAAAGGGAAGAATTCGATTGTTTTATCTAGACAAATGGACGGGAAGTGAATGTAAAAGCTGATTGAGGGTGCGGTCTATGCGACAATCCAGCGCCGAATTTCGGGGACTCGATTCTTTATTTTAAAATCTTCGGTGGGGACAAATCAATCGCTCACGGAAAAGAGGAAACTTCTGTTTGGGCCAAAGATAAGAAATTTTTTATTTTTTTGGGGGGTGAGAACAGTATCGATCAAGTGTTCATTATTCGTCGCCATGAACTTTTTACAAAGGAAATACATCAAGTTACTGCTTGTCCTTAACATTATTTTTATTTTCTCACTAGTAGGGAGTGGTCTTGAGCACTTCCCAAACCTAGTTAGACAGTATATGATTCTGACCCCAGAGGAGTACGGCCAACTTAGCCAAGCAGAACAAGCAGGGTGTAGACAAGTCAGTGTGCCAGTTATTACATCAACAGTTTCCGCTGTTCAAGCAGTATCTTCTTCTTACTACGATCGGGGCATTTACAGTCAGTCATACTCTCAAAATAAGTTTCCCAGTCCTGTCCTACGATCCTGGTCATATACCAGTACTCCAACGTCAACTGTGGCAGCAGTTGCTGAAACAAAGATCGCTACATATACCTCGGTGGAATCTGCCTATTATACCTCAACCACACTAGCGACTAGTACAACGGAGGCAGTGCAGACTTATGTTCCTTCTACTGTTTACACTGTGGTCTCTACTGCTTATCAGACCACTGTCGCTACGGAGACGACAACAGAGTCTCCAACGTATACTTTGGCTGCAGTGGTCAGTACTGTTTCCCCTACCTTTACAGTAGCTGCAGTCTACACTGCTGTATACAGTACAATGTATGAGGTGAGCAATATTATCATGAAAGAAGTTAAAGTTCTAAAACTGCATAGTGCCAAATTCCCACTAGCGTTTCAGCAGCGCAACAGCAGTCCCCTAGTTATGGAGTCTCTAGTACTAGTCAAGCTGTTTCTAGCGTCTCTGCTGTCCAGTCTTCAGCCTATGGTTCCTCCTCGACTCAAGACCCAAAAAACGGTGGTGGAAGCAACAGTGCAGCATCAAGTCTGAGTCCTCGGGCGTCCAGTACTTCTCCAGTGACTCTGTCCGTCTCGAAAAATTCGAGCACTTCCCCGACGGATGCGCCTACTCCTACCGACGCTCCCTCTCCAACAGATGCTCCTCATCCTACGACGGCTGCGTCCAGTAATTCTTCCAAAGTTACAGCGACTCCTACTCCCTCGCCTTCACCTACAAAGACACCTTCACCTTCAAAGACGCCCTCAACTAGTTCGAAGGATGCTTCGTCTTCAGCACAGCCAACTTCGTTTTCTCTCTGTGCCAATGAGAAATATGCTTTTTGCAGGTTCGCTCAAGCTCTGGGTATTCATCTAGACTAGCAGTAGTGTTGTCGTTTCTGAACAACAAAATCATTCGTCTTTTGTTGAGTCGTAAAATTTGCTTTTTCCTTTCTGTGAAAGATTCTTTCGTTATGCTGTTCTGGGTCACTAGTGGTCCTCTTTGTCAAAAAGTTTGCACTTGTTCAGTTTGTTTTTATATGAATAAGCAATATCGACTAAGGTTAACACGTTCACTACCTCGCAGGAGATATGTTTGTTCCTTCGCAACTTTAAACAGTGAAGAATCACAGTCGGGAGCTGACTCAACCAAGTTGCCGTCTAACAAACCACAGAAGAAAATAGGAGAAGAAAGAGAGCCTCAAACAGAGTCTTATCACTCTGTTGGTGCAGAAGGTAAAATAAGTTGTTTCTCTGAAGTAATAATCATAAACTGACTGGATACTAGGAGTCTTTCAGATCATTTTCTCTATAATACTTCTATATGGCTCCCTTTTGAAAAAGTTGTTTCAAACCAAATCGAAGAGTTCATCAGAAGAAGGAACATGGAAAGGTTCCATTTTTATGAAAGATCTTGAAAATTCCATTCCTCATTTTAATGAGATGCCTCCTGAGTACCGCAAACTGCTCGATAATTTATGCGAGTCTTTGCAAGAGCTGGCTAGTGAGAAATCAGTCATGACACATAGGAGCAACAGTTTGAGAAGGGTTGAGCAAAATGTGGAAGAAATTTCCAGGCATCTTACCACCTTGCAGTTACAAGTAGAATACCTGAAATCGCGTCTAAGTAGTATAGATAAGATTGCAACCGAAGTTTTGGAACCCATTAAATACATTCATGAGTTTCAGCAACGATGGAAACCATCGTGGTCGTCTAGAAAGGATGCTGTATCGAGTCTTCAGAAACTTGCAGGAACAAGTTTAGTCCAAGAGAGTTTCGTCGATGATCCATTTGCATCACTCAACGTTAATGAAATTGTATCTAAGGTTCAAACTGTTGCTGAACAAGTCGATTATCTGAGTCATTTCTTACGTGAAGCTTTCCCAGAGGAAAATTCTAGCCTTTTATCCAATGCTATATCTTCCAATCAGAGTCAAGATTCACAAGTGTCTAATGACATATGGAGTAGTGACGAGTTTCTGGAACTTTTATCCTCTGTCTTACCGGAAGCGACTTTGGAACAACTTCGGAATACTACCTCGAAATTGTCCGAAAAGGAAAGATGGAAACATTTTAAAACTGTCTTGACAACATTGGCTCCTCATTCATCGGCTAATGGACGAACCTTCGAAACAAAAGATTCTAATGTGCAAGTGCCCGAGAAAGACTACCAAAACATGTCTCACGATGAACTTGTCGAAGAGTTGAAAACTAGAGATTCTCAAGTAATAGCATTAAAAGAGCAAGTCAATCAAACTTTAAAGGTGAGAAAGAAACCTCAACGAAAAACTTCGAAATCCAGCACTCCTTCAAAGTCGAAACGAAAGCTTTCAGGAAGTGAGGAATCTGGAAACATTTCAAAAGAATAGGAGTTTATTTACAAAGGATAGTAAGTCTGGTATACTCATATGATCGCAATAAATGACTTGTACTGCTTCAACAAGTTTATCGGCTATTCTTAGAGAAGCTTTCTACCACATTTCGGTCTTTCATAGCAACTCCTGTCATCAACGCTCCCAAAATCCTGGTTCCCATCACTCAGGGCTATTTTTGTTCTTAGAGGCAACCTTCTCCAACAAAACTGGGTCTTTTAGAATCTTATCCATAGTGTCAGCTACTGCAACCTGATCAAAAGGAATGTAGGTCCCCCTTCGCTTTGCTAGCTCTACCTCTCCTTCACGAAGGACAGAAAGATTCATTTCAACAATCTTCCGTTGTTTCTTTTTGTTCTTCCGACTTGCGTGAGTAACTATTTTGGGTCGAGAAAAGGCAACTCTTCCATCCAACAAAGCCAAAGTTCTATGAAAGGCACCCAACATATCGACTTAATCGGCGACGATCCTTGCTCCAAACAGAACTTGGAATGATTGCATAGTTATTTATTCATAAAGGCCTCAAGGAAATATTCTTTTCGTAAATATTTGAAAATTTCAAAAGAAAAACTTGTCGTCATTCTCTTTTTTCAACATTTTGTAAAGAAATGTTGGATTCCGTGTCTTGGTTACAGTTCTCACAGGCGTTCCAAGTGGATGGTATCAAAGACTCTTTCAATGGTGGAATAAAGTATTTTCTGTCAAATAATATTGCAAACGGAAAATATTTTGATGGAAGTAATGAATTTCTTATTAAGCTGTTGAGGAATAAGTGGGCGACGTTGGCAGAGCTCAGTTCCACCAAGACGCAAGACCAGCTACGAGACGTGACGAGTGAAGGCCGCTTATCGTCTTCAGCGTTCGAGACACAAGGAGCAGCTAGACTTGCGACTCGTTCCCATGAAAGGGTGAAGGAAGCATTTTCTCATAGCAGGACAGCGAACATTGTAAAGGAAAGAATCCAACAAAGAAATGCTGCATTTAAGGAACCTCCGGAGCCAGGTAATGGCGCTTCTTTTCGAAATTTTGTCACAATAGGAATTGTTGCTTCATTAAGCGCAGGACTTCTTAGAAGTATTGCGAACTTGCACACCTATGGTCTGGAAAAGTTACATCAGTGGATTGAAGATAGACCTGCGGGGATGCCACTTTTAACAGTCGCTAATCATCGAAGTACTATGGATGACCCTTTTCTTATGTCATCATTGATACCCTTTAGAGACTTATTTCAGCCACAGTATGTTCGTTGGGGTTTTTGTGCCGTCGATATGTGTTTCACGAATCCTTTGCTTTCGCGCTTTTTTAACAACGGCAAGGTATTACCAATTAGAAGAGGTTGTGGACTTAATCAAAGAGAGATATATACTGCCATTGGTATGTTACAGAAGGGAGACTGGGTTCATGTGTTTCCAGAGGGAAAAGTTTGTCAAAAGAGTTTAGGACTTATTCGTCGAGGGGTTGGGAAGATGATTGCTGTAGCGAAGGAGCGTTTAGGTTTTGCACCCATGATTGTTCCTATTTATCATGAAGGAATGGAAAACGTAATGCCTCAAAAGAGAGAAACCAATGAACTTGTCAGTATGTTACCATTTTCTGGGTACGATGTTTATGTTCTTGTGGGAGACCCTATTGGTGTTGATGATATTCTCGAAAAATACAAAAATATTCTTTCTTCCCCCGGCGAAGCACCTAAGACAATCGAAGACACCCCGGAACGTTTAAGAATGTACGAGGAAATTTGTGACCGAATAGCAGTTACACTTTCAAACCTTCGACAAGGTATGCATCGAAATTTTGCAAATGCTTTTCAGTGATATTTTGTGTATAAATAGAGTTGAGACGTAAGGTTGCTTTGGAGGAAGGCGTTTTACTGGGCAGTGTTTTTGGTAACGAGTTTTGATATCTACTTTTGATATCTACTTTTTTCGCCATTTGAAAATAGCAATCAATCTTATTATGGTAATACGTTTGTAGTGTAGCACAATGTTTTTGGTAGTCTAACAGCAGTTATTTGTGAGACGGATCTCATCGTAAAATGAAATTTCATTTTATCCCATCGAACACGTCGATAAGGTGCGCGTCACCTCGAAGGGAAATCCGAAATTGGCCATTCATTTTGGCGCCTTGTCCGGCTGAATTGCCATTTGGTCACATTTGTGTGTGTGTGTTCGTAGGGTCGTCCGTTTCAAAAGAGTGCAGGGGCGGTTTTCTTTTTTCGGTAGTGGTGTTTTTTTCGAAGTTTTACTTTTTGGTATTTCAGGACCTTTTAAGTGTCTTCCGTGTTCCACGTGATGGGTCCATTTCAGATGCTTTTCTTGTTTGTCTTGCCCTTTGTTTGTTTCAAACTTTTCTTTCTTGTGATTGTGCCAACGTGTTTTTTTGTGGCGCCTTGCTTTCCCGACATTTCAGCTGCCATAAGATCTCACCTGTCGGGTCCTCTAAGAAAGACAAAGAAACTATGCAAGTCAGGTCAAAGCCCTCTCGTTTCATGGTTCTCAAACACTTCTCCGAATACTTTTGAGTTGGAAGATGAAGATTCTGGTGAAGAAGAACAAGGAGTTGTTTACAAATTGGAAAAGAACTCGTTAAAGAGGCAATTAGTAGGGGAACAGGTAGAAAGAGGACAACTCAAGGAGTCTGGGGTCCAAACGGAATCCGAGTCGCCTGTGATAGTACAGAAACCCCCTAGAAAATCTGCAAGCGAGCCAGTGCTACTTGAACAAGAAAAAGAAGAAGCTGCTTTACTGGAACAAGTTGTGTCTGGAAAGCTCCCTATACACGCTTTAGAGAAAAGTGTAAGTGACTTTGAAACTGCAGTCCGTGTGAGAAGGAAGGCCTTTGATCAACAAATACGCGCAAACTTCTCAACAGCTACTTCTACAACTAGCTGCTTTGATAATTTACCCTACCAAGACTTTGACTACAAGAAAGTGTATGGAACTTGCTGTGAACTTGTTGTAGGGTATGTGCCGATTCCAGTAGGGTTAGCGGGACCTCTTCGAGTGAACGAAGAGATAGTATTTTTCCCTATGGCAACTACTGAAGGTTGCTTGGTTGCTTCTACAAACAGAGGATGTAAAGCAATTATGGAAAGTAAAGGATGTGTCTCCTACGTTGTCAACGATGGAATGACTAGAGCGCCTTGTATTCGCTTTCCCTGTGTAAAAATGGCGATTGATTGCAAAATGTGGTTAGAGCAGGAAGATACTTTTGAGTTGCTGTCTGAGCAGTTTAATTCTACTTCACGTTATGGCAGATTGGAGTCTGTCAAAGTGTCAATTGCAGGAAGAAACTTGTATGTACGATTTAAGTGTCTCTCAGGCGATGCAATGGGGATGAATATGGTCTCCAAAGGAACTGAGAAAGCATTGGAAGTTATAAAAGCACACTTTTCCGAAATGGAGATTGTTTCATTGTCAGGAAATTATTGTTCTGACAAGAAGCCTTCGGCAGTCAATTGGATTGAAGGTCGTGGAAAAACCGTAGTGGCGGAAGCAGTTATCCGCGGTGAAGTTGTTGAGAGAGTTTTGAAAACAAATGTTGCTTCCATGGTGGATTGTAATATACAAAAGAATCTTGTTGGTTCGATTATGGCTGGTTCCTTGGGAGGTTTTAATGCTCATGCAGCAAACATTGTAGCTGCAATGTTTATAGCTACTGGTCAAGATGCTGCTCAAGTAGTGGAATCCTCTCATTGTATAACTTTATTAGAACCTGCAAATGGCGGAAATGATTTAAGAATATCAGTCACTCTTCCATGTGTCGAAGTAGGAACGGTTGGAGGTGGAACTGTGTTGCCTGCCCAATCTTCAAGTTTGAGAGCCATGGGAATTGATCCACAGAATTCTCATTCGCCTGGTGCGAATTCAAGAAAATTGGCTACGCTAATAGGTGCTGCTGTTTTGGCGGGTGAATTATCTTTGATAGCTGCCTTGACTGCTGGACACTTGGTCAAAGCTCACATGCAATACAATAGATCCGTCTCAAACTTGAACATATACGACCTTCAGAGACCACGGAGTGCTAGTCAAGGCTTACCACCAAAATGTCCTGTTCCTTCCGTAGCAACAACACACGATTAGTTGTCTTTTTTTTTATTTCGGGTTTTTTGTTGTCACTTTATATATAAATTCCTTCTTTTTTATTGTTGTTGATTGTCGTCCTTGATGATGGAAGCGGAAGAAAATGTCGCTAGGGAGGATGGTGTAGTTGTGCAAGAACCTCAAAGCACACCGCCAAATGTCCTAGAAAGATACTTCAAAACGAGTATTTTTACATATCAGAGAACGAAACACGACGATGAATATCTTTGTGAAGATATCCTAGTTGCTCAACACTCAAATTTATTGTATGTGACTTTTCTAGCGGATACTCACTCCCTTGTACAACGTCGTCAACAAGTGGCTGAGGTAAAGCCAGTAAAGTGGGATCCGGACAGTGTGCATGGAAAGCGTAAAAAGGGAGGTAGAAATGTACAGCCGCGAACCATAATTGGCACTATTACAACGCAAGACGGTGCAGAATATCTGATTCCTGCTGGAGTGCAAGGTTCTCTGGTAGAATGGAACTGGAGACTATTGTCTGAGCCTGAACTGTTGCAAAACAAGCAAAAAACAGAAGGATATATAGCAGTAATACTTCCAAAAAGGAAACCTTCGTATTGGAAACAACCATAATTTATAGTACCTGCTTGAGGTAACTTTAATGCGGTAACCACCTTCAGACTTGGGGTTGATCAAGTTTTGTTTCCTAAGAGTGGCCTTTGTTCTTCTTTGAATGCCTCGGTATTATTACCTTGCTCTTCCCCTGTCCTGTTCCTACTGTTGGAAGCAGTTGCATAAGAATGAGAGTGCTGATTGACATTACTTGAATTATCGGATGCCTATTACAGGTCGTTTGATACAAGAGGTCTCAAAGTATGCAAGGGCATATACCTCGTCAGAATCTGACTCATAGCCTTGAATATCATCGGTAGTGTAAGCGAGGTTCCTCAAACTCCATTCATCGATATCGCCGCGCATCACTTGCTTATTGAAGTTTTCTACCGCCTTTTTTCTCCTAACGGATAGATTTGGGTCGCTCGAACTATGCTTTAAAGTTCCAATGTCAATCTCTCTAATTGTTATTTGAGTATGTGGCTTTTTCGGTCCGATAAAAGCTCTGCGATGTAGGCGACCTTTGAAAGAAATAAGTTTTTGGAATAAAACCACGAAACCCTTGTTGCAATTACCATCTGGACCCCGAAAGAGAACAGGTTTCTTTGTCTTCATGTCCATATAAACATCGGTCTCATCAACAATTTCCTCCTTGTTTCTATAAACATCTCACTTTGTACAGGAATATTCTCACTACCAACCTGAAGAATTTCTTCAATGATGTCTTCCAACGTAACGATACCCATAAACTTGCGTTCTCCTATCAATCATCAGGAATGACATTTACTACTCGACATCCACAGCAAACAACTCTACCTTCAGGCTTCGATACGTCATCATATACAATTGCAAGATGGCTTCTGCCCTGTTGAAACTCGTCCAAAACTTCTTCCAAACGTGCAGACATGGAGACATAAAGGGGAGATGCAAATTTCTTCTTGTGTGACTTTTTCTTTTTTGTTAAAATAGACCGAATCTGAACAACAGAGGTTACCTATCCTTGCTATATATATTGAGAGCGTTCTTATTACCGTTCTTCCCTCATCTGGATTCGTCAAAAGTAACTGTTTTACCAATAATAACGCAACCACATTTCCAGGTTCATTTACATAGACAGGGATTCTAGAGTGCCCTTTCTTCAGCATCGTCTTCAAAAGTTCCCGGTCGAGCTTTGCATCGATAGACAACATGAAAACATCTTCGGCTTTCGTCATCACTTCACCGACAGTCTTGTCATGCATATCGAGTGCACCCTAAATATCTCGTATTATTCAAGTTGTCGATAAACTTTGCAAAATGACACGAACTTTGATCAAGTGCCCCTCGTCTGTTGTCAGAATACCAAAGTCATTCTGTGTATAAAAGTCTACGAGTGCCCGCAATTCACTTCTGGTATATAGAGTACCCAACTCCTCTCCTTTTTATTTTCTTCAGACACAGAATATACAAATTATCCACTTGAGCTTACCCAGAAAATAGTCCAAAATCCAAGCCACTGGAGAAGCAAAGGGATAAAGTAAGAACTGAAGAATTTTAATAAAGCCTACAGCCTTTGCACCAATTTCCAATCCATATCTTGAACAAACTGCCTAAGTATAGTCAACTTAATATCAGAAATACAAACGAACTATCTTACTTGTGGTACAATTTCACCAAGAAAAAGGATCAAAACAACCGAAGCCACCCAACTGAAATATCCTCCCGGAAAAAGAGCTTCCAACACCAAAGGAAGTAGTTCATTAACCAAAGTATTGGCAAGAAGCAACGATACTAACAGGAAATTGCCTACAACTATTTATCAGAGGAAATAAAAACAGGAGAGGATGAAACTTGCCCTTTTCTCGAATAGGAACCAGACTCCTCGCGTGAGTTGACTCTGGTCTGTCCGAGTTTGCAAGTATTTGCAATCCAACCTAAACCACAAGTTTCAATAAGACAGAGACTGCCACTCTTAGCATCTCACTTTATCTAAAGACATGATTCCCAGCAATAACCCAGCAACTGTAGCTGCTATAACAATACAGAAAACTGCTAATAAAACTAATGCCCAAGGAGGAAGAACTTCGAGGAATATTCCTGCCATCTTATCTATTTCAGTTTCGCGAAGAGTCGAGAAGAGAAAGGTTCATATGGACTGACAAACCAACTGAGGAAATTGTGGCCTTGTGAGATGGTGTCGATTCTCCGTGGAAGAATTCTCAGATGAAGCCTTGATCCGTTTTTCCTATTTCAGAGAAGGCACTAAGGTTTTGGAAAACAGTGATTTATTGAATAAGATTGTACGTTTCTCGAATGTAATATTCATTTGATAGTTCCTTCCACAGTCGTTCAGAATCAGAGTATTCTTGTCTGTACCTTGCCTCTATCTCTCTAATGCCACTGAAACAACCAACTTCTTCAAGACACAGCTGAAATTGTTTCCAGCATAAGACATATTATGAAAATGACATTTATCAACTGAACAACTCCAGTTTCTTTAGTTGGAATGATACAAAAACCATCCGGGGAGATATGTTAACAAGCAAGTTTCTCACGACTCTGAATAAATGGGAAACGAGCCAGAAATAGAAACAACACTTGGATTCGATCTCCTCGAATATGTCTTCGTCCTCCACTTTGCCCAAATGGCACACTCCCGCCTTTTAAATCTTGGCGCCATTTTCTCGACCCGCCATTTTTCGGTTGGTGCGCAACACACAAATACAGCGCATGATTCAATACTTGGAACGAGATACAAGTCTTTTGTCCCAACCAGAAGAAAACTCTGAACTCATCTTGAACGAGAATAATTGGAATCCACAACACAAAGCCCAGCTTCCAGTTGAGAAGAACTGTTCAGACTCTATTCCAAAAGTAGCTGCAGTCGACAGGCCAGACTCTGTTGAAAGAATGCCTCTGACCCAATCGAAGAACAAAAACTATGACAATTCATGTGACGAGTTTCTCAGATTTTGTTGTCAGGAGTTGGAGAAAGACCAAATTCTAGGCATCAAGAAGGAAACGTCTTGGCAAGAGCCCTTTCGTAACAATGGATTTGTACCTTCATTGCGAAGGGATGAAATCATAACCATGCTGTCTTTTGCTAATCAACTTTCACTTTCGCCAGAAACTGTTCTAACGGCTGTTCATTATTTTGATAGCGTTACATGCAACCGCTTAGTTCAACCCTACATGATCCCTTCTTATTCAGCTGCTGCCCTTTGGTTGGCCACAAAACTTCATGAGAGAGAAGTTTTTAGCTCCAAATATTTTCTATCTTATCGTTCTTTGATGGGACCAGTGAGCAAGAAGACCTTGGTAGAAGCTGAGAGCGTTATACTATCAACTCTGGGATGGAAAGTCAATGTGACAACAACGTATCACTACATTCAGATTTTTCGTTATTTGTTACATTGGTTGCCCAAGGACTTTATATCTATGGCGGAATCCTTGTGCAAATATGCAATGCTGGAGGAACGTCTTCGAAGTTATTCGTACTCTGTCCAAGCTGCTAGTTGTATCTCCGTTTCAGTGAGAGTAACTGCGACGAGAGAACTGTACCAGCTACTTCTTGAAAGCTTGAATCAGCTTTCTATTCCCGTGATTGAAGTATTGAGTTGTTCAGAAATTCTGCTTTCACAGACGTTTGGAAGATCCCTTGAAGTAAAAGATCAGCAAATGAGCCCTAAGAGCATACGAGATTGGGAGTAGTTACTGATATTGCCTGTGTTGTACAAGTTGCTATCGAATATTCAACGCATATTTTATCAGTCTTGCTCAAGACCTGTGAAGGAACGAACCTTGTGTATGCTTCAGAGTTGCGTATCTTCAGGCAAAGAATCTGTTAATAGCTGAGAACTAGCAGACTGAATATCCATTGCGTTGTTACCTTTTTTATACTCAATTTATTCCTTTGCGAGACTAGTAAGTTGGTCTCCTTCTGTGACTTGTTTCACTCTTTATTGTTAAAAGTTTGTCTATTTATTGTTTTATTTCGTTGTAAAATATTATCCTTGAACAGTTGAATGCCTTTTTTATATTTTTTTATATAAAAAATATTTACCGAAAGAGAACAACCTGAGGAATGTCTTTTCCCTTGTGATTATCTCAGCTTGCTTTGCTTTGGATTGTGCTGCTCCATGTTCGGCTTTATTGTATCCGCCTTATGGAGAAGCTCAGCGAGTCGCTGTAGAGGTTGTTGTTCTAGAAATAGTGTTTTTGTGCAGAATACACAGCCAGGGTTACGGAGAAACTTCCATGTTCTCAAGGCAGCAACAACTCGTCGTGAGCAAAGTCCCTTGCCTATTATTGTGAACGTCAAGAGTCCTTCTGAGGTCACCCAAGTTACTGAAGATGTGGAACCTCCTGTAGTCACTCTGTTTGACACAAAGTTGAATCGCTCTCTTTCCTGTTATGTGGAACACGAATTCAATCACGAAGGAACCACCTTTGTGGTGTTGAGCCCTTGTAGTCAGCCCGTGTTTTTTGCTAGTTACCAACGAGACAAAGGGGGAGATTACGAGTTGACACCGTTGGAAGACGAAGAGCTGATCGATCGTTTGTTTCCGTCTGCCTTTCAGACGCTTGTCGAGCGGGATATTTTCTTGAACCGTTCGGCTGTGACGCTAACCATCGATGGAGACTTGGATAGTTTAGAGAAAGAGTCGGATGATGTGGAGATAGAAGCAGAGGAAGATGTCCGTCTGGTTGGTACTTTTATGGATGGACAATCGGAACACGAGTACTACATATTTGCGAATATGGACCCGTTTCTCATCCTCGGCAAGAAATCGGGAGAGAGTGGTGAGTTGTTGTTTTCCATAGTTTTGCTTATATATTCGGTCCAGTCATTTTATTAGGAAATGGAGAATTTGATAAAGTCGCTCCCATAGCCGAGAAAAAGATGGAAGAGGCTTTGGAACAACGAGGGTTTTGAGTATGAATCGGTAAGTTTTCGTTGTCGTGTTACTATAATGATGAGAACGAGAAGTGAACCCTAAACAATACGATGAAACCTGGTTTCAGGTAGTGTATCGATCACTCTCTCCGGACTGAGACCAAGTAACACGATGCAACATACTTGACCGTGTATTATTCTGTGCTAATTCCTTGTAGGAACTCGAAAAATCTGTTGACTGTGATACAATAATAAAGAAGATGACTTGAACTTTTGTGTGGACAATTTCCTTTTGTGTGTGTTGGTCGTTATCGGAGGCGGAGATCGAGAAAGCCGAGAGCTCAGCAATTACCGCTTCTTGTTGCGAGTGCGATGTGGACTTTTGTTCAAAGCCTTTCTTGGAAAGAAAATATTCGACCGAACACTTTTAACAACTGGAGAGAAAGAAAATGTGTCCACAACAATAGTAGTGTTGTACCTTTGGTAGGTTGGCTGATGGGAAACAACAACTTGTGCTAACTGTGTGTGTGTGGATATAGACGATACAAGCAGCCAAAGGAGCTCGTTGGAAAGGTGCCAAATGGGCAGCAAAAAAACGACCTCGAAAACTAAGACCTTCAGATAAGTTTCGGAAACCCCCAAGTTACAACGTCGATCCCATCCGTGCAGTGAAAGAGTAAGAACGAAACTGTCGTTGTTCCACAGGACGCTAACTTGGTTGTGTACTCTAGTCCACCTCCTGAGTATACTGTCGTCCATCGAGTAGAATCGGTTTCAGATATACAGATAAACAATGACGTGGCACAAGATTCCTGAGATATTGCGTCAGGAATAGTTTGCTCGTGAGAATTTTTTTAGGGGGAAAAACACATCAAGTATAGTTTGAATATTTACGATTGCTTCTCCATAGGCCGAGACCTTTCATAAGACATATTCAAGTAATCTATCGTTTGCTTTCCATATCCTGTCGATTCCACACATTGCATAAGCTCACTCCAACTCGAAAGTGGAGTGCGGTCCACTTGAATGCCAACCGATTCCTTTGCAGTACGAACAATCGTTTCCATAGTCCAAATAACATGTACAAGATTCTCGATGCTGGTTGGATATTTCTCACACGCAAGTTTTACAAAGTCTCCTTTGTAGTGTTGACCAGTCATTCTTCGAATAGCTGCCTTGACGGGCAAAGGAACGTCCAAAATATCCAGATGGATATATCCAATCACCCTTTTTTCGATAGGAATCGGACCAAACCTTTCTACAGGACCCGCATGCAAACGCTGAGTACTCACCGAACAAGCCGACAATACACTGATATGATGTTTTGTGAGACCATATTTCTCTAAAATCGACTGTGCGGCACTCCCGGAAACCTAAGCAAAACTAAGTATATGGCTCTATTCTGCAAGTATTCTTCTTACAGCCTTTTCGAACTCTTTGACAAGTTGTTCTTCCACCTGTTTCGGTATTTCTGGCTTGGAAGGAGTTGCGCTCTTTGGTTTTCTTTCCTTTGCTTCTTTGGCACGTCTTTCTGCCGCTTCCTGATCTTCTTGTTTCACAGTCACCTCGAATATATCGTCGAGTTCATCACTTGATGACTTTTTGGAATCACCCGTTTTATCTTCTTGCTTGCCATCTCCTGCATCTTTTGAAAAATATCTTTCATGTAACCACTATGTGGACGTCCATCGATGCTATCGATAGGAAAGGAGAAACAACACAAACCTCTGATCTTTTCAACCCTCTATAAGCACTTTTACAATACAATTCTCTAGATGATATAGAACAACTCCTCGATAACGACAATATTCTCTTGGAGCAGCCTACTAGCATTGCTGTTCCTCCTCGTAACAAGGACGACATCATCCTTTTCCACCACAAGGACGAGGATGAATGCCAGTTTGGTTTTTTTTGTTTCCAACCGTTGCGACAATGTTTTCTCACAACAACAACAACAGCGTTTTCTTTTCTGCTATTCTACAATACTAGGCAATTTGTTCGTCCTTTTCTATACAGGAGAATATCTTTTTTCTTTTGTTGCATCCACATGACATCATTCAAGGACATCATCCAGTCAGTGACATGGA
Organism: Galdieria yellowstonensis; assembly: GCA_026122205.1. Lineage (NCBI taxonomy): Eukaryota > Rhodophyta > Bangiophyceae > Galdieriales > Galdieriaceae > Galdieria > Galdieria yellowstonensis. The sequence continues at coordinate 123,135 of JANCYU010000036.1, read as the reverse complement.
AAGAGCGTGCAAATACAACTGCAATGTAATACACTACGATCCTAGTCGATGTCTACAAGAATATTGCTGTGCACAATGACAATTTCGTAGATTGAATTTTCCAAAGAATGCCAAGGACAAGGCTTCATGACGACTTGTGGTGTTGGGGCCCAAGAACAAGCCCGCCATCCATTCCCGCATTTGAAATATTTCCTTGGCTTGGTGTCTGTCTTTCTTGGTTGTGGAGATATTCATGGATAGAAATACTCACGACGGGATGGATGACTCCTCTTTGCAAGATCAAGTTTTAGAACAGTGGAAATATTTGGAGAAAAACACATCGCAACTATCTTACACCATTAGAAAAGTAAGAGAGTCTTTGGGAAATATTTGCGACAAGATATTGGCCACAGAAAGTAAATTGGAGCAGTTGACAACGCCTTTACACGCTAGTGCACGTGAAGTGTTGGTAGAAAGTCAAAGAATGGGAGAGCAACCAGGCAACAAGGTTGCTGTCGTGAACAAGTAGTCCGAAAGGTTGGAAGCAGGAGGCATATTCGTTGGTTGTTTGGAAATGATTTTGTTCTTGTATGACTATACTGAGTGAACCGTGGATGTTTTGTGATGGATAGAATAAATAGCGGTTCCTTGTGATATTATGAGATTCCAAAAAAAACAACAACGAGGGAGAGACGTTTTTGGTCGCAACAATTGTGTTGCGGGGATTGAGGGGATTTCCTCTACAGACACATGGTACGCAAGTCTCGTAGTAAGAAAAAGAGTACTCAAGGAGAAAATAAAGAAGAAGCCGTTGTTGCTACTCCAAAGAAAGCAAGTGAAGATGATACGGATACTCAGTTAGATGGTGACGCAAAGAATTTGGAAGCAACCTCGGATTCTGACCATTGGTTGGCAAGTGAACGAGAACATTTTTCACAAAGTGGCAACGACTCTACAAATAATACAGTAGAAGACAGTGGAAAACAAGATACCGAAACAAAGGATGACGAGGAGAAAAAGCAACCCACGAGTTCGTTGCCTTTTCACAGCTCCTTGCAGAAGAAACTGTTTGATATTCGTTTACGCATGAACGAGGGCAGGAAACTCAACTCTCAAGCAGTTGAAGAAGAGTTGAAAACCAATCATTTCCGTAGCAAAGGCCAAGTTCCACCACGTAAGACAAAGCAGTCCAGTGCAACGAGTCGTCAGAACGAGGCAGCAACGACCACTAGTATCGGTTTAAAGGACAAGTTTTGGCGTGAAACAGCGGAACAAGCGGAACAACAATTGGCAAAAGATCTCGTCAAAAGGCGTCGAAGTGGGCAGAAACTTATTGGAGAAACGATATATGGTGAAGATAACTTGTATCGTGCTTATGAAAAACGATTGACGAGAATACCTGTCCATGAGATCGATCCTACCAAAGCGGAGGAAGAAATGGATCCCCTGGAATATGGTCGTGGTTCTCCAGTTCATCCAGATAGAGTTGAGAAGATGGTAGAAGAACTCGAGGAGACGGAAGAACGTCGCAGGAAATTCAGCAAGTGGCACAAGTTTGATAAAGAATCTGCAGATATTAGTTTCATTAATGAGCGCAATCGTCGTTTCAATGAGAAGATTGCCCGGTCATTCGATGAGTACACGCAGGAGATAAGACAAAACTTGGAACGAGGAACGGCGCTGCCTTAAACATTTTTTACTTGTTTGGTGTACAGTTCGAAAATATATGGACTCTCTGTTGCTTCTTCTACAGACTTGTCGTGACGAATACGTAGGAAACGTGGAAACCGAAGGGATATTCCTCTTTGAGAATCGGCGAAACCTATAGCAGCTTGATGGATAGGTGATAGCGTTAGTTCTGCTCCTCTAATTTCCCAAACCTACAGAATTTTCATTTGTTTCTTTCTTTGTTTGTGAAATCAACATACCTGACAAGGTTGTAACCATAAAGCAGGTCTTAATGAATCGTCAACCTTGTAATATGTTGGCTTTTCAGAAAGTGTTTTGTCTTGCAGATAAAATTCTGTTAGGCTTCTATATTCTTCGTCACTAAAGCCTGACATAACCTAAAGTGGAGATATGAAGTGAATTTTGGTAGGTTTATCCTACTGACTTACTTTGCAGACACTTTGGAACTCGCCATCGTAATAACATGCCAGTAAGAAAGGACTTAGCCATCCTGCCTTTCTACCGTTTCCCCACCAGGCAGCAATAGGAACCAAATCCAGAGTATCGCTGATTCCTTCCACATAATCCTTTTTTATTTTCGACCAACCTTGCGATCTTTTCGAAGGATAATACACGGAATTTGGGCCATCCAATGCCTTACACATGAGACCTTCACAGCCGTTGGACACAGCTTGGTTGAGCCATTCTTCAACCTACAAGTCGATCAGTATCTTTCATGCTCGACAATGCAGTAGGAAACAAACCTCCGAGGCATTGGAAGAAATGAGAGTTTCGGGAAGTGACACGTGAGTACTCTGGAAATGTTGTTCCAATAACTGTCGTCTCTAGTGTTTTCAAATATGAGAACCAAGTGTTTGTGTATTCTTCCACATACCTGACGCAAAGAGTGTTCAATCAGACACGTCCCATTGAAAAACATCAAGTCAAACACAATCACTCGAACCTTTTCCCATGATTCAAAGATATATTAGATTAAAAATAACTATACCTGCACAGTAATCTGATCCAATTCGACATCTTTTCTCGCACGTGTTGAAAGAAGCTGAAAAGGTAAATACATTTGATGATTGGAAGGATCGACAGCAACAATCTCTGCATCCAAAATAGCATCCACAACTCCAGGAATACGACTAAAATTGGTTACAACATCGGGATACTTGCTGGTCATATCTTCTAAGTTTCTCGAAAACAACTGAACACTGCCATTTCCAAGAATATGCACTTGACATCTTTGCCCATCATACTTCCATTCACAACAAATATCCGAGTCCGTTCCGATGTCTTGGATCATTTCTTCCACACTTTTCGTTATTTTTCCGAGTTGAGGTTTCAAAGGACAACCTGGTTGTAACTTGCAATACTCATTCAACTGTTCCCAGGCATGAGGATCCTCAGCTAGGAATGTTATTATCTTCTTCCAATCACCACACTCGGAAAAAGCTCGATTCATTCGTTCGACAAGAAGTTTGATTTCCTCTTTTCTTTCCGTACTATATCTTTGTATTTGTTCACGAGACGTCCATCCTTCTTCCTTGCTACATCGAATAGCGTCCAACAAAATAAATGCACGAGCAAGAGCTGCTATGACGGTCTTTTCTACGGCACCAACTCTCATATTCTGCGATAAAATTCTTACAATATAACGTGCTTCTGGACATCGACTGGTAACCAATAACGACTTGATAATATCTTTCTTTCGAGAAACACTTTTTGTACCAGTCGTCTGAGCCATTTTCTTTAAACATTGATAAACTTGTTGTACCGTTAAGCCATCCTTGCTGGAGTAAAAGAGTTTCTGCAACCTTGAACAACAGTGTTGTGCTACGTCTCCCAAGTCTCCGTATTGTTTATACAATGAGCGCATTGTTTCCTTGGAAACACTAGTAACTTCCATAATTGCCTTAGAAATGAGAGAACCTCCTACTCCTAGTTCAACTGCTTCCCAAGGAGCTGCAATTCCTATTATATCAGGCAAAGAACACGTCAACTCGTTCAAAATAGCCCATGAAAAATACATTACGTACTATTTGTACAAAGAAATACAGCAGGCAATAAATCCTCTTGAGACTTTAACAGTATCGCTAAGAACAGGTCGGAGAGTATCTCTATGGAGCTCAGCCTACTTTTCGTCTCTTGAAGCTTATCGAGGGTCGAAGCAACTGCCAAGAAAGGGAATCCTTTATCGTGCAATTGTATTTGAAATACATCATCAACGTCCCTAGGAGTAGTATTTTCCGAGCAATTTTGATGTTTTTCTGTGGGCTCTATCGTCACAGCTTGACTCGACGACTGCGCCAAAGTCCTCGTTTCCTCTTTTGGTTGAGAAATTGAGGAGTCTGTTTCGTTCCCACTGTACTTTGTTGGTTCTTTCTTCCTATCTTTGGTTGGTACAAACCACTGTTGAAGTGTAAGTTGCAAGGCGCCATCTCGTTGGCAGGAACAAGGCGGCCTCTTTCTTTTCATGCAAGGCACAGTTGCCTTTGTCTCGAATAGTGGTCCTTGTTGGGTATCAATAGAAGATACAACACACTAGTTGTACTGTATTTTCAACTCTATAAATATATATTTGTCTGTTTGTGTGTGTGAGCGAGCTCTCTTGAGGACAAATTCTGTCGATAGCTGTTGCTGTTGGTTTATCCCAATTGCATCTCGTTGCGTGTGTATTTTCTACCACATCGTTGGAAGCAAACTTATCGCTTTGTCTTTCCTGTATATATCCATCTATTGATAATGGAAGCTACTGCAGTCGTGAAAATAGGACATTACAAGTTGGGAAAAACACTAGGAGTAGGTTCTTTTGGAAAAGTGAAACTTGCCGAACACGAAAGCACCGTAAGCCATGGTTGCTTCACCCACGCTTCGCCATCCACACTTAATGTGTTGTGTGTTATCAGGGAAAGAAAGTAGCTGTGAAAATACTCAACAAACAAAAAGTCAAGTCTTTGGGAATGGACGAAAAAGTTCGCAGGGAAATCAAGATTCTGAAACTGTTTCATCATCCGCATATCGTTCGGTTGTATCAAGTCATAGACACTCCCACGGATATATTTGTAGTTACCGAGTACATCAGTGGCGGTGAGCTTTTTGACTATATCGTGGAAAGAGGGAGACTCTTGGAAGATGAGGCCAGGAAATGTTTTCAACAAGTAAGTGCGTTTGGGATTGCGTCGACCACCCTCACTTTTTTTTTGTGTGTATGTATGTGTAGATTATTTCCGGTGTTTCCTATTGTCACAAGCATATGGTTGTGCATAGAGACTTGAAACCTGAAAATTTGTTGTTGGATGAGCACATGCACATCAAAATTGCAGACTTTGGCCTATCCAACATTATGAAAGACGGCGTGTTTCTGAGGACGAGCTGTGGTTCACCCAATTATGCAGCTCCAGAAGTTATTTCAGGAAGACTTTATGCGGGACCAGAAGTAAGTACCGATGCAACGAACATCGGATGCTGATGGATAGATACCTAATGACTAGGTCGATGTGTGGAGTTGTGGTGTCATCCTCTACGCTTTATTATGTGGTTCCTTACCTTTTGACGATGAAAATATTCCCAATCTTTTCAAAAAAATTCGTGGAGGTATCTACGTGCTGCCTTCCTTTCTATCGGAACAAGTGCGAGACCTCATTTCTAAAATGTTGGTGACGGATCCTCTGTCGAGAATTACCGTCGATGAGATTCGAAAACATCCTTGGTTTCTTACCAAAATACCTAAATATATTGCTTTGGAAGATAGCATTCCAGTACATCGACAAGTGTTGCAAATAGATGATTTGGTATTGAAAATGGTACAAGACCGCACTGGCTTTCCTCGCCATAAAATTGTGCAAGCTTTGCGACGTGGAAAAAGAAACGAATATACAGTGGCTTATCATCTCATCAAGGATTCTTTGCTGAGAATGGAAATTGCCGAGCAATCGGAAGCTGCATTATCTTCCGAGTCTAGTGTAGATAATAATAGGCAGGTTGCATGTGGCAAGACAGTAGAACACAAGGAACAACAACAACAGCAACAGTATACCCAACTATATCAGAAATGGAGAAAACCTGGGAGGTAAGTAGGAAAAGAGCAACTACTGTTTTGTGGTATATCTTATGGCGATACTAGTTGTTATTATTCTTTGGGATGTTGTACAAATATTCCTCATGCCGGTCAAGTGATGTTGTATATTTATCAACAATTGGACAAACTGCAATGGAAATGGAGAGAATGTACAGCATATCAAGTAAGTTGCGCGCACTTACACAAAACAATACCAACGGATCAAATGATTGTCTAGTTGAAAGTATTGGTTCCTAATTCCGATTATTCTTCGCCATTAAAAATGGCCATTCAATTGTACAAAACACTGGATGGTTATGTGGTCGATATGCAAGTAAGTGAGTTGCACAATACACAATATACCGGAATATCTCACATTGTGGTAAGAAATTACAAGGAGGAAATGGCTCATTTTCATTTTTTTATGCGTGCGATAAACTGTTGGAACAATTGGGTTGGTAATGATCGCCAGCCATACACAATTATCGTCTTCTCGTCCAAGGAATGGATCCTCAAGATGGATGGATAAAGGCATCCCAAGTTGCACCATTGCGATATAAAAAGTACAATGCAACTGAATCGATAAACATCAAAAAACAAGAAATAGAAACCAAAAATAAAACCAATATATAGGAACCAGAAATATCGTGGATCAATCCAGAAAAGGTGGAACCCAAAGCAGAACCCAAAAAGTTGAGCGCTCCCAACGTGCTCTGTGCAAATGCCAAATGCGAGAAACCCAACACTTGAGGAACGATGGCATAAATACTGTTAAACACAACTCCCAAGGAAAGACCAAACAGCACACAAAACAAAATAAACTGCACGTGACTCGACGCAGGATAGAAAAAGAGGATATGAGGAGGATTGCCTCGGACATGTCCACTTGGCGATATTCGAAATAATAACCACGTGGCTAGCCAAATACAACCAGAAGCTACCGACAAGGTTCGATAACGACAGGTACGATCTGCCACATAACCACCTAATAACTTACTTAATAGTGCACAGGAATTCAAAATAGCAAAATAGACAGTCGCGCGTTCATATCGCATATGATTGTCTTCTTCTAAAAAGATAACAAAATGTTCGTACACAAAACCTAGCGCAAACTGTAGCGTGAAATAAACAACAGCCAACGCTGCAAAACGACTGGTGAAAATAGTCTCCGTCAATACTTGTCTCAAGTGATGCACATTCCAATAGGTTGTGCTGTTCTCTGTATATTTGGTCGTGCGGGAATCATTCAACGCCTTGAAGGACAAACTATTCGACTCTTCCATCTCAGTGGACTCCGATGCACAGGGAAAAGGGGAAGATAGTTCCTGTTGTTCTAAAACTAGAGAAGAGTCGTCGTCTTCCACTGGTGAGGGATTCTTTTCGTGCAGAACTTTGTAAGCAACAGGTAACACGAATAATGAATATATCAACAGTATGGACATATAAGCTAAGCGATATTTCCACCAACGAACCAAATATCCCAATAAAACGGGCGCAATAGACGCAGCACAACTATATCCAGCAAGAACCAAACCAACCGCTAAACCTCGACTCTTGGAAAACCAACTGCAAGTTAATACCACAATCACATTGGTTCCTGCCAACATGAACGAAAGAGCAAATAATAGGCTCAAAACTATATACATCCAAACCGAGGGAGAGACCACATACAATAGTCCTCCTAGTGCGCCCAACAACAAACCAGCCATAAGACAAGGACGAATGCCTAGATAGTCAACTGCCAGTCCAACAAAGGGAAGAAATATAATATTGCATAGTTTGTAGGTGTTGAGGGGAACCGTTGCCTCGGACAGGGATATATGCAGTTGTTTTCTCTGTGGTGATAATAATATACTAGGAGCGATATAAATGACTGTCAAGTGAATTCCATGAACAAAAGCAGAAGCAAAGGCTATACTCCAACGACTCGTGTTGCCACGGTTGTTGGATACGAAACGCATCAAACAAGGAAGAAAGATGTCACCAAGAGAGAAAGAAAGAATCACCAAGAAACAAAAAGGAGAATCACCGCCCAAGCGAATCTTTTGTCCACGCGACAGTTCTTTCGGGTGCTTTATTCTTTTGCTCTTTGCCACAACAACAATCGCAGTCCGTTACAACCGACAAGAATTGTACTTCCTTCATGCACAATAACAGCCAACCAAAGAGGCATAGTTCCTAAAACAGAGGCAAAGGAAGCAACCACCATACACATCAACGCAAAAACAATATTTTGTATGACAATGCGCTTTGTACATTTCGCAATTTTCCACAACCAAACAACTCGAGTTAAATCCGGCTGTACAAGAATAATATCGGCAGCTTGAACTGCTGTAGCACTGGCAAGTCCTAATACAACGCCTGTCGTAGCTGCCGCCAATGCAGGAGCATCGTTCATTCCATCTCCAACCATCACCAAACCACTCTTCTTCTAATAATAGAAAGAGCTCATTAATTCTCATTCTACAAAGGATATGTCAACATATATACCTCCTTGCTATATTGACTAATCCAATCCAACTTTGACTTGGGAGTCAATGAATGGAGTATCTCTATGTTGTTCTTCAATGTTTTGGGTAACTTGTCCATGATGGCACTAGTAGCTGCCAAAGTGTCTCCTGTTAGAATAGTAATACGTGCTTGTTCTCTTTGTAACAGAGACAAAGCTTTCACAGTTTCTGGTCTTATCTGATCCACAAAACAGAATATCGCTATTTTTCCATTCGAGTCTGCCAGTATCGCCACCGACTCTCCACGACTTGCCACTTCATCCAACTTGCTTTCTAACCAAGAAACAAAACTCTGTTCCAAGGAAAGATATTCCATAACGTAGGTCAATCGACCAAACCAAACTTTCTTTTGCCGTTGACCGTCTTGAAAAGTTCCTGATAACCCCAAACCAGACACGGCATGATACTCCATAGGAATATCCAACTCAAGTTTCGCATTCTCGGCAGCTATTTGCACAGCTTTTGCAAATGGATGAACGCTACCTCTTTCCAAAGAGGCTGCAAAGCTAAGAGCTTCTTCCCATCCTACATGTTGACAGCAACTCGCATTCGACATACAACTAATGACAACAAGCACAACTTAGCAAACATTTGCCATAATCATCTTCATACTTACGAATATTGTCGCTCACGGTTCTGGTCTATCATGTTATCCTGAGAAATATTCCATACAATTTCTGGTTGTGAACATTGTGGAGAATATGTCATAATACGAACAAGATGAACACTTCCTCTCGTCAAAGTTCCGGTCTTATCAAATGCAAAATGATTGCAACCTGAAATATTCTCAATCGACTTTGCACCGCCCTTGATAAAAACTCCACGAGATGCTGCAACACTTAGGCAACTTAAATATGCTACTGGAGCACCTATCACCAGTGCACATGGACTCGTTGTTACTAGAAACCCTAACCCTCTCGATAAAGAACCCCCAGAACCCCAAAAAGCAATGCTATACTTCTTTCCCCATAACCCAACACTTAAAGGAGACAAAAATGATATAATACAAAAGGATATCAACAATATCAATTTCGAATACAAACTGCCAAATCGATCAACCCATACTTGGATAGGAGGACGATTCCTTTGAGCTTCCGCAACAAGAAAAAGAATCTTTTGTAGCGTAGACTCGCTGCTCATTCTGGATACTTCCAATACTAGGGAACCATCGAGCGTTCGACTTCCAGACAAAACTTCAGTTCCTTCACCAACTGAATAAGGTACGCTTTCTCCATTGAAATGCTCTCTCGTAACGAAAGCAGAGCCCTTTCTCACAATACCATCACAAGGTGCTATTTCACCTGCTCGAACTAAAATCCAATCTCCAGGTTTCACTTGGGATAGAGATACTTCACAAGGTGACTATACAAGAGTTCATATAGGTACATTCATCAAGCATCAATATAATTACTTACGTCGTATAGCTTTTCACTCGTTCCAACACACAAGGCAGTTTGTGGAATATTATCTCGAAGCGAGTCCAACCTTTTCGTAGCAAATTGTTGGACCTTTTTCTCCGCGATATGCGATAAACTATAGAGAAGGACTAACAATGTACCTTCTACTAGTGAGCCTTGAACCACTGAAGCTACTGCTGCAGCTGTCATTAACACATCAATATTGACATCTCTGGCTTTCAAAGAACAAATTGTATCATCCAAGGCAGGCAGTCCACCAACCACGAAACATATTCCAAGCAATACTGTCGTCACATATTTTCGGAGACCAAAATATCGACCAACTAGAGCTACAATAAATAACAGAGCAGCAAATATAGGCACGCGAATATCGCTTTCCATGGAGTCTAGTACCACTTCCAAACGGTTGGCAACGTGCTTTGGGAACGATACATGTAACAAATACTTTACGAAGGAGTCCTTTTTGTTTCCGCTGCCACCACATAAAGTTCCGTCACAGTGAAACACGTTGTCCTCCCATGAAAGACTATTCACTGAATTGCTTTCTTCATTTGTCTTTACAGTCTTCTCCCCGTGTCCACGAGTATTCAAGTGTGCCAGCCATACTTTGGTTTTCCAACGAGACAGCAAAGGCTTCCAATACATACTAGTCAAGAATAGCTGCTTTTTCTTCCACCATGATAAAAAATAGAGTGTTACTAGGTCGTTTCTTCTTCTATGCAGTGAAAACACTTTTGGGTTGCAATGAATAAATAAACTTGACGACTTGTGCTCACGTTGCACGAGAGACAACAAAGTATTCCAATCCATTGACACTGTCCACACACGCGCGCGATGCTCTCCAACCAACCGATATGCTTTCTCTGGGAAGGACACTTTGTTCAACAAAAACAGTTCATCTCCTATTCATATATTCTATGACATCACATAAAAATTAGGAATGCTGGGACATCCTTTATCTTCCCCTTCTCATGCAGAAGACCGGATATGACGTGTGCAAGTTTGGTTGGCCAGCACCGGCACTTGCTGTGGTGGTGACTTGCATTACTTATGAGAACTCGTCACCAAACCATCGTAACTTTACAAGACATTCAATTATTCAACAAACTGAATAGCAACATAAGAATGAGAGATGAATATAAGCAGAGTCCAAGTCCATCTCATATACCTATTCTCTCCAGCAATTCTTCAACTATGGCTGCTTCTTCCAACAATATGGATAGCGAAGACTCTTCTTCCATCCATTTTCAAGCAGAATTGGAGAATCATTCACTACGAAATAATAATATTTCGAAAAAAAACATATGTTGCCAATATCTATGGCCATTCCTTCCCAACAGTCGGTTGACATATGAGAACCCAAAACGGAGGAGACAAGTGACCAGAAAACTACAGCTGGACATTGTTCCAACAACAAAAACTGGAATGACAACATGCCTTGCGTCGAATATCGCTGTTATTTTACGTATCTTTATTGTTTTCATTCTATTCTGCTTGTTGTTTTCCTCCAATTCGTTTATAGAGGACAACGATGGTGAAGGACTTTCCACTCATGTCACACTTTTTTGTCGTCATTCTCCTCCTATCATGGACTCGATGGACATAACTATAGACGATTGTGCCATGAAGATAGGAAATATAGAGTGCACAACCAACAATATATCCCATCTACAGTTGCTGTTGGAGTTGCACAATGTTAATTCCATGAGCCATGCAAGGTCAAGGGCTCTTCTCCCAATAACGGACGTTATAGCGTAATCATAGAGCCACTGCAACAAAAGATGTTTCCATCCATGAAGAGACATTGCCTCAACTCTCAAAAGTAAGAAGCAAATATTGTCATATTATCTATATATATATTTGCAATATTACAACTGCTCATTTCCGCTAGTTAGTGTAAACTTGTACAGCTCATCTCTTTTTCGGCGAATCATTTCCATTCGTTCTTCGACTTGAACTGGCAGTTCATGCGTATGTAATAAATATTCGTAATGCTGAAAAACACAAAGAGTTCCAATCTCTTGCAAACAACTACAATTTTCGAGATATAAATACTTGTCCACTATTTCCTTTTGAAACACTTTCCAAAACAAATATTCTTGTGCTATCCATGCAAGGCGTTCTCTCTCCTCTTTTGCACATTTGGTCAACCAACGAATCTGTACTATTTGAAGTACTTGACGAAAGAATGACTTCCAACTCAGTCCAAACCGACTTTCCAGATACACATCCAATTTGTCTTTGTGACATTCCAATTCCGTATGGAGTTCGCCCCATTCCGACATATAAAAACTGCTATTATTATTACTACTAGTATTCATGTAAGGAGCACAACTCGTGGGAAGCACACGATAATTTTCCAACTTGGAGTCTTCCGTACAAAGATGGACAATAATACCAAAATCACTTTGTAAAATCTCGCAAAACTCTTTCATCCAAGCTTCTTCTACGAGATATCCACGTACGACATAACGTCCACTTCCTCTTCTCCTACCACTAGTCACTACACCAGGAACATAACGACCATAGACATGAATACGAGAAAACTCTCTACAACGCCTTCTTCCTACAATTGGCTTTTCTCGATCAAAAATATAGGTTGCTTGACAAAGTTTTAACTGTTGTGCAACCTCTTTGTACTTTTGTTGCGTCACTTTCAATTCTTCGCGAATACCTGACAAGACTTGGTTCACTACCCAAAGATGGGTTAATAGACAGGCTTTTTTCAACACAAAGGACCCAAAACGTTCTCCCACTACCTGCAACACAAAACGGTTGTATATCTCCTCAAAAGACTGGTCGTCAGGCTTCCCCTCCAAGTTTCTCCATACCCGACACGAACTTTTATCTAGACGAATATGGAACAACTTCCACAGCAATTGAGCTTGCATGTGTATCAGTGAATAGCTGTAAGGATGCTGTACGAACAAACGACAAACTCCACGTCTCAAATCTGCCCTTGCAAACTCTTCCGCTCCACATTCCTTGCAGTTTGAACACTGCCTTCCATCTTCTTGCCTCTTTGATTCCACTTGTTGCAACACTTGACTCCAATCTATCTTATCCGTAGGTTGTATAGTCCCACAATGTACATCATAGAACACTTGTGCAAAGTAGGTTTGCGGGCAATCTCCCCAACGATCTCCTAGAAAGCGAACTTTGGACACTTCTTCTCTGTAAAAAGAGGAATAATGGAACAAGTTGCTAGTATCCCTTTTTTTCAGCGCTTGAAAAAGTTTGGCGTCTAGTTGTTTGTCGACAAGATCCTCCAAAGTTGGATAAATTGGCATTCACTGGAATCGCCACCACGACACAACATTTTGTACTATCATTTCTCTCTCTCTCTCTCTCTCTCTTATATATATATATATATATTATGTGCAATATAGATTATACTCTGGTCTATGAAAAATAGACTAACAACCCAAGCGACGGCTGAAAGTACAATTTATTTACTAGGCAACTCTCCTATTCCTCTATGCCAACTTGATGACACATTTTTCCCTTGACGTAAATAGGAAAGACTTGATTTATCCTCAAAAACAACAACTTGAGATAATCCTTCTATATTATCCCATTTCTCTTCTTCATTCCAATATGACCTCGAAGGATGATAATCATCGTTTCTCGATGCGTGCTCATTCTCATCGTCCTCCTCAACTCCTTTCCTCCTTCTCTCGTTCCTCCACAAATCGTAGTCACCTAGTTCTTGGTTATCAGAGCGCATCCTCGTGGATACTTTTCCTGATGGATATAAAGCGCGATCATCTTTCTTCACACCACCTAGAGAATCATTGTGCTTTTCTGAATGACGGAGAACATCACTGCTGCCGTTCAAAGTTGAACAACTATCATCACAGGTTGTACTTTCCAATAATGAGGAAGCAGTCGTCATTTCCCCTTGAAATCGATAACGATCTATAGGCACTCTCGTTCCACTTTGAAAACACGCAAATAACCACTCCAACCGAACAACCGGAATTCCCCACTTCAACGCCATCGGATACTTTTCACTACAAGTATTCTCAACTATCAAATGAGTCGTATGCCTTTTCGATAACCGTTCTAAATAAGTTGCTCCAATCAAATGAATAATTTCCTTGATATATTCACGATGGTAGTCCATTCTCGTGAAATCCACATCATTATAGAATCCTGACAAAGTGATCTTGCAAGGCATCATCGTCTCCAATGGCAATCGCCACTGCAATGGTCGAAATAAGATACTGCTATGAGGAGACAGTAAACGATGGAACCGTAAACATGCCTTTACCCAATAACTTGTGACAATACAAATCTTTTCAGGAAAGGTATCTATAGCACCATGAGATACAATCAAATGAGTAGGAATTCCACTCTCTTGTACCAACACGCCCTGGGCTGCCTGGATTTCGTTGGATACCTCTTGCTCCAAGCCTCCCATACTTAAAAATGAGGAATGGAAACGGAAGCGAAGACCACGAAATATGCTACTAGAAAAGGAGGACTGTTGTACTATTTTGCCCTTTTCTATCTTATTATTATGTGTCGTCGATAACGAATTGCTTTCTTCAGCCAAGCTGTTGGCGTGCAATGAAAACGTCTCTATCGGATATAAATCATATAAAGATACTCGAAAAGGACCATCATATGCAAGTTGACCATTTTGTATACAACAATGGAGCCATTCCAAAGTAACAAAGCGGACGTTGGAATGAAAGTAGCAGATAATCAGGTCACGATAACGATGCAAATCCGATGAACTACGGTCAGAGGAACCGACTATTATATGTGTCAAAGGAGAAAATAAACAATTACTGCGAGTGGCTCCAGTTCTATCTAATAGTTGACTCGCACGTTTCATCTCTTCTTCTGTACAACACAATAAATAAACACGACAAGAAAGAAGAATTAACGAGGATGCCTTAGGACAAAATGGCACAATGGGATCTTCGTCGTCGAAAAAAGACTGTTTCCGTCTCTTCTTCTGTGGGTCAGTAGACGTCTGGTCTAAGAAAGGCGCACTTTTATCTTGTTTTTGAGCCACCAACTTGAATTGATTCTCATCGACAAGTTTTTCATACTTTTGACAACTCCAAAGCCAATCTATGGTAACAATGTGCATTTTGCACTTGAGCGCAAACTCATACTTGAGTCCCTTCGGTTCTAACCCGATGAGATGAGAGCAGGTCTTGGAAAGATCACCAGAATAACTCGCTCCTAGAGAAACACAAACTTGCTCCACCTTTTTTCTACATTCTAGAGATAACCCAGTCACACTAATAAATAATCCTTGTAGCGGTTTTAGACGAAAACCACTCATAGCCTCTATTGGATTGTCCCACTTGTCCAAAGAAAGCAACCAATCGGGATGCACCAAAGGAATACCCAACTGTTGAGCAGCTCTTGTTTTACTAGATCCCACTTTCGTACACAACAAAACGGAGACTTTGGCATCAAACTCCACAAAAAGTGCGCCCAAAGAACAAGCCGCGCTTTTCAATTTTTCGACTTGCTCCACAGGAATGCCTGAACAAGCAATCTTCCACCCTTGCAATATTTTACCAAGCTTTCCATCGTTTTCTTCTTTCATAAGAAAACAATCTGCAATTGGAAGAGATGTACCACACAAGCAAGCTTTACGGACAAGCAACAATAACAACAACCATGCAACATGGGAGAAATGCAACAGAACGATTCTCCATTTGTGGAATTCAAGTTTTTGATCTATTTCCAGAAGAAATCACACACACACACACACACATATATATATATATATATATATATATATATATATATACAAACTCATGCCTACGAAATATATGAAAATGGACATCAAGGAAAAAATGAAATGGAAAAAATCGAGCTATCCTTGACATTTATTGATCTAGTAGACTAGCTCCATGACCGAGGTGATCATACTATTTATATATCAGCATGTCGACTTGTCATTTCCGTTGCACCTACACACACATCTCCCTTTATTCGACTCACTCGCGCCTCTCTACCAGCAGATGATGTTAGCCCGCCATTTTGAACAAAACTCCCCACCCAAAAAAAAAATGGAGGGAAAATCGACGATTGAAAAATGGCGCCCAACAACGCTTCTCCTCGGCAAAGAAATTTGTGTTTTCTGTTGGTTGGTGGTGGTTGTGGGAAACAACAGCTTTGTGGTGTAGTGTTGCCATGGTTTCCAAAGAAGAACAAAACTTGGCAACCACGTTTCAGTTTGAAGCACGTTTGACTCAAGCCAGTCTAATAAAGAAGATCTTGGAGGCCATCAAAGACTTGGTTACCGATGCAAACTTTGACTGTTCGGCTGAAGGTTTATCTTTGCAGGTATTTTCAGTCATACTGTGTTTTCGACGGTTGAATAACGCAAAATCAGGCAATGGACTCATCTCATGTCTCCTTGGTTTCGATGGTTCTTCACGCTCAAGGGTTCGAAATGTTCCGCTGTCAACGAGCTGTTTCTCTGGGTATCAATCTGGCGTCGTTAACCAAAATATTAAAGTGTGCAGGAAATGATGACAGTATAACGCTAAGAGCAGACGACAAGGGAGATAAGGCGGAGTTTGTGTTTGAAAGTCAAACGCAAGACCGTCTTTCTGAGTTTGAACTGAAACTGATGGACATCGATTCAGAGCATTTGGGTATTCCTGACACAAAGTACAGTGCAGTCGTTGAAATGCCTTCTTCAGAATACAGACGTATCTGTTCCGACCTAGGGGTGATGGGTGATACCGTGAGGATATCCGTCTCCAAAGAAAGTGTCAAGTTTCAAGTGGATGGTGATATTGGCAAGGGAAGTGTCTGTCTACATCCATCTTCTGTGGTCGATAAGCCTACAGAAGTTGTGAAAATTTCCTTGGAAGAACCTGTAGATATGATTTTTTCCATACGCTATCTCAATTTCTTTGCCAAAGCAGCTCCGTTGAGTGACACTGTTACGCTTTCACTCAGCAAAGACTTTCCTTTGCAGGTGGAATTTAAATTTGGCGAACAGATGGGATATTTGAGATACTATTTGGCACCTAAAATAGACTGAGTTTTGTGATTGGAATAAAAACGTGGTGTGAAATTTTCCGGTTGGTCCTTTGGAGGGAGGAGGAGGGATGGCACAAAACATTCCGTTGATTCGTGTGCAAGAAGAATGGCTTCCTTTACCTTATGAAAATGAACTATTTATATTATCCAGAAAAGGAGTAGATTGCGAAATAAGGAACGAAAGGTAACTATTTTTACCAACAAACTACTTGTCCACTCCTCCACCTCTGTTTTTATTCCCAGGTTCAACCAGACGTGTAGCGATGGCTCGTTGGTGTTGACAACCCAACGACTTGTTTTCGTCCATAAACAAGCACAACCACAACGTCCCACTATGGAATCCTTCGAGGCTCCTCTGTATGGCATATGGAACGAGGAGTTTCACCAGGTATTGCTTTTGCTCCCATTCTGTGTGTACCACATCCTCACGCTTGTGAAGCCCATACTCGCTGCAAACTATCTCACGTGTGACGTCCAACCAGTGAGTGCGTTGCTACATACCCTTGTTCTACCCTGTGATTCACGTTGCAGTTTGACGATCAACCTTTTTCTGGCATCGTTCGTTGCAAGTTTTCGTTCAAACAAGGCGGCGTAGGAGTTTTTTTGCCCATTTTTTTCACTTTATTATCGTTGCATCGACAGCGACGTCAACAATCATCATCTGCTGCGCAAGTCAACCATGAACAATTGTTTCGTCACATCCAACAGCGTTGTTCTGCATTCGTAGATCCCAGCGATCCCACGCGCATCTATGTGGCACAACCAGCGCCAAGCGATTGGAATTCGCAGCCGCAGCAACGATCGCCCTCTTCTTCTGGGCTTTGCTAATTGCAAAAAAATTTGTGGAGGATAAAGCATTGGACAACAGGCATGAAACAAGCAAAAAGTGGTCGACTGGCTTTACTAGTAACAGCAGCAACAACAACACTACTCGTTGGTTGTCTCTTGTTGGGTGGTTATGTAAGGGTAGCCATGGGCAACCACCGTGGAGAAGACTTTATCACGTTGGGGGAACCAGTGCAACGTTTGAGCGTGTCCTCGTATTCTAACGGGCGTCAAGTATGTGCCAATGCAGGTCCCTTTGATAATGCGAGTCTGGAGATTGAATACACGCAACTTGCCAATAACAAGGTATCTGTCAAGCTTTGTTCTTCTGTGGTGTGAGAACCTTCATCACCCTCGTACACAACGCCCTTGAGAGAGTGCTCTGGAAAAAAGAAGAGATAAAGAGACTTCTCGTTGCCATCCTCCTCCTTTTTCTTTATTCAACTATCACGCTTGTAAAAGATCTCGATATTCATCATCGCGAACGTCGTCCCCATGAGGTACCGAAACGCGGACCAATTCATCCAGTTTGCGTCGGTTCAACACAACCAACAACCTCGGCGGGACATTTTCTAGGACACATTTCTGTCTCGCTATCTCATCTCCACGCAACAAGCTCTCCAACATATCCAATGCTACCACATCCATATACACAACCAAAGAAGCATCCAACACCACATTATCCACTGCATTTTCCACCTAGCAACAACAACAACAACAACAATAATGATATATGTATGTACATGTGTGTGTGTGGATGTCCTTTTCTGGAGGTGATGACACCTACCTTTTCCAATTCTTCTTTCATACTTCGTTGCAAGGAAATGGCGTTGATAAAAAACAACAATTGGGGTAACCGAAACACGACTTGTCTAGGTTCTCGTCGTTCCTCTTTCCACACCACAAAACAGTGCTTCCACCAATCCACATTCCAAATATTTACAAAATCCAATATCCTGATATCCTCCATAGTCAATGCGATACCCAAGTTGGTCTCCTTCTACCTACCGCCAAAGAGAAACGACAATGGGAAGATAACAAACCAATATGGCCAACCCCAAACCCAACACCGAACCAAAAAACAAAGGTGCCAAAAAGGACGCAGTGAAAACCAACCACTCTGCAACATCCAAACGATATAGTCGCCTCCATTCTTCCCATTCAATGAGTCCCGATACGGATACACAGATGATCGACGCCAACAGACATTTCGGGATAAAAGAAATAAAACCGGCCAGTCCCCATGAAGCAAAGGCCAGAAATAGTGCAGCAACGATTTGTGCAACCGGAGTCTTTGCTCCTGCATTGGCATTTACGGCAGAACGTGAAAAACTGGCAGCTATTATACGATATAAGTAACCAAGCGTTCTTCCGCCAATCATCGCTGCTTACCAAATGGATAACATTGCACAAAACCACCAAAAATATTTGCCAATCCTAAACTGGTTACTTCGCGATTCAAGTTGATGCTATACTGTTGCTTGGATGCCAAGGATAACGCAATCGATGTACTGACCAAAAAAAACATCATGTCGCCATGATGGACACTGAAAATAGATAGCGACTCACCTCTCAATCAAAACCAACAGAGTGAGAGTCGATATTGTACGTAAACGAAAGGCGTCTTTCAAAGCTTCCATTCCAGGCAATCGGAACCGCGGAAATGCTTGTGGAACGGAACCAACAACTTCCATACCAAAATGCGAGGAAAAATGAGTCATCCAATTGACCAAAGTTATCGTTATCAAAATTCCAACCATGAAGAATGAATACCAAATAGAAGCATGAACTGACTGAAAAACTCGCTGTAAATAGGACGAAAAATAATATTTGGACACATAAAAGTAAATCAAAATACAGACAGACAATAAGGTTGAAGAAATGTTGAGTTGATAAAGACTCCGAAATACAAGACCAACCACCTCCCACTATTCCAGTAATTATTTTTGTACCGTCTTTCGATTCTACTGGTGTACACAACTTACAGCATATGCACTTTGCAAAACAGATATTCCTAAAAGAGCTCCCAACTCATTACAAATAATAATGATAGCGACTGCAGAAGTGAAACCTAAAATAACAGTAGGGCTAACATATTTGGAAAGATGTCCACCGCCTAATAAACCTAAAATAATCAACAGTAGACCAACATATAAAGAGTAGACGGAAGCCAACTCTAAAGCTGTGAAAGACGTCCACTGTGGAGATATGCTCTGGCCCACATTCAATGAAACCAAAGCAACCGGCCCGCCAATAAGATTTCTGGAACTAGAAAGCAACGCCTCTACAAACATAGGCACCGCAAAGTGAAAACTTACTGATTGGGGCAATCTTGCTAGAAGAGAATAGCTCAGTCCTTGACTAGAGGGATGTTTTTTAAGAAAACTGTATTTTTAACTAACACACACTTACACCGAACAAACAAGTCCTACCGTTAGGCCAGCAAATATATCCGTGATAAACTGAAACAAGTCATAAGAAGAAAGCCACTTCAAACTTGGAAAAATAGTTTGCAAATAACTTGTACGAGAAGACAGCAAAGTTTGCTTTGATTCTCTCAAGTTAGGTTGTTGCATCTCATATATATTTGATATTTTATATTAAAGCTTTCTATCCACAAAATGACCTCCTTCCCCCAACTCTCATATGTCTCTCCAGCAACAACAACAACTCATCTTAGCATGCGCATCGATTTTCCTCGTAGAAAAAGCAACGACGCTCTTTCGGCTCTAGCTTTTCTATTTTATCTGCACTATAGAGCAGTAAACATCCCACTTGCACAAAACTATGGATACAACTATTCTCTCTTGGAAACTGACGGAACACTCGTCAGAAGAAGCAGTCTTTCTAATCTAGTAACAACACTATCCAGTTTGGTCTTTGTTTTATTCACCAAGTGTCTGGCATCTGTCAATTTTTCCAGACCTTCTCCCACAACTATACTTTGTTCTGTCTTTTCCAACTACCACACACAAGGTTTACTAGGCGAATTTCAATAACCAAGTTTCCACGAATACCTCTGTCAACTTTTCCATATAAGAGGCCAACTGAGCAGATAATTCATCTTGTGAACACATCACACTCCATAAAATACTTTCCAACTCTTCATAAGTAGCTTCGAACCAAGTCTTCTCCTTGTTGTTCGTAGTTGGCTGCTGCTCTTCCATTTTCCCCCCACAGAAGATTTCATAATCCAATCACCAACATCGTAAGAATAATAAATAGAAAGAAGAGACCAATAATCAAACAAAACTGTCCTCTTCCCGTTTCTCG
Source organism: Galdieria yellowstonensis (assembly GCA_026122205.1). NCBI lineage: Eukaryota > Rhodophyta > Bangiophyceae > Galdieriales > Galdieriaceae > Galdieria > Galdieria yellowstonensis. The sequence goes on along the minus strand of JANCYU010000036.1, from coordinate 102,370 downwards.
AACCAATCGAGATAATCTTCCTTGCAACAATTGCATCCTCCCTCGAGTAGAATCAAAACGTCCTTCCACTTCTTCCAACATTCGATTGTGTTCGTTCAACTCCTGATGAATCTCCTTGCCCATATTCCCAATTCTTATCACTGCATTGGCCAACTCATCCAAATCTTCTCAAGAAATAAGCAATCAATGAAAAATAGCGTCCATCAACCAACTTACTTCCGTCTTGTTGTTCCACGAGACTTTCTTGTCTAGCAGCTTCATCTTGAATATACTGGTCATTCAAACGCTCCATATTTCGAGCTGCTCTTTCCTTTCTCTCGTCTTCAAAAACCGAACTCTTCTTTACTGCAAGAGAACTCGCTCCTCCACCCAGCGCTTGCTTCTTATCTGCCTCCAACTTTTGAAGCGTGCGTGAACTCTGCAAAGTAGATTTGATGTTCTCTAGTTCATTCATGGTTTCCGAAACAAACCGCTTTCTGGAATCCACTTCGAATTGAGACAAATTGAACTTGACAGGGTTTCGTTCCACTACACTATGATGAAAGAGCGCTTTAACAAATACAGTGAGTGGGTGCCAACCAACAGACATACTTGACCGTCTTTTGCAACTCTTGTAAATCCAAGTACACACTCCGAAGAGAATTCTAGATAAAACAACAATTTCAAACTTCCAATACACGAGCCTCATTACATACCTGCAACTGAGTGTGAAGCCAATCAAACTCTTCGCTGGTTGCAGTGTTGGTAGAGAACAACAATCGTTTCCATCGCTCAAAAATATCCTACAGGGATGTTTCTCTCATAATATCTCCTTTAGCTTTCAATAACTTACACGAATAGAAACAAGACTCTCTTTTACTTGGTCACGAACTACATAGAAAGGGTCTTGTTGGGATGGCGATGATAGAATGTGGTGGGATTGCATGGAAATAACACAAGTGCCAACGACACGACACGGCCAAAAGAAATACGACAAAGCGCGTGGGGAAATTGCTTTCCAATAAACATTTTTTCTTCGTTCTTTCTGTTATTCCCTTTCCAGGAAATATTTCATACTTGGACAAAATGTGGTTCTAGGTTCACAATAAACCATCACTTTTAATAGCCTTCTCCTACTGCTGGAGTCATTCCAAGACTATTCACATACGTCGACGGGGATAATAGCTACAAAGTTCCAAACGCTGGTCAAACACAATATGCATACTCTACGTTACAAACAACCTTCTACACTTTATTCTCCTCATTCTTTTTCATTTTCTCCGGTTGATGATACAATACCTAATCCATTCCAGTGAATATTTCTTTCCAAACTTCATCAACCCATCCCTTGTACTTACAATAAGGTATCGACCAGCTACATTGAACCCACTCAGGTGTTCCAATGCGTTTTTGGCGTCAAGAATATCTTCGTATACAACAAACGCTGTGCCACGAGTGTTGGGAGCGTTTCCCAACCGTATCTGCCTTATTGCTCCAAACTTGCCAAAAATATCATACATTTCTTCCGCCGATATTTTAAAAGGAAGGTTTCTACTCGTGTAAGAATGAATGTAAGAATGTCAAACGCCATACCTTATATACAACACACGGTTGACTTCAGGTGCCAAACGTGCAGGACCAGGCCTCTTCACTCCTGCCATGGATGTTGTCTCAGAAATCCCAAAAAATCACGGGGAAAGGATGAAGAGGAAAAGCATTGCCGCGTCATCTCTTTTCGCTTGTGTTATGCCAAGACATGACTTGATATTGCTTTTGGTTACAATACTTGCCACGAAACGCTCATCCAACGTACTGGGCGTACATGTATGAACTTTGGCAAACTGAACCGTTTCGACTCTTGTTGTCGTTATTTCTTGTAACGACACACCCACACATACACATATCAATATAAATATATCAACAACAAGCAGCAGGATATATTTCAAGACAACAACAACAACAACAACACCAGCCAGTCGAGTCGACTTCGATGGCGCCAAAGAAAGACAACATGGGGGTGCGTCTCCCCATTTCAAAAATAATCCTTGGCGAGCGTTGCATTTCCTCCCGTTCATTAGCACAAAAACCAGTTGCTTGGGGATCGATTGCCTCTTCTATCTTCTTCCTTCTTACCGCTTATCCTTCACTACACGATTACTGCAATGTATATAAACGAAGCGTTCAAGACCAAAAAACCTAGAGATCCTTCTCATCTTTTGGAGAGTAAAAACGGTGATGTATCGGAAAAGAAACTCACCCAACTTTCCAACCAAGGCAACCTTGCAAAATCTTCGCAAGAAAAGATCCAGACATACTTCAAGGAGGCATCCAACGATGGTGCAAGTGTTGCGGAACATACTTGTTCGACAACTAGGAATCAAGGAGACAAGCAACATCCGGAAGCACCGCCATCATCTACCAGTGCCAACAATCACCATCACCACTACCAAAACAAAGAGAATCTATCAACTAGTTGTATTCGTCCTCATACGACAACCAAAGAGGATGGACCAAGAAATGTGGATGAGACGAGTCGCCTTACGTGCAACGATACTCTGTCCTTGTCTACCAGAAAAGACAATAGTCAACACAGTCTTATTGCAAAATATGACAAGAGCGTTCTACCTGAATGCCTGTCATTTTTATTGGACGTTTTACAAGGACTGGAAAATGCATGGATCCTGCTTCGTTCGAGAAGACAGTTGGTGCTCTTTCGCAGAGTGCAGCCTATCGTTCAAAAAACACTCCGAAGAAGGCTCACCTATGAACACGTTTGTCAAATAGCGAATTTATGTCCCGAATTGCTGAAATTGAAGAAATGGAAAGATGCACAGGACGATGTAGAACTTGACCTTTGTGATGTGTCGCATGAAATCTTACAAGAGAAGACAAGCAGTCCGAAGACTTGTATTGTTGCTCGTAGAATATTTCTTCATCGCAAGTTGGTAGAAGCTTTTGAACAGGGCAAGTTTCCACTGAATGCGCGCGATCCCTGTGAGGAATCCTTCCAGCGGGATAATACTGCCAACTCTTGTATGAAGAGAAGCATCGAGAATGTGGAAGAAAAGGAAGAGTCTGTGTGGAAAAAAACCTTTAAATTGGCCGAGGACACCTTTCATGGTCCGCCAACGGAGCCATCTTGTAAGGACTCTGCTATCTCCGAAAAGCTGCTGAAAAAGGTTCGCGAAAGGGAGCTTCGAGAAACACATCAAATCTCCGTAAGAGAAAAGCAACGAGAACAAATAGTATGGAGTAGGCTACCTAAACTTGCAGATGCTATTCGTTCCATCTTTGCATCATCTAAAAAGACCGTCTTGCCATTTCAGTTATTGGTGAAACAGCTCAAGGATCAAGAAATGATTCTCTTTAGCGACGAAGAACTTTCCGAGCAAATATATGAAATTGGAAGAAAGATACCACAGTGGCTTCAGGTAGAAGAAAAAAATCAGAGGAATGTCAAATTGGTCAAATTAAATACTCGCATGAATTATTTTCCTCTTCGAAAACAATTGATGACGACGACCACATCGAACTGAGGGTGCGGAATTGCGGAAGGTTCACAAACGGGAGGAAAACTCCAATCTCTGACTTGGCCTTTTTTTTGTGGGAGGAAACGCTGAGGATTGTTGTGGGTGACTTGTGGTAGCAGCAGAGCTCTTGGTCAAATCCTATCCTTTAGGTTTCGTTCAAACATATGTCGATGAGTTGCTTTGTGAATAGCAGATTTGTGAGCCTTTACAAAGTTTCTCACTTTGGCTGTCACAAGAGCTTTATTCAAGTCTTTCCTCGTAGTGTTCGTCTACTGCGCCATCAACAACCGGTTCAGCTGTTTTGCTGTCAAAAAGGTTTCCAAAGCGTATCCAGTCAGTACTTTTTCAATAGAAGAGAACTGCTCAAAGCTTTATTGGTTGCTTCTGTTGCGCCCTTTGTGTCTGTTTTTCCTGCAAAAGCAAGCCACAACTTTAAGCTTACTGGACAGTATGAACAAGGTAAACCTTGTGTTTGATGCATTGATTTCCTTATTCCTGATGAAATTGTATACAGACGTCCGTAATATGATAGAAAGTTTGAGAATGGCTTGCGACCTGCAGAGAGATACACCCGAACATGATAGCACCGTACAAAGTATCCGAAAGCAAATGAGTGACTTTGTCTCCTTTTATCGTAGAAATCCAAATGTTGCAGGGTCGCCTTCGTTTAGTACAATCTATACTGCCATCAATACTGTTGCTGGGCATTACACAACTTTTGGTACAGAATATCCTATTCCGGAGAAACGAAAGGCAAGATTGGAACAACAATTTAAAGATATCGAGAGGGCTGTCTCCAGAGGCCGTTGACGTCTCTTTCCAAATGCAATAAAGGAACGAGGCTTTGTGTTGGGATTTTGTGGATGAGCAACCACTTGTCGTTGCAAGAAACCAAGTCGCATTTTCGTAACCGAGTCAATGGACTGATCGAGCATATTGCGAGTAGCTTGAGGGTATAAAGAGAGAGAGAATAGTTGGAAGTTTTGTCTTTTGAAATACATAGGACTTGTTGCGACAGGGAGCTGAACCCAGTCCGTGGAAAGACTATGCAGGGGACCTTGAGGTATGTATAAGAAACGTGCAGCTGCAGCTCGATGACTTTGAACTAGTTGCGACTCGCTGTAGAAAGTATTTGTAGGGATTTTGAAGAGCTTATAACCTTGTCGTTTGAAATACAAGTGTTGACAACTCAAGGCAATCTACCCCAAATAATGTCGGAAATAGACCACATAGAGACGTCTGTGCAGAACCGCATAGGAGAGATTAACGATGCACTGGAAAAAACGGGTATGCACTTGTCTTTTCACGTCTGCAACGACTCAACGTGCGATGGTCAGCCGAAATAGCGACTCGTGCACTACAGCAAGTATCAGATTACACTCCTTGGATGAGTGACGCGTGAATCTAAGAGTAGGTTGCAGATTTTGAAAGTTTTGTGTCGTTCGAGGGTACTTGGATCCATGTACTTTTTTTTTATATATTTCTATGGTATTGTGTGAGTATTGTAGGATGGGTCTACGTGGAATGTGCAAGTCCATAAACCCCAACTTTTTCAGTGACGAATGAAGCTCTTTCGAACCATTTCACGAACAGTTTTGCGATATTCTTCTGGCGACTCCCTACACAGTCATTCTTTAGTCGCGATACACAACTACACTGGACCATCTTACTTCATCATTTTGTAAGGTTCGGCTTGCGCCGGATCGTCCAAGTTGGGAGAAGCAAGAAGCTCCTGTATCGCGAATAAAATCTACTCACGTTTAAAAACTTCACCACATAAAAATAACAAAAATACCGATTTAATGGTAACAGAAGGCTTCCAATCCTTGGAAGGATCTAAAAGACTTAGGCAGACAGTTCCAGACGGAAATATGTTGGGATGAAAAAGAGGAGGATCAAATTTACCTAACAAGTGTCAACTAGCACGATAGTCGTCGGTATCAAATACTTACAAACTGGTGGCTTCGTCGGGTAGTCATCTGAAAACTCTAAAATCAAATGATACGTTCCTCCTTCCCATTCTGTCTACGCACAAACCATATATTCGTTCAGCTTAACAATGCAACCAAGATACAGTAATCTCACTCCTTTCTTTCCAGGTATTCCACAAAACCATTTGAAATAGTTGCGCTTACCGTCCTCGTCAAAAGGACGTGCAAAGAAACCATGTGGATGGTCCTTGCGGAACTGACGGTGCTCTTCTTGGAGTCGAGTCAAGGCCAAGCTGTTGGCCATTGAAAAATAGAAGACGGCGAAACAAAAGTATAAATGGGAAGTTAAACAGGACTGAAACAGGTGAATCGCACTATTTGGTCTAGTTTGCCGGCCAATTCCAAGTGGACGGGTGATATCGTTACACGAGCATGAAGATTCGGTGTAAGAGCATACTTTTCAAACATGGGCAGATATTCTAACAACCCGAATTACAAGCAACACTACAAAAATGACACGTCTTGATTAACTGTCTTCTTCGAGCCGAAAAAGATATTCCATAGAGCTGAAAACGCCAGCATCCGGGCAATTAAAATCTGTTAAGCATACTCAGAGCTTTGTAAGTCCCAATAGATAAGAATCATACACTTTTTCTTCCTTCAAAAAATTGATTTTTATTAAACGATGCTAATTATATTTCACAAATTTTTGAAATTAAAATGGATCATTAGCCAAGACTAATCAAAAATTAATAACTTTAAAGCCACTCTCAATTCAACTTCTCAATATTGGAAAAATAATTGGTTAAAATTTTTTATTTGGTTTTTAATTCTCCTGACGAGTTTTTCGAAACGTTATATTTTCTCTTTGCATAAAGTTTCATGGACATTAGTTTCAATTCGAACCATTAAATTTTAACATCTGCTAAAGTGCTTGAGAAACGCTAGGTATACTTTGTTATACATTAATACAGAGAAGTTCTGAGTGTTTAATGATTTATTTCTATATTTCATTGGATGATTTTTAAATCGAGATGATTTAAAGATTAGGGATGGGTTTACTTACAGCTTCTTTTTATTGAAATCAGTCCTCAAATTTAAACTGCTAAACTTTGTTTATTATCCGAAGCATCCTTTGAATTCTCGCAATGCTCAATAAAAAAGTAACCGTTCACCACAGTTGCAACACAAGCGAAGAAAGTGAGAGAAAAATTGCACCAAGCTAGGCCTTCAATGCCATGAATAAACTTCGTAAGACCAAGCATATTTGAAATGCTGGAACTTGGCCTTTGAGAGGTAACCACTACAGCTCCAATTAACCTATTCAAGAGTTGGCCGCAAGGAAAGAGGTGTAAATGCCCTTACCACCACCAGAAAAAGAAAATATCCAGGAGAAATTCTGCTGGCCAGTATTTGCTAAAGAAAACATGCCAGGATTCCATGATAGTCAGACCAAGCAAAGTTAGAAAGAAAATGGAACTTAGTGTTGATAGCGCCACAACATACGGACATGCATGAGGGTTTCCTACGTTAGTTTCCCCAGGACTTATGGAGGAAGCTCCATATGCGCAAAAGTCCACGTAAGTATGATTCCAAGGAAGAGTTGTGTTCCAAACATTGTTGTCCTTTCTTCCTACCATTCCTACTATTGCCAGAGAAAGAGCTAAAACATGGGTTTTTTGAGCTACACTTGGAAAGCAATGAATGGCTTACTTAGAACCACTAGATAGATGAACACTCGGAACCCCCACAATATAGTCGATGTGGCGCTGTAAAAGCAGGATTTGCTGGATATCATTCTTCACAAGAAATGCTGGTTGATACAGTCTGCAAAAAGAAATTCAACAAATGGAGCTTCATGGTTTAAATTGAAAAATGCTGGACCCTCATAGGAGAAACTGTATCTAGAATCTATTTCTCCACGTTTCCAGAAGGCGAATTGGATGCCAGGGTAGAAAATGTAAAAAAATTTAAATACCATGAATGAAAATGCAGAAGTTCACAGTTGTTTTATTCTTGGAAAAAGATGGAAACGGAAACTTCCGCAGCCGAAATTGCACCTTATCAAAAATACAACGGTAAACCAAGGTCCTGCATCTTCTTTTAAAGAATTTCTTACATTCTTACTATAGGTGTAGCAGATTTAAGAGAAGAACTTTTAGAACTAATTGCAGAATTGAAAGCCAAAAAACAAAGAAAGATTGCTGATCCATCAGCCTTATGCACAGCTGCATTCAGTCTTACCAATTTTCTATTGGCAGTTGTCCAACTGAAGCTAGTTCCAGCGTCCTTTCTGCAGATTGTTGCTCCGCAAGCACTATTTTATGGTGGTGCCGTTCAGTTCGTTTATGGTTTGGTTTGCTGTTTCACCAATAACATGTTTGGTGTGATGGTATATCCTTCATTCGGTGCTTTCTGGATTGCTTTGGGTTTTCTCATAACGATGGAAGCAGAAGGAGTATACGTATTTCCTGGGAATGAAGGGAACCATGCTCTTGGTTTTCTCTTGGTCGGTTGGCTCATCTATTCCATCTTTTTATGGATTGCAACATTTACGCATCACGTTGCAGCAGTAGGAGCATTTACATCTCTTGTTATTATGTTGATTTTGTATATATTGGCAGACTTTGGCGTTATTCATAGCACAATACCTGGTGGAATATTTGGTTTATCACTATCTGGATTTGGTTGGTATGTAGCGCTTGCAGTGCTGGTAAATGATAATTGTGGTTGCACTGTGTTTCCGTTGGGTACGTTCAACCGAGTGCCTTTTCTGGACAAAACTGGAAAAGTGTTTCGTTCTCGTTAATGCATATCAATGAATATAAAAGTTTTCTTGATTTCCACAATGTCTTTCTCAATGTGAGTTATTTGGTTATGCCTTTCGAAGCTTCCACTTGTTGAGGAGCAAGTCGTCACTCCTTTCCATGCAAATATCGCACTCAAGAGTTAGTCTTCTCTACTGTGAGTATCTTTACTTGATTCTTTTTCATGCAAGTGTTTCTGGCTTGTCGGTTTGCCTCGTTCCAAATGCCTTTTCGATTTTGGCGCGGAACTTGAGCATTTTTTCTTTTGCTCCCGAATGTGACAAACGTTATGTTTCCAGACTCGTCAGAGCAAATGGACCCTTCTGTTGAAAAGACTCCTTTTGCAACTATTTTTAAACTGATAAAGAAACTCTCAGAGCAACGTAAGATCTTACTTGATGAAAGGAAGAAACTGGACAATACTCGTTGGCAGTTGCACGCGGAACTAAAGGCCGTAGATTCTCGTCTTACAGAGTTGGTGGAACAAAGAGTTGCCTTGGTACGAAGTCTTGAACAACTATCTGAAAAGGACGATGCTCTTCAAAAGGATATCGAGGAACTTGACCAGCGGCTTGACTCTGTTTTCAAGGAAGGGAAGAAGTTTGAGGATTTCATCCGCAAGTTTAACGCGGATGAACAGTATTTTGAGAGTGAGCCCACTTGTGAAGACTTTTCACCACAAGTAACTGGTTCCTTATGTCTGCATACTTTTTGTGGTCATTCTGGCGGTGTTCTTTCACTCGATTTCCAACCTGACTTTAATATTCTTGCTACAGGTTCCAGCGATAAACGAGTGTTGCTATGGAATTTCTCTAACAACAGATTGATTGCTATGTTATATGGACACACTGGTTGGGTCCATAGTGTATTTTTTGCCGACAGATTCCTTGCAACAGGCTCCGGTGACTGCACCATTTGTCTGTGGGATCTATCTTCCTTGCAGAAATGTGTAGACAATGGAAAGTTGGACAGTTCTTATGATATAAACTGGCAAAGTGAGGTGCATCGCAACCGCCAAGTATTAAGAGGACATCACGCTGGAGTTTCCACACTTCATGGTGACTTGAGTACTCACACACTTATGAGTGGTTCTTTAGATAAGACTATTGCTCAGTGGGATATGGAAAAGGGAACACAAGTAGCTGTCATGAAGGGACATGAAGGTGGCTTGTTGACTATGCAGACTTGGCAATATGCTGTGGTTAGTGGAAGTAGTGACAGTACTATTCGTTTATGGGACTTGAGGAGCAAAGAATGTCAGCGCGTTTTTCGAGGTCATACGGGTAGTGTTCATTCTCTTCAGTTTGATGAAGCCAAGTTAGTTTCTGCATCTTCGGATCACACTGTAAAGTTGTGGGACTTGCGAAATGGTCAGTGCTATGAAGATTTGTCCTTGGAAGGAGCATCGAGAGCCTTATGCTTTGACGAAGATTTGCTTGTGTTGTCATGCGAAAAGAACTTGTATGCATATGATATGGACACTTACCAACGGCAGATGAGGTTTCAAGGACATTCTAGTTCTGTGCGCGATATTATTCTTGTGGATATGGGTCAAGAAGAAACAAAAGATTGTGGTATGCAGGAACGTTTCAGTACAAGAACGAGTAGTCTGTGCTCTTATGCCAAGTCTAAGGCTGTTGTTTCCGCTTCACTCGATGGAACGGTCAAATTGTGGTCCGTTTAAGTAATTGGTTGTACTTTAGTCTTCTTTGTATCATTGACAACAAAACCTATCACACAGAAACATTCTTGGAGTCGGCGTGTCAGCCCAACGCTTTCTGTATTCTTTCTTTGTGGAGAGCAGAGCAGTTTCAACCAACTTTGTTTTTGGAGGAAACTTGTGTCACCTATTTCGTCTAATTCAAAGCGTTGCTCCAAATATAGGAAGGAGTTTATGCCATATTATGTTGGGTGCTCAAGTTTCCATGAAACGGGCCAGCTCTTCTTTATACTTCTCCTCCAAACTGTTGCAAATAATTTTCAAGGTTTCCAGGGTTTCCACAAGAACTTGCTTGCTGTCGACATCTTGCTTGGTTTGAACTCGCAAGTGAAGTACGTTTTCACTCGGATGGGGAATGTTGTATCCAGCAAACTCGACCTGTTTGTTTTTCAAAAGTAGGTAGCGGACGACGTTTCCCAGAGTATGATCTTCTCCTTTTATAGCAACAGTAATAACGTTTTTAGAAACTTGGTTTATGGTAACTTTGCCATCCTTTGGAGAACTTTCCATCGTCTTCTCTGAAGAGGAGGAGGACGACGACGATGGAGAAAAATGGGTTGGGTAAAGCCATTCGATGTTTTCTTCCACAGTCATCCATTTTTTATGATATATTTATGGACTGTACAATACAAAGTGCAACAAAAGTAGGATGCATTTTCACTTATCTTCTATCAACAAATCAGCAAACGAATCGGCAACTCCTTTAGAACCACTAGATGAATTATGATTCGTTAAGGTCGACGCAAATAACTCATCAAATGGATCGTCTAAAGTTTGATTGCTTGGCACGGATTTGGTTTGTTTCTCGTCCTCCAAAGGCTCTGCATTCTTCTCACTTGATAAACCTATCAAGTCCTCATTATCGACATGCGAATCCTCGATGTTGCTGCTGTTGTTATCTTTCTTCTCATTGGATGGCGAAAATGTCTCCTGATGATCCCGTGATTGCTTCCTATTATTATTATTGTTACTATCCATCACTGCATTCTTCTCACCAGTTGCCGACTTGCTCTCTAAAGAATCATGCGATACATTTTCATGGTTCTTCAGCAACCCTGCAGAAGAAGCAGGCACACTTGCTTTCAACCATGCTGGAACTGATTTTGGAACATTTTCCTCATTGCCACTAACACTATTCGGTGCCCCAGATGCATCACTAGAAAGATTCTGACTGCCAACACTTGAAGAAGCCCTCGCTCCATCTACTATCGACTGATAGATAGAGACTTTAGATTCATACTCGGCCAGAACTTGCAACATAAAATCATTCAAAGTCAGACACTTGTTAATAATATCTTCATCAGAAACATTTTCCAAGAGAGAAGAAAGTCTCTGATGTAGAGTAGTCACTTTTTCATAAAGCTCTCTAGCCAATTCCACTTCACTCGGATCCTCGGTTTCGGGCTTTATGAAAGAAACAGTTTCTTCGAATAGCTTAACTATTCCATTTGTCTCTTTCAACTCCTCCCGCAACTTTTCCAACTCTCTGCCATCATTATCACTGGAACTGGGAGAATATTGGAGACTTGGTATGGAACGGTCCGCATCAGCCTCCTATCATGAAAAAGAAAAATATTACTATTTCGTATAACCTCAAACCCTATCCACATACCGAATTGGAAGCTTCTGCTCTGGAAGACGCCAGCGTTGCCGCCAATTCTGGGTCTTCCTCGATATGAATGACTGGAACCACGCAGTCCTCCGTTCTGCGAGGAAAGTTGAATCCCCTCTTCAACAGTTCCTGATAAGCTTCCTTAAATTGCGGCATATAACTTTCCACTGGTTGAAAGGCATCTGCCCAAATATCGAACAACTGCAGAATTCGGTCGCGCACCGCTTGAGACGTCAGTGGGTTGTACACCACTTTCAAGAGTTTAGGGATTCCTGTTTCTGCAACTGCTTTATAATAAACTGGTTTTCCATTTTTCACTGTCGTCTCTAGCAATACGAGAGCATTCAACGCCACTCTCTCGTCGGGGTTCTTCACGCGCTTGCATATGTAACGAACAACTTGTTGCAGGTTACTGGCGGACGGTACTTCCTTCTGGATCAAGTCGCATACCTGAGGCAAAGATGTAAACAACTATAAGCAAGGAGCACTCATTTGGTTACCTTGAGGTTGAGTTTCCAGTTGGGCTCCTTGAGGGACGAAGCAGTAGCCTTTAAAATGGTACTTTCTAATTCGCTTTTGGGTGTGATAGCTCTAAACATGCCACTGACTTTGGACATTGCCAGTGCTGAACTTTTCCGAAGTTTATTATCTTCTCTCGGACTCTTGGTAGGCGAGGAGGAACTCATGCCGACTAGGTGCACTCGAAAAATCAGCAAGTAGAAAAATGCGGAGGCGCGCAGGCGATGCTGATCTTTTTGTGAGAATGCATAAAGAATATCAAATATTTCATCCTTGGTTCATGAATGAATATATACAATTCTTATCAAAACGACACAGAGAGAGAATCTCTGGTCTTTGTCAACATTGGTATTTTTGTGATATTGTGATACGTTGCGTTGTTTGGGGGTGGATGGATAGAGAATGAAGTCGCGGACGTTAGTTGTTCCTTTCATGCCGAGCGTAAAAGTTTCCTGTTGACTAGTACATCGAAATAGATAAGAGCTGCTAGTGCTTTCGACGATAGTGGTAGTATGGACCCGCAATCTACTACCACTGATTCATACCACCCCCAAGTTATCCAGCAACTTGCGTCGAGGCGAATGCCAAGTTGCTTTGAGTTTTTAGAGGGTCGTCAATCGCTTCATTTGTCTACCAACAATGACTACGACTCTTCAAAAGGTTTTCCAAGGAAAGAAGCTGGCCAGTCCGACGTTTCTTTACCCGTTTTGCGCTTCATTCAGGCAGCAGCTGGCGCCACTGCAGGAATAGTGAATACAATCGCATTGAGTCCTCTGGATGTCGCAAAAACGAGACTTCAAGTACAGCATCATGTCGCTGCCAACTTAAAGGCGCAGTGCAGACATTCTCATCCCGGGTTGAAATATAGAGGCATGTTGGACGCTTTGAAGGTGATGATTAGGGAAGAAGGAGTGAGAGGATATTACAGAGGTTTATCGGCTAGTTTATGGGCATTTATTCCCAATTGGAGCATATACTGGGTTACTTATGAGGAATTGAAGAGGGATTTGGCTCCTCGTTGCAAACAGTGGAATTCAGTGAATTTTATGTTATCCGCCATGGGAGCAGGGACACTTACAGCTCTGGTGACTGCACCTTTGTGGTTGGTGAAAACTAGAATGCAAGCAGAAGTAAGTAGTGAATCTAGATAGGAGAAATGGTATCAAGGGTTTATTTGCTAGGCGACTCTACCGAAATATTGCAAATATCGTTCTGTTTGGGGCACATTGGCATTGATTACGAAAGAAGAAGGATTTTTTGCACTTTATAGAGGCCTCGTTCCTACTTTGTTAGGTTTGGTACACGTGGCAGTGCAGTTTCCAGCCTATGAACATATCAAGACGCTACTTGCACATCGACGAATTGGTGAAGAATGTACTACATGGGATATTTTTATTGCGTCTTCATTATCCAAGGTACAGTCATTCCTCAGTTGTGTTGGATATACATCTCACTGTTAGCATGATAGATTTTAGCAAGTTGTGTTGCCTATCCGCATGAAGTGTTGCGTTCCCGACTGCAAATTAGTGGCTCCAAAGAGATGGCATCTTTTTCACGTCAACTGCGTTTTGTGAGTATGTCAAAGGAAATATATCGAAAAGAAGGCATTCGAGGTTTTTATCGTGGTTTTCTAGCCAATTTGGCAAGAACTGTTCCTGCTTGTGTCGTTACATTTGCAACCTATGAATGGACCGCTCGATGGTATCAAAGAGGAATCAGAGAAAGTTTTCTTCACGAGACGAGTGAAAAACTTTCCACGGATTCCTTGAGAAATTGAGTGTGTTGTACTAACAACAACTGCTGGAGTGTAGCATGAGCCTAACTGGAGAAAAATAAAATTATATTTTCTCGATGAAAGGATTTTCTTTGGCAGAAGAACGAGAAGCTCTCAAGGTTCGAACGAGGTTTTCTGATATACCGTTTGTGTGTGTGTTATTTATTTCGTTAGTTGATTTATGGAGATGACTTGTTTTGGAACACTGCACAAGATACATCGCCAACTATCCAGTTGTTTATATCCAACTATCGGTGAGCACTGCGTTGTTTTGTCACGACGAGTCTGGTTGATACAAGTGTGAAAGGACTGCGTCGATTCAGTTCCGTTTGCCAGCCGTAGGCAATGTTATTCCTATGTATTTCGTTATGTATATGTTTGTGTGGTAGGAGTATCCGGAACGTGGCTTGCCTCAAGTCCTAGTTCAAGCACGTTGGTTATCGGAAGATGCACGAGTATGAGAATAATTTCTTGTGGTTGTCTGGTAATATCTTTGTAGCATTCTGTGGTTTCTCTCGTCCACGAAAAGTTTTGTGAACAACAACAACAAGAAGAAGCAGGAGGTTGGTATCCTATTCTTTTTTTTTTTTATGATGCAGTTGGACCAAAAACTCAAGGCCCGATATTGTATGAAATGACGGAATTTTGTCGTCAACAACTAGAGAATATGTAAGAAGTGTTGTAGTTGAGCAGTATCGAAGGATATTCTAATTTATGTAGCCATGATAGTTATTATGGCTCCCCGTTGGAAGAGGAGGCAAATACGTGGGAGGCTTGTTCTTTGGAGCATGTTGACTGGAGCAACGATGACGAAAGTATGGACGAATGGTGTATTGGACAAGTAGTGATGGATCGAAAGAGCGTATTTCAAGGTCTTTGGATACAAGTAGATGATGAAAACAAAGTGGATAGGTAAATGTGTAGTGTATTGTTTTCCAAATTGTTTTGATGTTTTGATGCAAGTCTTTTAAATGCATTGCATCAACATCGCAAGATTGGTTCAGCAACACATATTATTGCTGCTTGGAGAATAGTGAGCCCACAATCTGCTGGCAGCAATGGGAGGATTCTTCAAGTAGGCATATATATATACATATATATATTTGGAGATGGTTGGATGTTCAAGGCTTTCTTTCTATTTAGGATTGGGATGATGATGGAGAAAAAGGAGGAGGAAAGCGTATCTTACAACTCCTTGTCGTAAGTGGTGGTACGAGTTGTGGTTTTCCAAGATGTAATTATAAGAATAGAATCGTGATATTCGAAATGTCTTGTTGGTAGTGTGTCGATGGTTTGGGGTATATCCATTTTTTGGTAGAAAGCATCGCACATATATTGATGCACGAGTAACTAGGGCAGTTTATTAGGACCTGTTCGTTTCCATCATATTGTACAAGCTGCCAAATTGGCTTTGGATGGCCAAAAAGTGGGGGGAAAGAAAGCGCCACGATAAACCCAAGAAAAAAAAATGTCGTTGCTGCGCGGTGGCGCGTATATCGAAGAGCCATGGGCGGTGACTTTGCCTAGTCGTGGCAAAAACTACTACTTGCGTAAAAGAACTAGATATTGTATTGGTGGTGTTTTCCTAAAAAGAACTTTTTGTTGGATGGTAAGTCAACGAATAAAAGGAGCAAACTTTGCTTATATTGTTTTATGGGTTGTAGCAAGAAAATAGTATGTCCACGTTTTCCAGTACCAGCACGACAGGCAGTAATAATAATAGTAGTAGTAGTAGTGAAAAACACTGTGCGCAAACCCAGAACCCGAAAAATGACAGTTTCTACGGAACTGTGGTCAAAAGAACGCCTTTATTGGACTTGTTACGTCAGCAACTGAAGAAGAGTCGATTGGAAAAGATGGAACGCACGCTCATGCAACGGTGTGGTTCCATCCAAGTTTTGTTCGAGAATCTGCACGACCCACACAACGGAGCTGCTTGTATAAGGACATGTGAAGGACACGGAATACAACACGTCCACGTAATAGAAGCGTTTGAACCTTTTCAGTATTCGGATGGAGTTGCCATGAGTGCGGATAAGTGGATGAGTATCCATCGCTATAAAAACTTGTATGACGCAGTAGAAACATTGAAACAACAGAATATGACACTTGTAGCGGTAAGTATGATTTTAGTGGTTGCTTTTCGCTAATGGTTGGTTATTTCTGGGAGATATAGGCGTGTTTAGACCAAGACGCTGTCCCTATTGACCAAATAGACTTTACGAAATATGCTCGACTTTGTCTCTTATTTGGAAACGAAGAAAGAGGACTTAGTAAAGGTATTCGGCAGTTGTCGGATATCAAAGTGTATATTCCAATGGTTGGGTTTACCCAAAGTTTCAATCTTTCGGTATCTTGTGCGATGTTTCTGTACCATTTAAAGTTACAAGGCTGCATTCAACCCAATCTCTCACAGGAAGAGTTACAAGAGCTTTATACCAAATGGTTAGTTCGAGGCTCCAGAAGAGCAGCTCATCTGATAGAGAAACATCGCTTTCATTTTCCAGAATTGTAGAAAATAGATTATTCCATAAACTAGTTGGATGCCTTGAGGGTTTCCTTCAAGATGGATATCACACGTTGTCTATCATCGGAACCAAAAATAGCACTACCTGCAACGGCAATATTGGCTCCAGCTTTGGCTACTTGCTGAATAGTATCGGGTGCTATTCCTCCATCAACTTCAATGTTCAACTTTGGAAAACGTTTACGAAGGGAGGCCACTTTGGATACTGTTTCTGGAATAAACTTTTGTCCTCCAAACCCCGGTTGTACCGTCATTATCAACACCACGTCCACCAAATCAGCGGATATATAAGACTCCAATGCTTGCCAAGGTGTATCAGGCTTGATAGAAATGCCAACTTTCATTCCATGATAGCGAATATCTTCACATAGAGAAGTTACTCTTGGTGAAGTTTTCGACCAATTGTTTGGATTGGGTTCCACTGCTTCCAAATGAAAAGTATAACCGGAAGCTCCAGCTTGAGAGAATACTTTGACCCATTTGAAAGGGTCTTTTACCATCAAGTGACAGTCGAAATAGGCACTGGGAATATGTTTTCTCAAGGACTTGACGACTGGAGGTCCAATAGTCAAGTTATCCACAAAGTTTCCATCCATAATATCTACGTGAAGCCAATCTGCTCCAGCTTCTAATACTTGCTGACATTCCTTTGCAAGATTGGCAAAGTCTGCGGATAAAATGGAAGGTGCTACGATAGGCTGTAATAAAGGATGCGACATGACACACAACCCCAAAGTTTTGTGGGGATTGAGGGACAAAGTTGTGAAGAGTACTTGACGATATTTGTGATGAAAAAGCAGCTTCCAACAGGTATCACTTCGACACAACAACAACTACTATTTAGGTTTGCTATTCTTGTGATTGCTTGTTTCGTGTCCTTCTCGATTCGTCTCTTTGCTGTGATCCGATATGAAAGCATCATCCACGAGTTTGATCCTTGGTTCAACTTTAGAGCCACCAAAGTTTTGGTAGAAAGAGGAACTTATGAGTTTTGGAATTGGTTTGATTCTGCTAGTTGGTATCCTTTAGGGAGAATTGTGGGGGGTACCGTATATCCAGTAAGTATTCGTAGAGTTGTCACTCGGTAGTACTCTAACCTATTCCATAGGGAATAATGTATACTGCAGCTACTGTCTATCACATTTTACACGCTTTAACTTTTCCAGTAGATATCAAGGACGTGTGTGTGATGATGGCGCCACTGTTCTCCTGTTTCACCAATATTGTCACTTATTTCTTCACCAAACAAGTTTCCAATCCTACGGCAGGTTTATTTGCCGCTTGTTTCATCGCTATGGTACCAGGATATCTTTCTCGATCGGTGGCTGGAAGTTATGACAACGAGTGTGTGGCAATCACTGCTATGATACTTTGTTTCTTTTTCATCGTCAAAAGTGTGCACACCGGTTCCTTATTTTGGTCGGGATTGACTTGTTTGGCATATCTTTATATGGTTGCTTCGTGGGGTGGATATGTGTTTATCACCAATATTTATCCAATCTATGTGCTGGTGTTGATACTTTGTGGACGATATACGCATCGATTATACGTGGCATATTCGACGTTTTATATCGTCGGAACGCTCTTGTCGATGCAAATACGTTTTGTAGGTTTTCAAGCAGTTCAAAGTTCGGAACATATGGGTGCTTTGGTAGTCTTTCTATTTCTACAGTGTTATTGTTTCGTCCAGTGGATCCGTTATCTGGTTCCTAGAGATATATTCCTCACGTTGAGTAGAATATTCTGGGTGACTGTTGGAGTCGCATTTATTTTGGCAGCGTTTATCGCAACGTTTTCCGGATATTTGGGTCCGTGGACTGGTCGTTTCTATTCTTTGTTGGATCCCACTTATGCTTCCAAACATATTCCTATCATCGCTTCCGTCGCAGAACATCAACCAACTGCATGGGGCTCTTATTTCTTTGACCTTCATGTTCTTAGTATGTTGGTACCAGCAGGAATCTATTTTTGTTTCCAAAATTTGAACGATGGTGTAATATTTGTCATACTTTATGGTAGTTTTGCTGCCTATTTTGCTGGAGTGATGGTTCGACTCATGTTGGTATTGGCACCAGCTGCTTGCATGTTGAGTGGAATAGCATTCTCCAAGTTGTTGGTTCCTGCTGTTGCACTAGTCAGAAAGTGGGAAAAGGATGTTCAGTATTCTCGTATATCGGAGAAAATGGAGTCCAAGTCAAAGCATGCAAAATGGACCTCTCCACCATCCTCCAACAAGAATAGCAAAGCACTTCAAATATTGGTATATGTTCTACTTGGAGGTGCGATGTTGGTGTTGTTTGCTTATGCGCGTCATTGCGTTTGGGTGGCATCGGAAGCGTATTCTCAACCTTCTGTGGTATTGAGTGCAAGAACTTCCTCAGGAGAACGAGTTTTCTTTGATGATTTCCGCGAAGCTTATTACTGGTTGCGCTACAATACGAAACCAGATGCGAAGATATTGAGTTGGTAAGTAGTTGGCTCCAAATAGAAGAAAGCGACGTGGACCAAAAAGAAAATTTCTAGGTGGGATTATGGATATCAAATATCGGGATTTGCGAATCGAACAGTGATAGTCGATAACAATACGTGGAATAATTCTCATATTGCCACGGTTGGAAGAGTATTAAACTCACCAGAAAGAAAGGCGTTTCAAATATGCAAGAAACTGGATGTCGATTACGTGTTGGTGATATTTGGTGGTGCGTTAGGGTATAGTTCGGATGATATCAACAAGTAAGTTGGAGCCTGAAATGGTTTGCATAACTTATGGCATTCAGGTTTCTATGGCCTATTCGAATTTCTCATTCGGTTGATCCGACAGTGGATGAAAGTGCTTATCTTACAGCCGATGGTAACTATCGCGTTGGGGAAGGAGCGGGTCCAGCGTTGGTGGAGTCGTTGATGTATAAGCTTTGTTATTATAGATTTGGAGAAGTTCAGTTTGATCGCGGGCATCCTGCTGGTTATGATAAGGTTCGAGGTGAAGTTATAGCGAAAAAGAACTTCAAACTGCGTTATTTTGAAGAAGCCTTTACCAGTCGCAATTGGTTGGTTCGCATTTATCATGTGAAAGACTTGCCAAATATTGGATAACTTGTCAGAGCATACCAAACAAGGAAAATATATGTCATCCCAGAGATTCCGATATGTTGTTGGACATAATTTGTATCAATCGTCTCAACACTTTTTTTCTGATTGCATTTGGTTGATACTTTTGTAAAACTTCTTCTTGTCCTTTTCTTGCTTTTTCTTTTGCTTTCCTAGGCTTTTTCATGACAGTCCTCATGATTTCTCGTAATTTCTGTACATCAGGCAAAGCCCACAAGTGTCCCCAAAAAGCTTCTCCTAATTCTGGCGATTGCCCAGGAGCAATTCGATCCCACTGAGCAACTGGAATAAGAAAGGAGTTGCTGTCGTTCATAAATGTTAATGGAGCACCCCAACCTGTTCCAATGACCGGTAAACCACACGCCATCGCTTCCATCAAAGGTCGTCCCCAACCTTCACCTCGACTAGGCAATACAAAGGCGTCTGCAGATAAATACAAAGATGCCATCTCACTAGGCGATACAGTATCAGGAATAATCCAATATCTGGCCGGTTGAGAGGAAACATTCTTCGCGACTAGTTCTACTAGCTGAGCGACACTTTGCTCATTTCCAACACTCGCTCGAAAACTGGTCAACATAACCAAACAAACTTTATCAGTAGATTGAAATTCGTGGAAATAGGCATCCAGTAAGAATTCGACTCCTTTTCGAGGCTCCCATTTGAAAACAGAAAGAAATATAAAGTCATCTGGATGACAAGTGCGGAATGTAGAACGCCATGACTTTGATACTACGAAAGAAGGATCATGAAAGGATTGATTGCAAGTTTGAAATAATGAACGCTCAATGGGTTGAGGTATGACGTGAATTCGACTTGATTCCAATCCACCCGCAATAAATTGGTTCTTTGTAAAACTACTAGGAACCCACAGCTCATGCATTGTTGCATAAAAACGATCCACCCAACCATTAGGTATTCTGTCCGTTTCAAACATGGTTCTTCCTATTCGGTATTTGCCCATTCCCTTCAACTGGTCAATCCAACCTCCAGGGTGAATGTGAGCAACCAGAACGTCAAATGGAGTTGACAACTTTTCTGAAGGGATAAAAGGCGGGCGGTTACCTTCAGCAGAAGCTTTTAAATAGTCGACCAGAGGTTGCACTTGATTGGGCTCACTCCACAAACGATCGAGAAGCTCACGAGTGTCCTTATCCAAAACTTTCAAATAACTCTCACTTTCAAATTCACCCCACTGAAAAATATTCAATCGGGATATATCACCTTGAATGGATTGTACAAAACCTGTTGCCTCTACACCGTATCCAGAACCAGTCTAGAAAATAACAACATCTATATGACTCTAAAAGGGTGGAAATCAACTTACTTTAAAAGGAGCAAGCCATAAGAGTGACAGGTTGAGTGGCTGTTCGACGTTCAACTTTGGGTCAGCTTCCAACGCGCTGTCTTCATCCTCCACATAATACTGAGACCACCAAGGGGGCCTAGTTACAGGTGATTTTGCAATTCCCTTCCACAGATAAAACTCTGTGCCGCATAAATATATAGCTAATATAAAAAAGAGTACACTCAAGGACTTTGAAAGTGGTGAGGTGAATAGGACATTCCATTCCTTCCCTGCTGCCGCCATCGACCACCCCACAAGACAAGTTTTCTAATTTTTCCCGCTTTGGCGCCATTTCACATTTCTCTCTTTTTTCTTCCTCTTCCTACTCTCCAAGTCTAAAATGTTTCGATAGCGAAATTTTCCACCTATGAAGAAATAAAAACTGGATATTTTCTTTCACTAGTCTAGGGAAAAAACGACTATTTAACACCAAGTTGATTGTCCAGTTGGTCATCTTTCGTTCCCACGGTTTCCCTCATCGAGGAGGACGGCATCGCGTCTACCGATGGAGCGCTTTGGTTTGTTCGATAACAAGAAAATAATTTGGCAACCTCTTCAATATGTTTACGAGCATGCTCACTCCAAGGCTTCTCAAACAACTGTTCTACACCTTCCAATTCAATTCCTTTCGTTTCTGGGACAAAGAGAAAAAATATAATCCAGTTGAACAAAGTAAAACCCGCGAAAAAAGAAAAAGCTCCTTGGGCCTTCATCTTACTTATCATATCCGGAAACACAAACGAAATGACAAAATTAAAGGCATAACTAGCAAATGATACAATGCTGAGACATTCTGCTCGGACTTGTAGTGGAAATATTTCCGAACAAATAACCCAACTCACGGGTCCTAGTCCAGGACTAAAGAATGCACGCATGATGAAGAATCCTACAAGACACAAGGAAATCCGAATTTCCTTATTTCCATAGAAAGAAAATCCAATCAATAATAGCGTGAGAGAAATGACAGGCATAGTGGCAACCAAAAGTATTCTTCTACCTAATCTGTCCACTATCCAAAATAGAGGGAATGTAAACAACACTGTCGAAAACATATAAGAAACACTAATATAGATTGTCGTGGAAATGGATAACCCTGCCTTTCTCAAGACAATATCGATGTAATAAGACATTGCATTGACTCCAGAAAGCTGTCGTGCAATTTGTAAAAAGATTCCCACGGAAAGAGCACGTCTTATACATTTCGTATTCAATATTTTCTTAAGAAAGTGATACCAAGTCCAATGTTCAGAATCTGCATTCAAGGATTCTTTGATGCGTGCTAAATCTTGGAGTGCTTCTGTCTCCGTCTTTCTCAATTTCAAAAGACAACGAAGTGCTTCTGCTTCTTTATGCTTCCATATCAACCATCTGGGGGATTCGGGAGTGAAAATGAGACCAACGAAACAGAAGGAAGGAGGAACAATAACAGATCCCAACATAAGTCTCCAGCCATGTTCAACTTGAACGAACGCAGCATCCGCAATCGAGCCGAAAAATAGTCCAAATGTGAGGGAAAGCTGATAGATGGCAGTCAGAGCACCTCTAACTGCAGCAGGTGAGCTTTCTGACAAATAAATTGGAATTGTAGAGCTATAAATTCCGAAAGAAATTCCCAGAAATATTCTCGAAAATAATAATACGCCCCAGATATTTGCAAATGCCTCTATCAAACCTGCACCTACTGCTACGAGCGATGCAACAAACATTGCTCCTCTCCGACCAATAAACAAGTTGAGTAAAGACGACCTGGAGACATTGATATTGAAAGAAAATAAAAACTGTTTGTTCTTACATAAAGGAGCCAACGACTGCTCCAATAAGCGTTGCAGCACTAGTTAATCCGTGAAGCGTTCCGTCGAGGTGAAAACGCGTCACGAAGAAAAGCTGAGCACCATTAACCAGTGAAATATCAATTCCAACCGTGCAACCACCAAATGCAATAGCTAAACTAAGCGCACACAGACGAGCAGTTATGTGTTCC
The DNA here is from genome assembly GCA_026122205.1 of Galdieria yellowstonensis. Lineage (NCBI taxonomy): Eukaryota > Rhodophyta > Bangiophyceae > Galdieriales > Galdieriaceae > Galdieria > Galdieria yellowstonensis. The sequence continues at coordinate 79,534 of JANCYU010000036.1, read as the reverse complement.
GTGGAGAAGCAGCGCATAGTTTGCACAATTTCTCCCTGCCCAATCACATCAATTGCTTGCGATATTTTCTACCTGTCGTAGTCGTTGTTGAACTTCTTTTATCCACCGTGTCTTTGTGATTTTATAATACATATAGTTGATTTCTCCAGTACCTTGGTCCATCCAGTTATTTATACCACATACAATTTGTATATTACACATTCATGAATACCTCATATGATATACTTCCTATTATTAACATTATACTACCATATTCTCCTAAGAAATACATTCCAAATCCCATTCCTCTTCTATTGATCTCTGCTATTCACATTATTCTTATTACTAGTATTATTCCTATCTCCACCAAATAAATACGCATTGCTGCCATGTGCGCCCACCCAATGCGAATGAAAAATTTGATCGAGGAAAAAATGCAAAGGATGAACAGTTGGGCTATTCATCGTTGCAGCGCTTTTACCTCTCTTGTTGACCTTTCAAAAAATCCTATGAAGTGGTTCTTCCCAGTCATACTATATACACTTATTTTATACCAATTGAGAATTATTGGCACTCTTCACTGTAGGCATATGTATCTTTTTGGTGTCGTTGTATTCTTTGCTAACCCCTGGCTTTGACAGACCTGGTGGTTCCTTCCTTAGTGACCAAACAAGTGAGTTCTAGCAGCTATCAAGGCATTTGTAAGAATTATGTGAGTCCTTCCTCTCAAAGAGTACCAAATATCGTCCACTTTGTATACGGACTGGAGGAAAATCCACCTTTCGGTATTGTAGAACATTTGGTTGTTCTGGCTGCGATACGAAGAATACGACCCGAAAAAGTCTATTTTCATTATCACTTTATGCCAAATGGCACGTGGTTCGAACATACCAAGCCCTATTTGATTTTGAATCAAGTCAAGGTAAGATATCCACACTACTGGACGCAACTTGTTCACATGCCCTAGTCCCCCCAACAAATTTTTGGGAAACCTTTGAATCACGTCGCACATAAAGCAGACGTTGTGCGTTTGGAAGTATTGCTCAAGTACGGTGGTATCTATTTAGTAAGCAGTGTAAATGTATAAGGAAATATTATCTCACATCATGAAAAGGATATGGATGTTCTTGCGTTGAAAAGCTTCGATGAATTGCGTCAGTTTCCAATGGTTTTGGGTCAAGAAGGGTTGGATGGCTTTATTGGATTGGCAAATGCAGTAATCGTGGCTCATTCTTCTTCTTCCTTTCTCCAACAGTGGTTCCTAGAATATCGACATTTCAATGACTTTGTTTGGAATTGGTTTTCTGTTCGCTTACCAAAACTTATGTCCTTTGAAATGAGCAACTCTATATGTGTATTGAATCATACAGCTTTTTTCGATCCTCTGTGGACGGAAGAAGATTTAGAAGAACTATATTATCGAGATAGAGGCCGCAATTTTTACACTGGTCACTATGCAGTTCACTTTTGGAGTGCTGAATTCAAACACGGTTGGGAAAACTTCACGTTACAAGATATCTATTCGGGTCACGGTGTATTTCATCGTTTGTTAACAGATTTTATTGACGAGTTTAACGAGAGACAACATCTTGAAGCTGTGGAGCAATATGGCAGTGTTCCAAAAGCATAAGATGAGCATTTCCCTCCCACCAACAAGTTGACGTGGCAACCCAACTTGGAAATGAACTAGAAGAAATACAGTGTTTCGAAGGTTCTAGTCGTCTGTCTTCTGGTGGCTGTATACTACACCGGAACAGACAGAGTTTGCTTCCAACTTGAATAAAAATAACATTCTTAGGCTCAGTGAACAATCGTCGCCCCAAGATGCAAACGTATCGTCTAGATTGGCGAACAAAAATATCTTTCGTTTGTCGGTAGCCGTCGATTGCAAATCGTGTGGCTCTCATGTCTTTGCCCATTGGAATTGCTTCGACCTTGTGTAACCAAACGCTTCGAGATAATCGATAATCCCAAGCCGCAATTTTGTAAATGACTTGTTGTGAATAAACTCTTTACTGGAAGAGAAATATTTCGTTGTATGTGGATGGCTTGCTGGATAGAGTTTCAAGATAATATGTGTACTCGCTGTAAGATAGAAAATATGGCGTTTACCGGTATTCAGAGTGCAACCCTCAAGACAACTGGTAAACCTCTTACTGTGGATAGAAGCTCAGTACGAGTGTTACGGAAGCAACATTTGGAAAGGAACATTCCGAGCTGTGCTCCCAAAACGAGAAAAGTTTCAGTGAGAACTCCTGGCCTTAAAGTACAGAGTCCTTTGTATGTAACTAGCTCCCTTGTGTCTACTAAGAATAGAGAAGAGTCCAAGAAGCTCAAACTGGAAAGGGACTTTAGCTTGGGAAGTAGGACTCAGTCAAAGAAGCGTGAAACTTCAAAGGAAAGTGAGCAAGTACCTTATCAAAATAAATCAGCCTCGAAAGAATCGACAACCTTGAATTGGCAGAAGAAGGAGGAGCCTTTGAGTGAACTTGAGAAGCAGACGAAACAAACACGAACAGATGTCGACTCGAAAAAGACGAGGAAACTTCGTGCTTCTGCTTCAAAGAGCAAGAAATCTCCGCATCAGTCTAAGAGACTGAAGTTGAAGAAGAAAGTACAGAAAGAAGAAGTGACTGCTGAGAACCAAGCGATTGACACTTTGCAGGAAGAGAACTCTTCTGAGAACAACTCTTCTGAAAGTAGCCCTTCAAGTAGCGGATATTCGAATCTTCCCTTCTCACAAGCCTACGTGCAAGCCATTGACAAAAATCCCCTCTTAACACAGAAAGAGGAAGTAGAGCTTGCAAATTATTTGAAGAAACAATCGCAGTTGATGGCCATACAGCAAAGGTAAGTGTCAGGTTGTCGTCATTTTCTCTCAAGTGCTTATCGTCGTTTGCAGAATGATGCAAAAACTGGGCAGAAAGTTATCTTTAGAAGAATGGGCAGTTCGGGCTGAAGTGGTATGTTTTCTCTTCTTAAGTTCAATCCTGAACATGTTTTACTGACACTGATCTAGTCCGTACGAGAACTGCATGATGCCATTATTCTGGGAAATAACGCCAAAGAAAGACTTATCACGGCAAACTTGAGACTAGTCCATTCCATTGCTTCAAGATTCGCCTACGAGTCGAGCCATTCTTTTCATCAACCTGTGCAGCTAGTAGATTTAATACAAGAAGGCATCTTAGGTTTGATTCAAGCTACGGAGAAATTTGATGCTTCGTACGGTTGGAGGTTCTCGACTTTTGCTACTTGGTGGATTCGTGCGAGCATATCGAAATATTTGAATGAACATATTCGGTCTGTCAGAGTACCTACCAAAGTTCTGGCGCTTTATAATCAGTCAAAGAAAGTGGCAACTGAACTTGAAAATAACAAGAAAGTAGTAAATGAAAGTGAAATTTGTTCCCTGTTAGGCGTTTCTAGTTCCCGTCTTCGATGTTGTATAGAGGTACGTGTTGTACTTTATTGTTTTGGAATATTATCTCACTCTCTTTCTATTAGGCTGTCACCAATCAACCTGTCTCTTTGGAACGATTGGGAGAATTGTTGGAGTCGAAGGGACTCTTAGACCAAGGTGCTGTCTATTGCATAGCAGATACCAGGGAGTGTACAGAAGAAAACCTGGCAGAGTGCTTGCTAAGGGCGGATGTTTCCAAAGTTTTGCGAGAATATGTATCTCCAATGGAGGCGAGAGCTCTAATGTTAAGATATGGCCTTCGAGATGGACGCTGTCGTTCCCTGGAAGAATGTGGTAAAATTATGTCGTGTAGTAGAGAAAGGGTTCGACAGTTGTTACTCAATGGAATTACAAAGTTGAGAAATTCAACTGTAGAAAACTTTCTGAAAGACTATTTACAATAATGAATTGAAATGAACGAGTTGTTGGAGATTGTTGTTGTCGATAATAGTTATACTGTATCGATAGTCTTTTTGGGGGAAAGTTGTGGAGGGTGCGTTAGGAAAAGGGGATTGAAAATAAATTTTTGGGATTTTGGAGGAAATGTTTTGTTTGTTTCATGTTGTTTATTGCAACTGCGAACATTTGTAAGAAACAGTTAGTGAATTCATGTGTGCCTTGTTGTTTCCATCGCAAGCTTGCAAAGTCTGAGAAATATCTTAAAGTTGACAAACGACCTGATTGTTCTTTCTTTGTTAGTCTCCAGCTACACAAACCGAATAGCCACGTTTCTCCTGAAAGAGAAAAGCCAGAAATACAAAAAGTTAGCTTGGGAGAAACGATAAAGGTTCAAACGTCCAACTTACCTGTAAGTGAACGACTTTATTGTTTTCATTTCAAGTGAGTTCTCTGAAAGCTTGCACGTAATACTTCGGATTGGGGTATATTTGTTCTCATCCTTCTCAATCTGCTATTATTTCTCGCAAGTCGCTTTATTTGGCCAGACATACTTTCGTTGCTGGTTTTAAACCATCGTCATCCTCGTTGGTGGCAGTTCGTTACGTATTCCTTTTGCCACCAGACGTGGTCGCACTTGTCGAATAACCTTTTCTTTCTTTTGATTTTTGGTAAACTCGTGGAAGAAGAAGAAGGAGCTTGGGGACTTTTCTTCAGCTATTGTGTCTGTGCGTTTGGGTCAGCCTTATCAAGTTGGTTATTGCTACCAAAACACAGCATTTCCGTGGGAGCAAGCGGTGCTGTATTTGGTTTGTTTACTATTTGTGTCTTGACACGTTTTTCGTGGAATTGGAAAAGATTATTGGAGTTTTTGATACTCGGACAATATGTTTATCAGATACTTGGAACAGAAATGCGTCTTGCAGCTTCCAATAGTTCATCAAAGTGGAGTGCTCTTGCAATCAACCATGTTGGTCATATTGCTGGTTCGATAACAGGAATCTTATTGGTTTTGTTCTTACGACTGCTAGTTGCCTCTTACTCAGGACGTGGTTTTAATAAAACGGATTAGGGCTGCGAATAGAGAACATCGGCATCTCCGTATTTGTCTCGTGAAACGCGGACGAGATTTTTATCATTGACGATTGCCAAAACTGCTGCTATGATGAGGTTGTTGTTTACGGACGTAGTATATCCTAGCACTGGTTTCCGCGGACATAGGAAAACTGTTTGCTGTTCAAATATTTGCAGAAAGGAATTGTTTGGTAGGAAGAACTATAGCACACTATTTTGTTCGCCCCGTCGTTGGGACTCGTGGAACGGGGAAGCTGGACGAATAAAGTCTCCGTGGACTATATCCGGACAATGGTACTCATCGGCGGTTTATAATGTTTCAGAGTCTTCTTCTCCACAGGTACACAGGTTGTTTCACACCATTCATGCTTTTTTGTTGATGGCATCTAGGAAACGGACAACGAGACGCTTACTTTCGAAGAGAGGCAGAAAAGGTAAATAGCAAATTTATTCAACATGGGAACCTTTTTTCTGAAAACAATACTGTCTAGAAGAGTATATGTAGGAAATATACCTTATACTGTCCCCTGGCAGGAAATAAAGGATCACATGCGCGAAGCAGGCCCGGTTCAGTATGTTCATCTGTTTATGGATAAGATGAAGCGGTCAAAAGGCAGTGCTCTGGTGGAATATATGACGGAAGAGGCAGCGCAGAAAGCTATCGAGTTACTGAATAACTCTGTTATCGCTGGTCGTTCTCTGGTTGTTCGAGAAGACAGAGGCTCTATATTTCCCGATGGGGAACGCAAAATATATCGCTTGGTGTTTCGACACCTTAGCCCGGAAATGCGTTGGCAAGAACTTCGTGAGCGTTGTAAACCTTTTGGAAATATTGTACGTGTTTTGGTTCGTCGTTCAACTACTAGCGATGAATGCCATGGTTTGGTATTCTTTCCACGACTTGACCAGGCGCAGAAAGCACAGGAGGAACTCAATGGCGTCATGTGGGATGGGCGTCAAGTCGAATGTGAGTTGGAATACGATATCAACGACCAAAATAGAGCTGAGTCAAAAGACGAGAATGATACAAACCCGTAAAAAGTCATTTTAGAGAGAATAAATGATAATTCGTCTTGAAGAGCCTTTACATTTTCCAACAGATAAAACGCCAACAATGAACGAAGCTTATAGCAAATCGCTTTCAAATTGTCGATGGCCATACTTGAAGAATGTTTTGCCATGTCGATCGAAAACTTGTCCAAGAAGTACAAGCAGTAAAGTTCCATTCCCGTCGAAACCGACTCGAACTCTCGACACACGAGTTTCTCGACCGCAAAGTGCTATCATGTTTTAATAACGGTTCAAGTCCCAAGGCGGCGCAAACAGAGTTGCAGACATGACTTTTTATAAAACGCTCTAAACCTTCCCATCCAAAGTTGCCTAATCCAAGCGATGATATATTCTCCAACTGCCAAACGTTTTGAAAAACTTCAAAAGGCATTCTCCCACCACTATTCGTCCCTTGAACAGGATGGAAAGTATCTAAAAATGAGGGAAGCATGGCGGTATGGATCTGTGGATCCGTATAATATTCTCCAACACCCTGAATATCGCAAACCACGAGTTCTCCACCAGAAGCAACATAGGAAAAGTGACTAAAAGCGTTTGCCACCTGTGCCGAATAGCTGTCTGATTGGAATCCTCCTTGGTTATCGTTGTACTTTTGAAAGCCTTTCTTTTCGTACGCCAAGAAAGGCTCCATGACAGCAAAAGGAGGAGACTTGAGGTCTGAATAGGTGGCACTTATAAATTCTATAACACAAGTTGGAACAAAAGATATCTTCGAGCCCCAATACACTTTGTTAAATTCTTGCGCGAAAAGTTCCGCTAAGCTTTGTACAACTACATCAGTAAAACAAATTGCCGGTGCGTTTTCAGAAAATTGTTCTTTTAGAAACTTCACAACTTGAAGAGAGGCGTACCCCTCATCATCTATTAGCACAGCTTTCTTTGCAACACGGAAACTACCAACAGCAAATATATCTTTCGCAACTTGTAGACTGCATTGCTCTCGGATCCAGGTGCCCGTTGTACTATGGAGAGAATGTTTGATAATTGGCTGTCTCACCGCCATTACAAGTCTCATTTGGAGCATTGCTGCGACATCCCAGAGGAGATGTAGAGGACGCCTCAACTCCAACAGCCACAAACTCTTTGCAGAACCAGTGACTGCGGCTCTTCCGAGAAGTAGCAGAGTACCTATTCCAGACTCTAGGAGTATTCATGGTTTTTGGTATAGAGCTTGGCTCCTGCTCCACTTTGGATAGACAACTGGAACCTTTCCTCTTTCGCTTGGAAACTTTGCTACTTCACATGGCATACGTAGTCCAATACGAATTCCATGCTCTAGTTGTCTCCATGTTTTTTTGGTGCAGGATAGATAACTGGAACCTCCCATTCGTATTAAACGTTCACTTTGTCACGTGACTCGTGTCCAACGGAAAGACTCGGATTACAAGAGTAGTGTCTCGCGCGCAATGCGCACATACTAACCCGATCCGTGTCATACAAGTTATATTTCCATCCTTGCAGAAAGTTCCAAAAATGTTCATTTTGTTCCTAATAGTAGAGCTGTCCTAAAGAGAGAACAGGATTGCAGAAGTGCCTTTTGGGAAACGACATGGAATGACTGTTGCTACTGCTGCGACCGTTCCTCAAGCTTTTTATGTCCCTTAGCTTTCGATTCGTCCACAATTGTAGATTGTGTCATTTGACATGATACAGGTGGTGTCAGTTCACCCCTTACGAATCTGCCTCCTCATAAGGGTCACTCGAAGGTCGCTTCCAATGAAACCAAGTACATGAGAAAAATTCTCAAATGTTTTTTGGAAAATGGAGTTTGTTGATTGAGGCAGCCTTTCATAGACATGATTTTTTTTGGGGCGCCAAAATCCACCAATCAGAATTCTAGATATAGTAAAAAAATGACGTTTTGGCTCCTGATCTAGTCATTAAATACGCATCTCCTCATTATTGGAATGAAGCATATTGAATTGTTTTACAAAAACAGGAGGAAGGAGTAGTTTTTACACTAGCAGTAATGTCGCATATGTCAACTACAAATAGAGGTAACCCGAAACCTTTGTGGAACGCAGTTACAAGAGAGATAGCCAAATACTTTTGGTTGCCTACAGAAAAGGACAAATTTTCGAACGTACCTTTTAAGAGTTTAATGAGCAACGCTTGGTTCTCGATAACCAAGCGTGTTCGGACAAACAATTTGCAGATGAATTCCTCATTGTCTCCATCATCTTTGTCCCCAAGCACCATGGACATTGTACAGCAGAAAATTTCAGAAAAACAAAACTCTCTGCGTCTAGTATCGCGCCCAATCAGAAGAAGAGGAAGAGAAATAACGAGAATGACAAGGATCCAGCTGATACGACAGTAGAACAGTAAATATTCGCCTTTATCCAACAGAGGACGAACAAGAGACATTGCGAAAATGGGTTGGTGTTCCCGCTGGACCTATAACGAGTGTTTGCGGGTGCTTAAAGAAGAAAAGGTTCCGAAAATCAACAAGGCGCTTAGAGCCAGAGTTTGAGTGAGGAAGCTATCGACAAGATGCAAAAGCCCTGGATTAAGGAAACTCCCTATGATATCCGTGACGTGCGTATTGTAAAAGAAAACCAACGGCTCCTTCTAGCAAACCAGCAACACCTTCAGTATATTCTAATAATGCCTCTGATAAATCCTTGTTAGAAACCTTGATGAAGTCCTTTTCTCGAAAAGTTCTTCTATGCTTGATTGGTCTACCGGAAGAGGAGGTATAAACTCTAAAAGAACTTTTGATACCGTACTTGGGTAATACTGTATGCTCAAACCTTCGCTCTTTTCGACGACAGTGGGAAAAGTGAAGCTCCTTAGATAAAGTATGAACAATACCAAAGAAGTCAGTGGCATCTTGTTGATAGCTTTCTCACTCCGAACTTCAACTCTCAATGTTTCAATCGTTCTCCGAATCTTTTTCTGGGTTGTTTCCAAACGAGGTCCGATATATCTTCTAGTTACTCTGCCACTAGCAGAGAACACTTGAAACTACTCAATTGTCCTGCAAGCAAAATTAGACTCCAAGACAGGACGGAGAGATTGGTTAAGGTGAATGAACAAAATTCTGTACAGCTTGAATGTAAAATATCTTTTATGTAACGGTGCATCCACTGGTTTTGTCAAATGCCTGGAGAATTCTAGGACGCCATACGTGTCCTTTCTGCATCCATCTTTTTCGCAAACCAAGTTTTCGCACAGACATAGCGAACAATAGCAAAGTAGTCACTCGTCATTAAAAACTTTAAAAAAGGCGCCAATGTTATTTTTTCTCTTTTCCCGCCATTTTTGCTTTTTTCTACGCGCAGGGTAGTCTCCTCACAACGTGGAGTCTTGTAGCGATACTGAGGTGTCTGGTGAAACAGAATAATACAACAGTTGTAGGGGAACAATAACGAACGTCAACGACAAATGGATATTTAACATAGTTGCTGTTTTTACAAATTGTGACACACTCCACTCTTTCTCATATTAGGCAGCCAGCTTTGCGTATATCTCAAATGGATTTGGTAGGGAAGAAATCGAATTCTTGTTTGCTGGAAGCGGATGGTTCTTTCAAGATGCCTTTGTTGGTTTCTTGGGAAACTTCTGAGGTTCCTGGTTCCAGGAATAGACATATCATATATGCAAGTTGATTGGTACAATGGAATTGTGGATATTGAAAATATATGTATTCCTGGCGATCAGTTACGAATATTTCCTCCTCTGCTGCCAATTCGCGTAAAGGCAGCTTACATTGGAAAGCTTCTTTTGAAGACTGAATTCAAGTCTTGGTTTTTGTATAATACACAAGCCACTGTCGAAGATGTTTCATTATGTCTTGAAACTTTTTCTACCTCCGAACTTTCAGCACAAGAGTTTGAAGAGTACAGTCAAAGTTTACGTGAGTTTTACACGAAGCGTAGCCGTAAGCGTTGTAAATTACTGGATAACCAGCTTTCAAAGTATATACGTCGTCCACAACACGTAACTGACGTCTTTCTACGTAACTTGTTGGAGACACTTGTAGCCAAACTGTTTGCACAGTTCAAGGTATGCTTGCATAGTGGGAAATTGCTTTGCTGATAAAGAATATGCAGGCTAATATTGAAAATATTTACATTCGTCTCGAAGACATTTACTCGGGTTTAAGTGGTCCGCTGTGCTGTGGACTCTTTTTGGAAAAATTATTCGTTGATCGAGCTTTCTTTAGAAACAGTCAAGTTTCCTGGGACTTAAACTCTCTCGAGGCAGCAGCGGACATACATAAATATGTTCATCTAAAGAACCTAAACGTTTTCTTAAATTCATACGTTTTTCCAGTATCCAGCTCAATGTGTTCTGCCTCGGATTTTCTGCAACAAATGAAAATTCCGGAACAACGATCACAATATCAATGGCTTATATCTTCATTTTGCGTCAAAGGCAGTCTCAATTTGATGTTTCCTCCTGTGGACGCATCGGACTCATTGAAGTTTTCTCTGGATATTCAATCTTCGGAGTGGAATGTAACTGCAAGTACGGAACAAATTAGAAACATTGCTTATATATCAACATATATGGCACGTCATGCACAGTTGACTCGAAGAAGACTGAAGAATCGTCTGCCAAGGTGTAGACCCAAGAAATCATCTAATATCGCGGAATGGTGGCAATATGCCTATCGTTGTGTTCTTGATCAAATGGACGTTCCAACGAAAGTTTGTCCTCTATGTGCCTGTGCAAATACTTTCGAATCATCAAAAGGGCACATTTCAAGCATGCCTAAAGTACTTGATGATTTGCATCGGTCGCACGATGAAATTGAGGATATCGTGCGGTTAGGGAAGCGTCGACTACTTTTCATTGCTGTATACTCTTATATACTGCATTTTCGTTTGCTTAGAAAAAAGAGAATATCGAAGAACATTGTTTTGGAAAATTTCCTCTCTGAGGAAGAGTTAATTCTGGGAAGATTGGCTGCATACTATTTCACCTATAGGAAATGTTATTTTCCCACTATGAATGGAAATAACTTTGAGAATATCGATAAAGTGAAAGTATGTCACATTTGAATGAGCGAACTGTAATACTAACGATTTGAACATAAAGAAATCTAGGGTCGTTGGAGATAATGAGATATTTTTCAACTTTGTATTGCAGTTTTATCAATGGAATCAAAAAGGAACAAGTTTCTTTGAAACTTGGATAAAGCTGCAGCTCGCTCATTTTACTGCATCTGTTTGGGATTTTCATGAAGATGATAAGAGGCCAGACAATCCTCCTCTTTTATCGTTGAAAGGAACCGACGTTGGAATTGTCTTCTCCACTGCAAAACAGTTACCGAATGGTTACGAAATGTGGAGTGATAGAGAACTTCCTATGTCCGGATATTTAGCAATCCATATGGGCTCTGCAACGCTTAGCGCATATGATGAGTACGCTCCAACACTTCAAAAACTTTCTACCATTACTTTTTTATCTGGAAAAGAAAAACCGCCCTTGAATTTACTGCTTTGTTTCTATAGAAACTTTCGGCTTTGTTGGGAAGCTAACATGTTTGTTCATTCCAAAGAGTGGTTGGAATGTTTAGCTACAAGAAAAGGTCCCTTAATTGCCATCGATATTTTTGGTATCGAAGCAAATTTTTCTTCTTTGGATGCTGTTGTAAGGATTGTTCGATTTTCACTCAACTGCATTCCTAGGATGCCTATGATTCGTGCGCAGGATGCTCTCACTCCATTCAGAGGTAATATTTTTATTTACAAAATTTTAGGTAGAAATTGCTGAATCCATTGCATTGTTTTAGTATTTAGTCCTCGGGCATACTGGACACAAATATGTCGGAAAATACAACAAGCAAAGCTGAAACTAGATATAAAATTAGGCTCTGCAGAGGTAGGCTTATCCAAAAATTATCTTTGAAGGAAAATAATGGTGAATAATAGATCAACGTACTTTGCAAAGATATTCAATCAAAAGCGAAGATAGGATTGCAATTGGAAAAATGGAGTTTTCGTAATGCATCACCGAGTAGTAAATCCAACTGTTTCGACGACACGGATAGTCCAAGTCTCTTTCTTTATCAGGATTGGATACTAGATTTTCAACGTGTAGCTTTGGACTTGTCTCTGGATTCTTTATCGAAGGACAAGCTGCAGATTCTTCGTATTCATACGGAGATTCCATTTCAGTTGTTGTTTTCTACTTGCGTTATTGCTTCAGATCTTTATCTATCTTCCCTGAATATCATTTTCAACGGTGGTTTATATTCTGCTATCGATTTCAGCAAGATGAAAGTAATTTCCAGCCTTGCAAAGACAGTTGGAGAAGTTACGGAGCAACTTGGCAAAAAGTTGATATCACCAGACAGGGTAGTTTATGTGTTATGGGGTAAACTGGAACGCGAAAATGTGAGTTGGAAATATTCGACTTGTTCGTGGGTATTGATGGGAAATGGAATAGGTTCGAGTAAAAGGTTTTATCGAAGTACATCAAGATGGCCTCTTATGTCTTTGTTATCACCGTATGAATGAAGGTACAGTTTATGTTATTTCATCAAAGGCTTCTCAATTGTGTTTTTCAAAGATGGAATAATTTGTGAGCGCATTGCAGCTGTTCAAGTAGAGTCAAACGGAGAGTTGAAAAGTCTGAAACTCAACAAGACTTCAACTGAAGTGTACAACTTGGAGCCGGATAGTGTCTACGCAATGGAAAATTTTCTCCGTTTGCTTACTACTATGCGATCATCTCATCAAGGTTCGTTTTTGTAATAGAGACTTGAATAGTTTTTCACTTTTGTTAGACTATTGTCCACCTGAACCTTTTCTAATTGCTTACAAGAGAAAACTCAATTTGTGTTTGTCTATCGACCTGAAAGTTGAATTGAAATTGCCCAGTAGCAGTTCGGAAGCGGACTCTTCGAATATCCTCGTTTGCCAGTTCAAAGCATTGGAGTTGGTTGGAAAGTTTTCCGTCTCTAGTTTGACTTTGAATTCCAACTTTCAAGCGATGAAAATATTATATGGCAATGAGACATTGGATCAAAGCAATATATATGTTGAATTAGCCAAACGACCGGCGTTGAATGCAAAGGAGGCAGAGACAAATATCCGTTCTAGTACCTGTAGAGATATCAGCTCTGTGGAGTCCGCGTCACTGGTTTTACAAATGTCTAAAGAAACTCGGAATGATTATACCAACTTTCATATTTCTGTCGTTCTTCATTCATTGCAAGGCTCTATTTGGAGCAATAGAATAATGGAAATACTGGAATTGTTGACAAGAATGAGAGGTTTACTTGCTGTATCCAAAAACCGTTCTGGTTCTCATGCTCGGAAGACAAAGTCTCGAGGAGTACAGTTTGGATTGGCTTTACGAGCTTACTCAAGTCAAGTCGTATTTATCTATCCAAATATTTCCAGTCATTCGTACAAAGGAGCGGTTTTCCGAAAATTAGCTTTAAGCTTCAATGAACTTTATTTTAGTTTGAATACTCCGTATCAAGAGGAGAGGTTGCGGTTATGTGTTGATTTTGGAACTGTAATGATCTTACACAGTCTGACGAAGGAGGAAAACGATGATGTTGTTGCACAGGAAGAAAAAATACTGAGCTTTGAACGTAACGACGAGGATACTTTTCCCTTGCATTTTGATATGATGTTGAGACATGAGTCTGCGCAAAATTTGTTGCTCTTGACATTTAATCTTTCTCAGCTTCATAGCTTTTATAATCATTTTGCTATTATGGATCTTGTAGTAGTAATTCTTCGTTTTGTTGCGTTGAGAAATTCGCCAACTCTCAAAAAGAAGAAAGGAACCAATGTGGCTACTAGTATTTTGAAGCTTGAATTTACTTTGACCAATCCAATAATCGGTATTCCTTGTTTTAGTGATGATGATGGTGCGCTATGCAATTATTTACAGTGTACGAGTCGTTGTATCCAACTTGAAATCACTGTAAATAATAATAATAATGACAAAGGCAGACCTAACAGTAACAGCATCCGCATAGATATCAAGGGAGATGACTGGAAGATTGACCAAGGATTCATCGCTGTCAAAGAAACAAAAGAGTCTGTTTTTGTACTAGTTCCATTGCTGTATCCAAGTAATATCCACTTGAGCATTTCATTGGGAGCATCACAACCGTTGAATTTGTGTATTTCCAGTTCTTCTTTGTCCATACTTGTTCGAAAAGCTTCCGTATTGGATATCCTACGTTTGGTGTTTCCCACATTTGTGACTTATCCTTATGCACAGTTGCAAGGGAATTCTACTCATGTAAGGAAGGAAGAGAGTCCTAGCAATAAGGCCATTTCGATAAAGCACCAGTTTGATAAGATTTCTATCAAGTGGTTTGACGAAGATGCGGAATTGTTGCTTCCCAATAGTGTTTTTGCCATGGAGTTGCCTATGCAAAACTTGGAAGATTTGATTCATTGGGATCTGTGGAACGATTTCATCGATGCAGAATGGATCAGAAATGAATTGATATCCAATCATTTCGTATTACAACTAGTTGTTGGAAAAGTAATGGATCATTCTAATGATACTTGTGGAACGAAACTAGATATGAACATTGTTTTTGAAAGTCTTCACATTGGAGAAGCATACTCCTTATTGTATGAATGGCGTTATTTCTCTCGAATTGGTTCTGTGGTTGCTATTGGGAATTGTTCGCTTTCTCTTTCGATGTCTCCTGTATCCTTTGGCATACAGTTGACTTGCAGTGATAATCAACCGATACAGTTGTTTTTGGGAACAACCGGGATGAAACAATGGATATCCAATGTTGTATATATTGCAAAGGAAATTCCGAATTATTTCAATAGCATTCGTGTCGACACACCTCATCATCATCCAATGGAGTCTGCAACGAAACACCGGCAATTTGTATGGAATATTGGCGTCCCAATAGAGTTGCACTTTGTTGCTGGAATATCAAAAGCCAGGAATATACAAGTTATGGACGGATTTCATGAATTGATCTTGAGCTTGAATGCAAATCTGCGAGGAACAATTCAAGTAAGTTGCATTTTCGATATTGTGGATTTCTTGAAGCTTATCTTGTATTAGACGCAGCCCTATTTACAAGTGCATGAGCTGTCTTGTTCTTTACATCAATTAGATTGTACGCATCATATTTGGAACCAAGACAAACCCTACAAGCTTCTAGCTCCTGTAGAAATTTCCTTAACTCTAGGCACTGAGGATTCTCAAGTATCTCAAGACATGGTTTCTTCCTCGGAATCAATTGTATTCAGTATGACACGAATAGAGGGAAACTTCTCAATGGAAGATGTTTTCCTTATTCTTTCTTGTATCAAGGAATGCAAGGAATATTTTAGCTCGTCGAATACTTCTCGTCCAGTAAGAATGACTAGGGAAATGGAAGCCATGGTTCCTGCAACGTCTTTTTCCTACAAGGAACAGTTATCGTACAATTTGTATGTACGTTTGGATGACGTTTGTCTGAGTCTGGTTAGCTATGAACGAGGTTCTGTCTTTAGTCTTGTGGAGGTGGTGTTGGATAACATACAAGCAAATGGCTCATTTTTTCCATGGACAAGGGATTACACGTTTCATGTGTCGTTGTTGTGTAGACTTTATCAGTTTGCAATTGTTCATGGGTAAGTTTAAGACTACATATTTTTGTTTTATGTGTTTAACGGTGAAAAGCACGTGGAATGTTCTTGTAGAACCTTGTCCCATTGATCTTGTTGCCTTTAAAAGGTGGACAGAAGATGGCAATGACCAACAAATGCGAATTGTACTCGGAAGTGCGATTCAAATTACTGTCACAGAAACTTGGCTTTTTTCTCTTATTTCCTGGTTTGCAAAGTGGAAGGATGTTTCTGTTTTGTTCTTTTCCAAAGTATCTTTCATCGAGTTGCAGCGTTTTGAAAATTCCTTGGAAAAAGAGAACAACGAGATTCAAAGTATCGTAGAAGCTTTCCATCCCGCTCCATCTGGGCGTTTTTTGTGGATAAGGTAATGGAAATATATGTCTCGTATTTGTATATCCAATTGAACGGTGGTTGTTGTGATAGGAATGAGACTGGTTTAGACATTACGCTGAAAGAATGTAAATGGGACAAGGACAAGACCGTACTTTGTGAAGAGCAAAGTTTGTCTAGTAACAGTGAGCAAATTGTGTATATACATAGTCGTCACTTGGATCGTATTCATCAAAGAACAGACAGGGAGGAGGAGTCCTCCATGTATATTTTCGAACAGTCTGTCAAAATAACAGTAGGCTCTCGTCATTCTTATGCCCAAAGTACGAGACTAAATAGAAAAGGTCGTATTTTCATCTCTCTCTTTAAAAGCAACAGGTCATCTTCGTCTGTTCCAAGAAGATGTTTATTTTCTTCCCGTCTTTGATGGCTCCAATGAAATGGGTACTCTTTGTTTACAAGTAAGTAATTTTCTTTAGTACTGAAATAGCGAGATACAACTATCTAAAGGTGTCTCTGTTGGAAGCACAATGGGAAATAATTATTCGATCTGTTTTTAAACTTGTAAACGCTACAAACTTGGGAATGCTATTTCTTCTGGAAGATTCTGTCGGTAACTTGTACGATCCTAATACAAATTATTCGAGTAATTCCAGTCGAGTCCTATCCCAGTTGTATCAAGTACCTTTTTTAGATAACGAGTCGCAGGACGTCGCACGTGGACAGGAGAAAAGTCAGAGCAACGCGTCCATAGAAAAGGCAGTGCTTCTACGCCCTGGTTCGAATTTCATGATTCCTTTTGTATTTTGTAGTTGGGTTAGTTGTTTTCTATTTGGGTTTATTTCCACTATTCATTTCATTAGACTTGCTATGTTCGATTTGCTTTGGAGGCTGATGATAAAAGAAGAGACGAGCATGAGATGTTGGTTTCTCGTTGGAGTGGCGCTGTTCAGCTGAAAGAAGAGTTCATATTGAAAGGAAAACATGTCTTGCTATATTTTCCAATAAGGTGGACAAGTATTTCTCCAAATGACATCGTCGCTGTTTCTCATAACAACAGACGAGAAAATAATGTCCTTACACATCCTTTTTATATTGCCGAAAGAAGAGAACATTCTCAAACAGTTTCCAAGAGACCGTTGGACATGTTAGGAGCAGTTCTTTTGCAATGCCGTACCAATGGAGAAATGATGGTAAGTGAACTCTTTCGTGGTTTGAATAGACTTAACTTTTGGAAGATAAAAGCTCCTTTGCGTCTGAAGAACGAATTGACACTTGCCGTCTCTTATCGATTGTATGTGGGTTTCGAGCATAGTGACGATGACTTGGTGGAGTGGATTTCCTGGAACGATCTCCATGGGCGTCTGCAACCTGGAGAAACTGTTCAAGTAAGTTGAAATATATTCGACATGGTTTTCATAGTTTGATTGGAAAATAGAAATGCTGCGTTTATTCATCTTGTCTGGTGGCAGTGGAATGGTTTGAGTTGGGCGACTTGTCAGGAACCTTTATGCAATCCAGTCAGTTTCATCACCGTTTGGATAAATTTGTCTTGCTTCGTATAGATTCTGAATTTTTGCGGTACAACAACGAAAACTCATCTGAACATAAAGACGCACTGCAAGAACACTATGTATGTGCTTTTATGTTATATAAAGGAGACATGGACTGACTGCTTCAAGGTGACGTTTCATCATTCCGATGGCCGATCGTTGCGACTTTTATTGCGTCTCTGCTTGGAGGACAACAACGATGATTCTAGTCTGCTCGTTTGCCTAAGCTGTCCTTATTGGATATCGAATTGTACAGGCATACCGTTGTTGTTTAGAGACTCTTTTGCAAGTAGTATATGTCCCACTATCAAGGATATCCATTCAGGTAGGAACGATGTAATTTATGTTTTGGATCGATTTGTATATATATTCATATGACATGAAAGGTGTTGAAGATACTTTTCCTATCATGGTTTCATTCAATCCTTCGACGCATACTGGAATGGTAATTTATTTCTTTTTCCATCAAGGTTTTACTAAAATGAGTGTGCTTTGGATGGAAACAGCCACCAATGATAGGTCGCAAAGGTCTTCATTACTTGACAATATGGGTGCCTGAATGTCCCAAGAGTCCTGCAGTTCCTGTTAGTATTTTGGGTTTCCATTCATCGACACTTAGAGTTGCTCATTCATGTGTTCATCGATTATCTAAACTCTCTATTTATTCTTCGTTACGAAGAAAGCTCTTTGAAGCAGCCGCTTTTCTTCGTTTAAATATATATACCCAATTTCATCCCACTTATGAAGGTTCCAAGGCAGTATCCATCTTGCCTGAAACTCTCTTCTGTTATCAGCTTTCTGAGGAGGATTTGTCGTTGGAAGGAGGTTTGCAACGATTTGTTTCACTCGGAATAGAAATGGTATGAAAAGAATCGTTCAGCATGCCTTTTGTCTAACTCCATATATCTTAGGATCATGTAGCAGTTCACAGCATGTATAGGAATGGTCCGAAAATAGATAGACTTGTGGAGTCTGAAAGTCAGGCTAGTCGGAAATTATTTCAATTTATCAGCTTACAAGACAAAGTACCGCTCCTTCATCAAAATGTGCCAACAAGGAATCGACCAAAAAAATTGTGTATCAAGGTTGGTTATTTTTGTGCTGCTTGTTGTTGGAAAGTTATTGGTTGATATTTCTGTTTAAAGATTGGTTTTCGTATGTCTTGGCAGTATGCGGAAGAAGAAGAAGAAGAAGAGAGTGGAGCAACAGTTGTTTCTCCTGTTCAAGAGGAAGATAAAAGGAACAATTACGTTTTCCTTTGGAGTCATTGGTTCGTTGTCAACGCACCTTCAGAGTTTACGGTTGCTGTAAATATTCCAAAAGATATGCAACAGTTGAGACGCATGCAGTCTCTACAAGCATTGGATGCTATTCGGAAACGACCTTTTGCTGTTTTTGACAGTGCTCATCCGGAAGACTTTATGATGGACAGAATATTTTGGACGGTAAGATAGGCAAGGCTCGATCATCCTTTCTCCAATTGGAGACTATGTATTATTTAGGTCCGAACTTCACGGGATACTTCGACGAGAACACAAATGATAATATTGAAGAAGCCTATTCTGCGCACGAGAACAGAATTCAAAAACAGTACCATATTCTTGGTAAGAGAAAGCAAACTGCTGGTTGTGTTGTGTTTTTACACTCTGCTAGATTGCTTATGCTCAAGAAGGTTACTTACATGGCATAAGACTCATTCGACCGCAAACTGAAGAAAGATTGATATGGAGTGATCCTCTCGCTCCTAGAGTGCTTTCCATATTTGTTCAACATCGTCAAGGCATCGCGAGATTCCGTCTAGATAGCAAGAATATAGGTACTCAGGTCATCTCAGGACAATGGATGAATTGTGATACGACGGACTTTTCTTATTATCAGGCAAGTCTTTGGCAATGCTCCCTTTTCTCATTACTTAGAGCAACTAGTTGAATGCTATTGTCGAATTGGTTGGAAGAGTTTTGACTATTCGACTGGAAACTTTGGTACGAAGAGAGAATAATAGCGACTACTGGACAACTACTCTTTATTCTTCTATCGCACGACGTTGGAACTCTTTGTTGCTTCCTTGGAAACGAAACATTCAACATGACAAGATGAAGTCAGGCTCTCACCAGTATTTATCCTCTACAACCACCACAAGAGCAACAAAAAGAAACCAAACTGTGGTTCAAGTCACCATTCCGTTTATTGGAATATCGTGGATAGACGACATAGAACTTTGGGAAGAATTGATATACGTATCGCTTTCCCATGTCGAGTTTACTTCCCAACACAAAAAAGTGCAACTGACCTTGTCACATTTTCAATGTGATCAGTCGATTACTTCCAGTGATAGTCCTGTGTTGTTAGCATCTTTGCAACATCCTTTTCTTTCTATACTTTTAGAAATGGAGTCGTTGGAAGCTGTCCGTCATTACAACCAATTGGATATTTCAGTTGCAGAATTTGCTTTGAAAATGGATAACGAACTATTGTTTCGTTTATTGGAGATGATCAAACAACGAGCCAAATATTTCAGTCAAGTGTTGGATAGTTTTCATATCATGGAAGACATTTGGTGTTGTCAAGAAGCAGAAGGAGGTTCGTCGACGACATCGCCATCTGCATCGGAAATATTTGCACAGTTGGTTTCTCCTCAGTTGAATCGTACGGACATTCCTTGTTATTTTCAACATGTCATCTTGCATCCGATAGCTTGTCGCTTTTCATTTACGATGAAGGGTAACTTTGAAAGTGGCTGGTTGCCTTGGATGGAGTCATGGATGAGGAATACCGGACTGCTGCTAGGTGAAATTGAAGACAATCTGTTATGGGTCGATCAACTGGAACTGAACAATGCAGTAGAGACGTTGGATGCTTTGAGTCGCAACGTATTGTGGCACGTGATCAAGTCTTTATGGAGCAACATGTTCACTGCACTGGGAGGTCTTTCCGCGCTGGGTGATATGACGAGCACTTTTTTGCATTTGCGACGAGGAACTTTGCAATTTTTTGTGGAGCCAATAAGAGGAAGCTTAACGGGAGAACCTGGTTCTTTATGGAAAGGTGTTCATCGAGGGACGATTATGCTGGGACGTTCTTGTATTTATAGTATTGCACAACCTGTCAGTCGTCTGAGTTGGGCAATAGCAAAGGTAAGCAACATACATGGAGGCACTTGATGCCAATAATAGACATGATACTTATATAGGGTATTGCCTATGGAAGTATGAATCGTTCCTTTCTTTCGACGCTAAGTGCACACGAACAAGAATGGAAACATGCAACGGATATTTGGAACGGTAAGCGTGCAATCGATGGTTTAGAGACGAGGTTGAGCATAGGATGTGTGCGATGGATAGGAACGCTGATGGGATTGCAAAAATGGCGTACTTGTTTAAGTTATACGTGTCACGTGACACCTTTTCATGACGACCAAGAAACAACATCTGTGACGAATAACAACAACAACAACAACAATGATTCCATAGCAGCGGTTACGAGCATTGTTACCTTACCTCTTTCCGGTTTCTTCTTTTTTCTTTCCAACGTGGCAGAAGGTACCAGAAATATGACTGGATTGCAGGTACCGGAAATTGAACGAATTCGCCTACCAAGATATGTGATGAAAGGCCATCCTATCCAGAAATACGATGCTTTTGCTGCCAGAGGTCAATATTTATTGCGACAAACGTTTCCACAACGACGTGAAAGATATGTGATGCACATCGAACAATGCATAGCACCACAACCACACGAAGAAGAAGACGAAGATTGCTGTTATTATTACATTTTATCATCGACGCATATTACCGCATTGAAACAACCATTCTCAACACAAGACAGACAACTATCCTCCTCATCACATCGGCCAACTCTACTTTGGCGCATTCCACTGACTGCCATTGTTCACGTCAATCATCCAACGAATAGCAATAGCAGAGATGAAAACGAGTATATAGTGGAAATCCTATTTCGATTGCAATCCAGTGGTTGGCAAACGGCATTGCATTGGTTGGATCCTACTGGAATGGTGGCATCTAGCAGTGCTGTTATCACGACATTTTTAAGGAGACACGAAAAAAAACCAACTTACGATGCTACGGAAAGTGTTGTCGTTATTCGTGAAACTCGTATGCAAAGACAACAAGCAATAGCTCAACAACAACCCACCCTCATGGAATGGCAACACAAACTGTCTCATCTCGTGAATGAAGATTCGTCGTCACCGCATGTTTGATGGTAATAAAACAACCAACAATACCCAACCACTCATATTCTTCTCTACTCAAAGAACGCGATTCCTTGGTGATCACACCCATTTCCATCAGTCGTTGAAAACCAATATTCCTATAATACGACCACCAATCACGACCACTCCACCAATCCACCCACTCCAACCCAAAAGCATCACAATAACGAAATAACGTAGGCACATGGACAAAATATTCGGTGGGAGCTGCTTGCAACGTTCTCATCTCACTGTGATAAGAAACTATCACAGGCGTACCGATGGCAGAAAATGTATCTCCTTGTGGCAACACCAACGTAGCTAGCGAATCTTTGATGGAAAGAGGTGACGATGGAATACTAGCGGCATGTTGTTGTTCCAAATATTTCTGCGCTTTTGTCCAAATCCAACTGGAGTTGCTGGTGATGCCTGCAAAAAATCCTTTGGGCCGCAAATGAAAAGAAACTTGCGCCACAAACTCCTTTACCAACTCTAAAGAATCAAACAGACGCTCCAACCAACCCCAACATAAAATGACGTCATATTGCGCATCCGAACGGAAAGCACGACAAGTAGTATCTCTATCCAAACACATCACGATAATAAATAGTTGAAACCAAGTATCATAATACTCTACCCTTTTTCGTCTATTTCCTCGTCACTATTCCAAGCAATATAATCGCACTGGAAACGGTTCGGATATTGTTCTTGTACAAACTGCTGAGCTTGTTGGCATTCTTCTCGCGTCCAACAAACCACAGTCAACGAATAGTTGTTTTCTGCTGGCAAAGAATACAACAACGGACCCAAACAAAACGCAGGATAAACACAAAACAGACATATCCGAGCGTGTTGGTCCACCAACTGACTGATCAACGACTCGCTTATCCTGAGCGTTCACAAGAAACACACACAAAAAGTCAATATATACAGAAAACTATACATAGTTGCTGATGCTCTTACCAACGCAAAATATTACGTAATCTACCAAACCAACGATCACGAGTCAATAACAAATGACTCGCCATCTCTCTCTCTCTTCTTCTTCCAATCCTTCTCTCACTACCTTCGTATCATACAAAAAAAAAGAAACGTGCCGAGGAGGATTCCTTGTCGTCTCTCTTTATTCACGCACAAAAACGACCAATCCCATGGTTTTTGGAAAAAGAGGCCAACTATTATCTAGTCACTGTTTTCTACTTTATTTCTTAAATCGATAACTTTGGTTGTTCTTGCACACCATGTCAATAAACTAGAACTCGTCGCCGGTTCTGTCTTTGCCAATTCGCTCAGTATTTTACGATTGAGGAGAATTTGGTTATTTCTTAAAAAGTACACAAATCCTGCGTACCGTACACCGTGACCACGAGCAGCAGCTTGTATCTGAGCAATCCAATCCCGTCGATATTCTCTCCTTCTCAGTCGACGATGGATAGTAGAATATACCAACGCTTTTAACGGAGATACACACTTGCGAACCATTGACACTAGTTTATCTAACGTCGGCCTCCTATTGTATATCTATATACAGATATAGGCGGAATATCTCTCTCTCTCTCTTTCTCTATCGATCCCTCGAGCGTCCCAACCGCCTGTGTGTAAGTATACCGCCAATCAGCGCCAATTCACCAACCACAATCGATACGTCGCTTCTTTTTTTTTTTTTTTTGGGATTTTCTTTTCCACGTCAATCATTTCTTCTTCTCTTCTGTTGGGCAATTTCTCTCAATACACAAGGCATAATATCCTTTCTCGTACAAATACCGTCTATGACTCCCGTTCCACTTGATGCAACCAAAATGTGACGAGCACCCATTTGACGGAATCCTGCTCTCAACTAGCAATTTTTGTCATGGTTTCCTTGCGTAATAATTCAAGATACTTACATCCGCTGCGGTGGACCATTCAGAAACGATGAATGGATTAGGATTCATATAAGGTTCTAAATCTAAAGTGGAATGGAGCACGGAACTAGGTACACCACCTAAATAATGTTCCAATATCTCTCTTTCGGC
Organism: Galdieria yellowstonensis; assembly: GCA_026122205.1. Taxonomy (NCBI): domain Eukaryota; phylum Rhodophyta; class Bangiophyceae; order Galdieriales; family Galdieriaceae; genus Galdieria; species Galdieria yellowstonensis. The sequence goes on along the minus strand of JANCYU010000036.1, from coordinate 55,880 downwards.
ATCTTTATCCGTAATATTTGGCCAGGCTTCGTCTAGTTGAGACAAAGGTAACCACTGCAATGGAGATGCACGGGAGGAATGAGGTGTCGCCGTCATCGTTGAGGGAGAATCTTCCGAAAGAGAATAATGGCGTGTTTTCAACAGCTGTAACAATATATGGCGGCTAATGATTCCAATCACACCTCGAGCTGGTTGACGACGGATTTGCTGTCTCCAATCGTTGTTCTCTGGATGGATAGTATGGTTGTTGTTGTTGTTGGAAATCGAGCCTTGTTCATTTTGGACAGAGGGACCATCGGAAGATTTGGAGCTACGTGCATATTCGGCAATATAAGGAGTCGTTGCTATTTCAGAAGAAGCAACTACTGGGAAAGCTCCATGTTCCACAGTTTGCAATAATAAAACCACATCTCCTACTTTTGGTTTGACATGTATGGTAGCCATTTGTCGTTGCATCACATCTCTATATATAAATATAAATATAAAAATATATATGGATCAACCATGCACTGGATATTGTTCTTCTTGTTTTCCACTTACCTGGCACGAACAGAATAAAATAAATGAGGGTCCGTTATTGTAGCATCCAAAAAAGGCATTGCTGATAAATTCACTTGAGAATCAAAAAAACCTTCACTAAAAAGCTCTCCAACACTTCTTGCAATGACAGAGGCAGTTAGAGAACAAAATGCAGCTCGAATGTCCTATGGAAAGGTTGACCGACTTGCAGTGTTTGCATCAAACATCCTATTTCCTACCTGTGTAGCATCCAATAAACCCAAACTAATCGTCATGGGAACTCTTAGAAATCCACTTCCAAAAGCAGCACTGCCAATGACAGCAAAACTAGCTTGAACAATAGAGGAATCCAAACCGGAACCGTTTGGATATGCATAACTTGCAAGCTTGCCTACTAATCTGCCTAGAAAACCTAAGAACAATCCCTATGAATGACAGTTCTTGGCTCTCTTCTCTGATTACCTCCTATCGTAAATGATGGAATAAAAACACCGACGGGAGCATAGAGACCTGCTGAAAATAACAGGAACACATAATAATACACAATGCCAACAAAAAGTCCTCCAACAGGCAACAAGTCAGTATCCGAGGAATGAAATAAATACTACATATATACAAGTATTTCATTCTATTTTTCCATCCACAAAACTCCACACTTACATCCAACACAGTCTCGATAGGATTATAAACAAGTGCTGCCCAATCATTAAACTGTCCACGACTACAAAACAGTCGGGAATAGTCGCGATATTTTGAAGACTGCTGTAGCGTATTTTCTGGAATAATAACAAACTGACTCAAAGAATGGCATTCTCCACCCCAATAAGGCAATAAGAACCGAAATATATTGATAACCAAATTGACTATCAACATTTCCAATATTTTGTGATAGTTTTTTTGAATATATCTTCTTCTATTTATGACGAAACAGCTGAAAATATATTCTTCAACCAACATTTGACCAACGTACCTCCACAATGTCAACTGCTTCAATAATGCCACAGCAATACCGCCTAAACATCCACCAAGTACTCCCAATAACAATACAAAAGGCAACGTATGCATCATAAAAGTATATACTTGCATTCCAGCAGACACCAAACTCCCATATTCTGCAAATTCTAATATTATCAAAGTATTTCCTCTACTAAGCCTCGTGAGAGTTCCCATTGTAAAAGTCGCCAGGATTCCTCCTAATAGAGCTATCCAAGCTAGTCGATAATGCCAATGCGCATTGGACATTTCTATAGAAAAGAACATTCCTCCTAGAGGAGCTTCTAAAGCAGCAGCAAACCCTGCTCCTAAACCAATGGAAGCAAAGTCCCTTTTCCAGGCTTCTGTACGATAAAAACGAAACCTAAATACCACCCTAGTGTGTCAAATAGGGAAAGAAACTTATTGTAGGAAACACTACCATTTCCAATTCAAACGAATGTGCAGACCAGCAAAGACTCCTTGAGATAGTCCTGCTCCAATAATAGCACCAAGGTGAGAAACAGGAGCAACACTTCCGGAAATCAACCCTGAACCAACAACACACATATTGCCAAATAACTTTGCCACAAAGGTACGAAAAGAAAGCAGCTGTTGCGATTGAATACCGTTGATATATCCTTTCAAAGGAGGAATACCCGACCCGACTGCTTCTGGACTCAAAAACACAACCAAACATACGGCAACTAGGGAAATACAACAACTGAAACCCACAAAATATACGAGTGCTCCCCAGAAAGAATCACGTTTTTCGATCAATTCTTCCTGAGTTACCTTATAAATAGCCATATAGATGAGACGAACACCTTGTTCGATACCCAAAGCAGACAATCCAACTAAGATTCCAGTTAAAGCTGCCAGAATGAGGTGAAGAGCACTGAATAACTGTTGTTCGAGTGGGCTACGAGGAAAAGCCCATCTCACGTTGACTAGGGAAGCCGGAGTATGAAATTCTACACAGTTGTAGACATCTGTTCGTCTTGGAGGTGCAACCAACTCCGAGTCGTTGTAGTGTTCTTCTGTCTGATAGGAACCAACCGAAGAAATACTTGTTCGTGGAATTTCTACGGACACAAAAGTAGACTGGTCGTTGTCTGAAATAGTATTTGAATGAGATGTCTGTATACTAGACCTCACATAATGATAAATATTACTTAAGGAAGAAACTTGTAACAGTCGAAACTCAGGAGTTGCCTCTAAAATGTCTTCCGTTGCTGACGACATAACGCAATTCCATTCTTTGCTGGGCAAAAGTGACGCACGCTCCGACTCTTTGAAGTATGAAAGTTCTTCTTACCAGCACAAGTCTTGTTTCTTCCTTTTTTAGAAAGGACTGCTGGAAAGGAACAAGATGCTTTGGTTCTTTAAGAAATATACGTCGTGAAAGTGCAGATGGGAAAGACGAGAGCGGACTTGTGTTTCCTAATGGCTTGGTACCTGTTGGAGCACTTACCTCCAAGCCTTATGCTTTTACAGCGAGGTCTTGGGAGCTCAAGTCAACTGCCTCGGTAGACGTTTTGGATGGAGTAGGCTCTAATATTCGTGTAGATACGAGAGGCTATGAAGTTATGAGAATTCTTCCAGTGTTGAACGAAAACGTGAATGAAGAGTGGATTTCAGATAAAACGCGATTCTCTTATGATGGTTTGAAGAGACAACGTTTAAGTGTTCCTTTTGTTCGCTTGGATCAAGGGCAACTTGTCCCAACTACTTGGGAAAAAGCGCGGGCAATATTGAAGAACGAAATCATAAGGTTGGAGAGAGAGCACCTTGGAAAGGGAGGGTTTGAGGCGCACGCTATTATTGGACCACAAGTAGAAGTCGAGGCTTTGTTACAATTCCGAAGACAGTTTCTTTATTGGTTTCCAGGAGGTTCCATTCATCTCCAGGAGAGAATAGGAGGAGTTCCACCTACCGACTTTCGACAAGACTATGTACTCAATTCGACTCTTCCTGGTATTGAAACAGCAGATGTAATTTTGTTGGTTGGAACCAATCCCCGAACAGAGGCTCCTCTACTCAATACTCGTATTCGCAAAGCTGTGTTATATAATCAAGCACTTGTTGCCTCTGTTGGTTGTTATGGCAATCTAACGTATCCTGTGGAGCATTTGGGTATTTCTCCCAAGACACTTTTAGAGATTGCGGAAGGAAGGCATCCTTTTTGTGTCCAGCTAGCTCTTGCCAAGAAACCAGCTATTATTGTTAGCAATCGAGCACTATTGAGAGCTGATGGAGAGAATATCTATCAAATGGTAAAGTGTATAGCTGAGCACACAAATATGATAAGAGAGGATTGGAATGGATTCAATGTCTTGCATAATGGAGCCAATACGGTAGGAGCTTTGGATATTGGATTGGACTCCAAATATCGCGGTTTGAGAACGGTCGATTGTGATCGTGACAATCCTTGGCGTCAAACCAAGTTTTTATATTTGTTGAATGCCGATGATGTGGATGGCTTGGAACAATTGCCACAAGATTGTTTTGTGGTATATCAGGGACATCATGGAGATTATGGTGCTTCCATAGCCAATTTGGTACTTCCAGGTGCCGCATATACAGAGAAGAATGCAACTTATGTGAATATGGAAGGTCGCGTACAACATACCAACTTGGCATTTCTTCCACCTTATCAGGCAAAGGAAGATGCAGAAATTCTGCACGATTTGATATTTCCTGATCTGGTTTTAGATATTCCACAAATAGGTGTGGAAGTTCTTGCTCCTCATTTGTTGCGTTCTCATCAAGTGCAACCGAGTGATCTTAGTATAAGACCTCGAGAACAATATTTGCTTCGAGGAGAATCTTCCACAGTACCTTTTGGCCCACCTATTGAAAACTTTTATATGACAGATCCTATCACTCGTAGTTCGAAAACCATGGCAAAGTGTACTCGAGTTGTAAACATGTCTAATTTCGATGAATCCTAAAAGCACTTGGGAATAAAAGAATCATTTGGAAAGCAAAATAAACAACAACTTCAAGTTGGTGTTCGTTCGTATCTTAACAAAAAGAATGATCCAACACTTCTTCCACATCTTGTTCACGATACATATATTGTGGATCCATCGACAAATTTTGATAAAACTGAGTTAATTGATGAAACAAGTCGATACATCGACGACTCTCTGCCAGCATCGTAGGATTCCAAGTGTTCTTCTTATTGCTACTACTTGCACCCTTTTCTTCTTCTTCCAAGGAACCAAGTGCAAAGGAAACCATTTGTGCACGTTGGTCAATCACTGCAGATATTTCTCCTCGATAAACCATCGAGCGTAACAATCTTTCCGCTTCTTGCGAATCCTTTAGATTGGCCTTGGTTGCAACATCTTCCAAAGATAAAGTTAGAAATGTGCGAGTTAAATTCTTCATATTACTTCTCAATAATGCCTTGAAAGTCTCTTTGACCAATCCCCAATGCATATCTCTCTGAAATACTGGTCGATAGTTTTCCATGACTTGAACTAATTTTCCAATGTCTCGTTGTTCGAATTCTTTGGCAAGTGCTAAATACTACAATAGTTGACAATCAATATATACACAATAACCAAACCTTGTTATCGCTACTTACTTCCTGACAATAGTTCTTCAACTGTCTTTGGATAAACAAACCGGAAAACTTTGCAAGCGGCTCTACACTGTCTTTCACCATCAAGGAAACCAACACATACTTTTTATAAGCATCGACAGCAACATCGGAAATAACGTTGGACGGCACAGAAAACAGTCGATTCAAACTCTGCAAAGCCTTGCCATAGTCTTTCACTCCCAGATAAATAATTGCGGCATAATAAAAAGTTAATAAAACGTCGCAAGGATCGACAGTGTTTTCTTCCAATTTTACCGACCACTTTCTACTTTCCATAAACCTATTGCCGACAGAATAGGACTTGGATAACACACAACTTTTGAAAAATAGGGATAAAAAACGAGGATGAATATCTTCTCCATCTGCTGTTTGGATACAAAGAAAACGGAATGGCAATACAGTTGCCAATACAGGACAATGTCGTGGTTGTTCTATGCTCTTTTGAGATAGAAATAAAGCCAACGATTGAAGTTCCTCCAAGACTATTACATTCACAGGAGGCTGCAATTGTTGTAACAAATCATAAAAATATCTCAAGGTTATTTGCAAGTCATCGTGATGCCACTGAAGGGAGACCACCCGCAACAACAACAGCAAAAGTTGGGCATTTTCTTATCCGATATAAGCTCAGTTGGTTATCCACAGCCAGTAACTTACCAATCTGTTGCAATATGTCTCCAAATATTTGTGGTGTACAATGCTGTAATATTGGAGTGTTTTCTATGAGCAACTAGAAACGAGGGAGTGCGTAACGCCAAGTTTTTGATCCATCAAAGTAAAATACGTACCATTCGTACTTGTTTCCACTGTCCTTGAGCAATAAATTGTCTGCAAGATTGCAGAATAGATACAATACTTTCACGAATATTTGTTGGCATAATTGCTATCTCTCTCTTTCTCTCTCTATTTGCTCTACCACCACTTTTTCTCTCTGTCCACCAAAAGGAATCGACAAATGTCCAACGACGACATGTTCGATAAAGCACCTCCTTCAACTTCTGTCAAAGATAGAAAAGGAGAAGAAAACAATACAACGTCGTGGTTTTCCAAAACAAAGTTGTGGAGTTCCGCTCAAAGCTATTTGGGAAAAATAACTGCCGTTGTACAAGAAGAAACGCAAGGCCTCACTATGGAAAGGATAAAGAAAGACTTGGAAGAGTTTTCACAACAACTCTACTCGGAAGTGCAAGGAGTGCAAAATGCTATCACAAAAGAGGCTCAGAAACAAAAAGAATCACATAGAGCAGTAACTCCAGAAATCATATTGCCTTTGAAAAACAATAACCAGGCCTCTTCCAGTCAAGTAAAAAGTGCAGATAATGAGCACACTAGTTCTTGGTCCTATTGTATTCCAACGCCTCTTTATGACTTGGTTGATCCTTTTCTTTCCAATTATCGTATAAGGGCGTTGGAGTTGCAGAAGAATCCTAGTTTGTTTTTGAATATTAGCAATGTGACACAGGATGAATTGGAACCTTTTGTTGATAGAGTTGGTGATAAAGATTGGGAGTCTCTCCAAGTGCTTCCTACTTTAAAGGTAAGATTCGATGTTCCCATTCCTTTGATGATACGCGGTTTCTAAATATATATATATATACCTAGGAAGCATATGAACAAAATGTCCCTGACAAGATGGATGCAAGTCAGTTTTGGAGTCGATATTTTTTCCAGTTAGACTTGATAGCAAAAGAAGAAATGAACAAACAATCGTTACTCTCCTCCAATATACAAAATATATCCACAGAACAAGTATTATCCGAGGATTATTGGAGTAGCGAGAACGAAGAAGAAGCTCCATTGCCGGATTCTTTGCATATGGAATGGGAACAAGAAGAAGACGATGAACAAGAAGAAACTTGACATCTCATTTAATGTTTTGTAGGAATACTAGTAGCAGCACTAGTCGCCATGTTTGAAACGCTTTGCAAGTGTTTCAATACGTGTTCTCCCATTTGCTTACAACCAACCAAAGTCTTTCCTGGAGACATAATATCCAAAGTGCGATATCCTTCGTCTAAAACTCGGTAAACAGCCTAAAAGTATTCAGTTGTGTAAAACAATTATTCATATGGCAACTTTACTTGTTCCACAGCATGAGATGCTTCATCCAACTGAAACTGATACTTCAGCATCATGGCAGCAGATAAGATACAAGCTAGTGGATTGGCTTTGTCCTATAATTCTGTCATCACTTGTTCCTAGGAATCGTAATAGCTACGTTACCTGACCAGCAATATCAGGAGCTGAACCATGAACAGGTTCAAATACTCCTGGACGATTGCCTTCTCCTAAAGAAGCAGATGGTAACATTCCTAAAGAACCAACCAACATAGAAGCTTCATCAGATAATATATCTCCAAACAGATTTCCAGTAACAATAGTATCAAACTGACGAGGATTGCGAATCAACTTTATGCACATATAAATGCTGGTGGCACTTCATAAAATATGACTTACTTGCATTGCCGCATTATCCACGTACATATGAGTCAGTTCCACATCAGGATATTCTTTTGACAAGGAAACGATTACTTCTCGCCATAATTGGCTGACATCTAACACATTAGACTTGTCCACAGAACATAGTCGACCTTTACGCTGACGTGCCACTTGAAAAGCAACACGGCCAATACGTTCTACTTCATCTTCGGAGTATATCATGTTATTATATCCAATTCTTTTCGACTGATGATAAGAAATTCCTTTAGGTTCACCAAAATAGACATCTCCTGTTAGTTCACGAACAACCATAAGATCTACACCCTTCAACACCTCAGGTTTCAAAGTCGAAGAATCAATTAATTGATCAAAAACTTTGGCTGGTCGAAGATTCGCAAACAAATTTAAAGTCTTTCTTAGTGCTAATAGTCCTGTTTCTGGTCGTTGTTTTCTAGGAAGATTATCCCATTGATAGCCACCTTTTGGCCATCAGCAAAGTAAACTGGATTCTATTCCGAACATACGTACCAATACAAGCCAATAACACAGCATCACTTGATAAACATAAGTTTTGAGTCTCTACTGGAAACGGATCACCAGTTTTATCTATAGCAGCACCTCCAAAAGGAGCCTTTTCAAACTTTAAGGGAAACTTGAAAAGCCTCGTTACTTCCTATCCATGACTTGGTTCTCTAAATTAACGACAAGTAGTAATTTCCATACTTCCAACACGTCTAAAGTCACTGACATTATTTCAGGACCGATTCCATCACCTTCCAAGACAGCCACCCGTTTTGCACTAGCTGTTGTGACGCTATGCTTTGGCTGAATATTCTTCCTTTTGTGACGACTGGGAAGAGAAATAATACGAGGCAAGTTGGAAAGCTGACGAGATAATCCTAACACAAACTGTCACGACTCTATAACTTTCAAACTTTACCTTTTATACCAGCTGCACTTGGAACCACAAAACACAAACGATCCAAATTCATTTCGAACCAACAATCAGAAAATAAACTTAAGCCTTTGAGTGCTTCGCTTTTCTCAAGGAATGTGGCGGTGGATGCAGAGAAACTTGGGATCTTCAGAAACGAAAACTTGCAATAGTAACAAGTCTCCCACAGAAAACAGTCAAGCAGGAGGCTTGAAAACTAGCGCGACTTGGGGACAGGTACCAAAACATACAAAGTCCTCATCAACAAAAGGAAATAGAAATAAAAAGGAACCGAGTAGATGGAGTCCTGAGCAGGCAGCTGTAATCATACAAAAGAATTGGAGGGCATATCAGGCTAGAAAGTTGGTGAGGAGACTACGTAGGTTGTTAGAAGAACAGACAAAGACTCTTTCGTTAACAGGAAAGGGAGGAAGTCACGACTTGGAGGCTCTTTTTGCAGAAATGGAAGTCGCCAAGGCGCTTCGTGACATGGAGCGTTTAGAAAAGGTTTCTAAAAGATGTGCAGAGCTTCAGGAGGCACTTACTCAGAAAACGATAGCAGTTGATGGAATTCCTCACGGCGAAAGTGACTTTGTTCGTCAACAACGCAAAGATACCATAAAGACAATTTTGTCTTTGGCAGAGAAAGCAGATAGTATGAAAGAACAAGTGGAGAGTGCTATTGATGACATAAAAAATTAAAACTCAACATAACTCGGTTGGCCAGAAGAAAGAACTTAAGTTTTAATCACAAAAGAAAACACTAAGAACGTGACGAAACTTCTCAAGGACGCGCAGCCTTTAGAAACATTTGCGATGGACAATGGAAGGCCCAGTTTCTTCGTATTCCTAAACACAGATTGAGAAACAAACTCATTTGTCACCCAAAGCTTTCATACTTCTCGAGTTATCCACATCTGTTGGAAGGTTGAAAGAGAACTCAAGATACTTCCTCCAATCCATACCGAATATTTTCTTTCAGGTGGTGCAGAAATCTTCACTTTCATACTTGGTGGAGCAATAGTCTGAAGTTCTTTTTGAATTCTTTCACTCATTCCAGGAAACATGGTAGTGCCTCCAGATAATACAATATTTCCGTAAAGTTCTCTCCTCATGTCAACATCGCAGTCCATAATACTTTCATAGGTTACGGCATGGATGCCTTCACTGTCCATTCCAATCCATGAAGGTTGGAATAAAACTTCTGGACAACGGAATCGTTCGGAGCCTACCACAAGTTGCTACAGCACGCCATATCTCTCAGTATATTATCACTATGAGCGAAACTTTAGTATCTCACCTGTCCATCAGGTAACTCATATGCTTTCTCTACTTTGGAAGGCTCTTTGTCCGCTGTTGCCATTTCTGCATCAAAGTCCTACATGTAAAGTTAGGTGATCATACTATCCCCGCGAGTAAAATAATTACCAAAGCAACGTAGCATAGTTTTTCTTTTAAATCTCGAACTATTTCTTTCTCTGCACTGGTTTTAAACGAATATCCACGTTCTGTAAGTATATTCATCATGTATTCTGTGAGATTGCGACCAGCGAGATCCAATCTTCAAAGAACAATCAGTACAAGATATACTATCATCATATATACGTACCTTTTGATTGCGTGTGGAAGAGAATATCCTTCATAAACAGGGACTATATGGGTCACTCCTACGTGTTGTTTCCATAAAACTCTGTCGAAGGCCAACTTTATCTTCTTACCGTCTCCAGAATCCAGTACCAGTCCTGAAGTTCTTCCAGAGGAATAGAGAGATAAAACAGCTTGAATGGCTACGTACATTGCAGGCGCATGAAACGTTTCAAACATTATTTGTGTCATTTTTTCCCGATTTCTCTATAAAGTATCGTTATACTATGAAATAAACATGGAATGAATGAACATCGTACCTTTGGATTGAGTGGAGCTTCTGTCAATAGAATTGGGTGGTTTTCTGGGTCAACTCGTAGCTCATTATAGAACGTATGACTCCATATTTTCTCCATATCGTCCCAGTTGTTGACAATGCCTATTTTATTCAGCCTGGACTCTGTAAAGTACAGAAAACCCTCGTTACCATGTTCTATAGGGTATACCAGAGACAATAAACCTCTTTTCGCTTGTGCTTCGTCCCCTACGTAGCTATGAAAATATATGCTTACTACTCTTATTATCCTTTACAGTTATCTTACCAGTCTTTTTGTCCCATTCCGACCATAATAGCCTTGTGTCTGGGTCTACCCACAATTGAAGGAAATACTACCTTTGGTGCATCATCTCCTGCGTAACCAGCCTTTACCATTCCAGAACCATTGTCTACAACAAGTGCAACAGACGCAGAACCCATATTTGTTAGTTACTACGAGCTACTGAATAATGCCCACGTCAGAAGGTCCTTGTTCCACAAATTGCGAAGGCCCCACCACCGCCATAGAAAACGTCCCTTTGGAGCGTTTCCGCAACGTCCCCCAAGCGCGATGCGGGAGGACGGCCAACCGCTACAGACTCTTTGCAGAGCCAATGACTGCGGCTCTTCCGAGAAGTAGCAAAGTTCAAATTCCAGACTCTAGGGATATCCATGCTGTCTGGAATGGCGCGCGGCCCTCGCTTCACATTGGGGAGGCAAATAGAATCTTTCCTGATTCGTACAAAAGCTTCGCTAGTTCAAGTGGCATGTGCAGTCCAATGCGAATTCTAGGCTCCAATTCCATTCTTGTTTTTTTGGTAAGGAACAGATAACGAAAACTTGGAATTACTCGGGTCATGCAAAGTAGGTGAAGGTCGCTTCTTTTCAAACGCCTCTCATAATAGACTCCAGTATTTATTATTTGGTTTACCTTATCCGTGAAGTGACTGGACACTTCATTATTATAACTTGTACTCGCAACCAGCTGAAATGCCCATACGTCATTATTCTCTTGATCCAACTTTGAAGAAACTGGGACAAGAAATTTGTCAACTTCATCCGTAATCATGCCAACACTGACGCTAGAACGATGATAATATTTCAAAGCTATGCCAATTAGATAGAGTCTCTTCCTCTCGGAACTTGTGTCCACAGGTACTTGGTACAAAGAAGAATAGAGTGCATCGGGACTGGAACACTGTCATGTATGGGCATGGAAACTCGAAGAAAAATATCAGGTCCATTGAAAGTATCTCTGTTGGGTAAAAATATTCCATCCTCGGACAAATACTTGTCATACCAGTCCTTCCAAGCATTTGGCGAACATTGGCGCTATACTTCGTCTTCTAGTCAGATAAGGATGGAACTGTAAGCACACGGCATTTTTTCTATTTTCCACACTATATCTTACAAAAAAGTCTGATGAAATATAATCAACTTTCCCAACCGCCTACAAGGGCGGCGACGAACACAGAAAGGCAAATATTGCTTCAAATCTAAACTCCAATGAAGAACATGGCTCTACAGAGACATTAGGCCGCAATAAAGAATGAATGTAGTGAATAAGAGGATACTATCAGTACTCTTCCTTAACGGCTTTGAAAACACTTTTGGAAACAGTAACTCGATTCGTTGTTCGTTGAAATGATCTTGTTCACGCCTTTCTTTGAGCAATACTCATACTAAAAGCCAAAATTATTAGCAATGTCCAACACGCACCGAGAGTTTTCCCTAAGAGCTAAAACCGCCATATATAGTTTCAACGCCTGGAATTCACATTTCAAGGCAGCTGCAAACAGTAATGCACAAAATACTCTCACAGTGTTAGGTTTCATATTCCTCGGAGTCATTAAGTCAACAATATAAGGAGTCTCCTCAATCTTGGTATACATTTCATTCTCCGCAACATTACAACTCTTCTCGCAAATACACGTATTTACTAACACTTGCATAGCATGAAAAACGCAATGCGATTGACCTTCAGTATAACCATGAGCTTGTTTGAAAACCCAGTGAGGTCCTTCTGGATGGTCGGGAAACAATAGTTACAAAACATTTTTTCCTGCGCTTGTCATCAATCCTTGTATAAATAATTGAGCAATATCCTCCGAAAATGGATCCAAACGAACAACGTCTAAAACCATCAACGAGCAAATACTGCATCTTCTTGTCTGATAACAATAGCGTCTGATCCGTCCGCTATAAAACAAATGACAAAAGGCAGATGAACAAAAAGAACTTAAAAACAAACTAAACGTTGGGCTTGTCAGGATTTCTCTTCGGGTCCAGATAGGTAAATTCATCAAAATTCCACTCACCTAACATTCCAATTTCATCCATAAACAGAAACAAACAACGCTTGTTTGTTACTAGAAATAACGAGCTGAACCGCTCCTATGGATTTTTCTTATCCTTTAAAACATTGGCGAGCAATTTTGGCTTATTTGGTCTCGTGGGACAAGACCTTCTTTGCTTACTACTTCAAAAGCGAAGGCCTAACGTTTTCTCCTTCAAAAACACGAAAGTTACTGAGATCTACATAAATGCTAACTGGGCTTCCAGTGAACGTTCTCCAAGGTTCACTCCACTGCCAGCAGTCCCCAGAAAAACAGTCTATAACCAGTGACAAATATTCTTTGTTGCGTAGGATAAATTCCTTAAAGTTAGCACCAAGTGTGTTTTTGCCACGCCCATAAATTTGGAGACCAAAAGGATCTTTCGAAGAGATCGCTCCACTAGGTTCAAATTCAACTTCATTCTGCCTAGATGAGGCATAACATAACAGGAAAAGGGTTCTCATACGTTCCTCTACAGTCCGCCTAATAAACGAATGACAAGTACGGCTAGAAGTACTGCGTTCCTTCTCGCGATAGGCGACAACTACAAAGAAGCCCTTTCCCAGACAACAACCCACTAGGAGACACAAAATTTATACAAGAGCAGAAAGATATAAAGTTTGTTGTTTCATTTCTCTGACTATTTTAGCGTTGTACTAAAAGTTTTTTTACCATGCAACTAGCAACCACGCAACAAAAGCCAATAAGAATTGTTTCGACCAGAATGGCGCCAAATGAGATGAGAAGAAAAAATGAGTGGAACAAAAATGTTGACACGTTGGACGTTCATCTGTCCCCTCTTCGCAACTTCACTCTGGCTTTGAAGGGCAGGTGGATTTTTGGTGGATAAAAGCTCTCGAGCAATGAATGGAAGAGCTTTGTTTCCTGAAACAGCTCGCCAGTATAAAAATAGTGAAGCCCACTCTACAGTTTCACTCTCAGACCGTTCAACCTCGAACACTCCCGTCGCTTCTGGTGATAGCAACTCCAAATTGCTATCAAATGCAAGTTTGGAAAGACAAGAAGAAGATAGGGTTCCTCCTTTAATTGACTTTAGTGACTTGGTTCTGGAGAATTCCGTTGCTGAGTCAGAAGAACCCTCATGTCCCGTCTCACCTCCACAAAAATCACTTACAGTGGAGGAGGCCTTGAACTTTCCACCTATGCCTACGAGCTTTTCGGACCTACACCTTAAAAGTGTCTTGGAACTAACAGTAAGCCATAAATTGTAGCGCGATCTTTTAGGGTTGAGATTTCGTTCTTTTAGAATATGCTGGAAAGCGATGAATCTATAGAAGATTATTTGGCTACTCAGCCGTTGTACCGGTAAGTGTCGTCAATTTCTAGTTCGAGTTGACCCATGTGGAAAAGCCATATATGTTCGACACGAGATAACTTGGTAGAAGAAACTCGTTATCTTGAGTGGAAAAATACTCAAGCACTTGAGAAGCGTGACAACTTTCAGATGCCAAAACTGAAGGAAGCGAAAAAAAAGCTGAAGAAAATTAACGAGCAACTAGCGCTTGCTCAAAAGGAGAAGTACGTAAACGGTTTCGTTCAAGAGGAGTTTATTTAAGTACTCTTCAGATCCGAACTTCTATCAAAGGTCAAACCCGAAAATCTTACAAAAATTTTTATACCTGCTGTTGAAGAGAAGCTAAGGAGATCGGAAGCTATCAGATTAGCTTTCTTACGACAAGAGATAAGCCTGAACGAGTGTCTATCAGAATATATCGCTGAACGTAAAGCATACTATGTTCGACGTGCCAAGACCAATTTCATAACTGCTTTGGCAAAGTCTGTATAGCAACTTGTTATTTTATAAATACATATTTTGTTGTAACTGAGTACTAGCAGTTTTTCGAAAGATTACTGAAAAAGCTTTGTTTATCAGTGCAAAATAACTAGTGCCACAGAAATTATTGGTCCGGTTTCAAGCGCAACTTATATTCTCCGCTCCAAAACATGGAAGCCAAAGCAATATAATAATCACTGTGATACGAACACCACCAGAACAAGGTACCAGCTGGAGCTTAACTACAAAAAGTATCCGTACACAGTTCTCCGCATAGAGAGAAACTTAAAAAAAGCACTCAAGACCATTTGCTCTATGTGAAAGCTTCTACTGCATACGACGAGCTTCAAGTTGTTTTCCTCTTTCATTCCATTCCTAAAGACGTTTCCTCCACAATTTGAGTGTTCCAACCCACGAGAGTCGTTCGACACTGCGAATCTTCCAATTTCGTTGCATTTTATGGAATTTCGTTTTTTGGCGCAAACATATGTCTCCGAATGTTTGCAACTACTCAGAGAGTGACTGCAACATGTCTAAAAAGTTTTTGTTATTAATGGTTCTGTTTATTTTCTCCGTTCTACCTCTTAAAAGTTGGAAAGGAGAATCACTTTCTTTAAGATGGAGAAGAGGCGTCGAACATTTTGGGCTATCAACAGCCCAAGAAGTCGCGGAAACTCTCGGCACTTTGTTCGTTACAGAGAAGAAGCAGTTGTCAAATATTGTAAGAATACTAACATAATTGCAAAGTCAACTAATATTTTCAAGTTTATGGATCATTATGTCAACTGTAACAAGATAGAAAGGAATAGGACTAGTCCACAGGTGTTGTTAAAATTGGTCGTGATAGTAAATGCGAAAAATATCATTCAGCAGGATATGCACCAAAGAACCGCATATCTTTCAAGATTTTTTGCTCAGATTGAAAAGTTGTTCAATAGAGATTCGCATTCTCGGATAAAGTTGCTCTTTACTGGTGTTTCTTCGAACGAAAATGAAAGTCGTTTACTCTTTCTACCCTACTTTGAAGACCTGGAAATATTTGGAGAACGTCATGAAGGCTCTTTCATCGCCACGCTGTCCCGTCCGTGTTCTTCTTTGATTCTCCTTCATTGGGATTCGAATGAGCTTTTCCATTTGATGTCGCGACCAGGATTTGCAGATTGGATATTATATATTGACAGCTGGGAACGTGCACTGCCATTATTTGACGCTTTCCGAATAAGGAGCATTATAGACGGCAATAGTTTATATTCATCAGCCTGGATTCTTCTTCCTTCAGTACCGTATAGCTTTCCAAACGCACTCGCTTGGAGTTTTTCCAGGTCTCATCGAAATACAACCAAGGACGGACTTTATCATGTTGGGGATAGAGACTTTCGTTGCTTTGTTCAATCAATGGAATGGACATATCGTGTACCACTCATTCGTTTAGGATTCATTTCGGATTTCTTTGATTCTGTCAGAAATTGGCACATTTGTGCCCCGTTTATAGAACGTATCGTTTTTGTTCATTTCATTACAGAATTGTTGTAAGCTTGTATATGCACTAAATTGATAGCTACTTGTCTGTAAATAACCTCGAAAAGTTTTATTTGATTTCAGTAGGCTCGCCAGTGAAGAAATTTGCCATTGGGCCCAAAATGTGTGTTGACACAGGCTTCTCTCGTTGACTCGTCAGGCTCTGTAAGAAAGGAAGAGTTTCTTGGAGTTTACAAAGGCATAATAGAAGATGAGTTGAAGGACTTTGAAGCTTCTTATCGGATCCCTTCTTTCGCTCTAGATCAAATCAAGTTTTGCTCCGACTATAACGTGCCCCACGGAAAGTTACAGAGAGGCACTGCAGTTGTCGAATGTTTTTGCGCTTTTTCAAACTTATCTACTGGAGCATTGTCTGAAGTAGATCTCTGTTTGGCTTGCATTTTGGGTTGGTGCGTGGAGTGGCTGCAAGTTTTTTCTTGGTAGTTGACGACATTATGGACTCGAGTCAAACGAGACGCGATCAAAAATGCTATTATCTGCTTCCAAAAGTTGAAATGAATGCCATCAACGATTCCATGATTTTGCAACCTTTTATATACGGACTACTCTACAAGCACTTTCATCAGGTAGACTGTTACATCCAGCTCGTAGATACCTTTCAACGGGTCACTTTTGTCACAGAGTTGAGACAGCTTTTAGATACTGGATCGCAAAACGCTACTGAGGACAGCTTTCCATTGTTTACTCAAGAAAATCTTGAACGAATTTATGACTAGAAGACAGGAAATTATATATTCTACTTACCATTTTTGTTGGGTCTCATTTTGGCGAGAAAGGATGACGATGAGACATTGAAGAAGGTTTATTCGTTATGCATGGAACTGGGAAGATTTTCCAAGCCCAAGATGACTATCTCGACTGTTTTGGTGATCCAGAACTAACTGGAAAGATCGGAACGGATATTGAAGACAATAAGTGTTCTTGGCTTATTGTAAATGCCTTGTTGTTATGTTCACCGGAGCAAGTTGAGACTCTTAGAGAATGCTATGGCAAACGAGACAGATCCTGTGTGGAGCAGGTGAAGAATATTTTTCGTAACGTTGGGTTCGTGGAACGCTTCGAAGAATTTGAGTCAAGAATGTATTCCAGTATAAGAGAGCACATTATTTCTCTGGATAATATATCGAAAGCTCCTTTTTTGAGAATATTAGACAGTCTTTACCGCTGTAAAAAGTGAGCAACGGATTGTTTTTTTATTTATTTATCTTTGAATATCTTCAAAACATAAGTTACAAGCCAGAATAATGTTTTGTTTCGAAACATGACTCCCTGGTGCAGTCTACTATATTTCCTGATATCTATACATAAAATATCTATTCATTCTTCTAGTGACAAATACAATGATATAAATATCTTCTGTGTGAAATTGTTATCAAAATAGTCCAAAAGCGCAAGAATGGCTACTTGGACATCTTCTCCCACGTCGTCGTCGAAGCAAAGTTGAATTGAGCTTTGTTGGGAAAAGGTTGTTTAGTCGAAGAATGGCAAAAGGAGAGGCAGGAGCTTCAAGGTCAGGTGGAGCAGCTAAGAAAAAGAAGTGGTCAAAGGGAAAAGTAAGTGTTGGAATGAATTGACTATGGAAAATTAATATCCTGCAAAGGTAAAAGAAAAAGTATCCAACACTGTGTTCTTAGATGAAGAGACCTACGAAAAGTTGTACAAGGAAGTTCCCAAGTACAAACTAATAACTCCTGCTATTGTTTCGGAACGTCTTCACGTAAACGGTAGTTTGGCAAGACAGGCTATCAGAGAGCTGTTGGCAAAGGGTCAGATTTCTCTTGTGTCGTCACAGCGAGGCACTCTTATATGCTCCAGAGCGGGAACGGCGGCATGACTTTTTGCTTGGAAATAAAAGCACTTTGGAACATATTCTTTTATTGAGTTGAAATACGTTCGTTCATAACTACTTGTCACTTTCGTATGTTTTTGGTTCTCCAGACGTTTTCGTCGTATAGTCGATCGACGTTTGACACATGGACCATTCCGTCCAAAAGGTGACATGTCAAGTGGTACAGTCGGAACAAGACCTGAAAAGCTGTTTGGAACTTAGAAAGCTAATATTCGTTCAAGAACAAGGAGTTAGGGAAGATAGAGAGCAAGATGAATACGATCGAGTGGATCCAACCGTTGAAAGTTTGGGTCGCAGATGGAAGGTAAAACACTTCATAGCCTGGTTAGGTACCCAAGTGGTTGCAACTGGTAGAGCTCGTCGTACTTCGATGTTTGGAATAAAGTTAGAAAGGTACAGGAGAATTTCAAGCTTTTATTAGTTAGAGTTGGACTGACTCGAGTGGAAAGAATTGCTGTTCGAAAAGAAGAACGTAGAAAGCACATTGGCGAAACACTGCTTCAATTTATGTTGAGAGAAATACAAGAAGAAGATGCGGCTATTTATTTGCACTCGCAGGTATGTTTATGGGGTTTTCTGTTATTGGCGACAGCAACTGAAAGATGTTGGGTTGGTGTTAGACCCCTGTGGTTAGGTTTTATGAGAGTTTGGGCTTTTCAACTCTAGGTCAGGAGTTTTATGAAGAAGGTATTCCACATTACAAAATGGTATTCTTTCGTCTGCCGTTACCTTCTTTACATGCCCATCTTATGCATCACGTGTCTTTGAGAACTAGCAATATCGAACATTCTGTTACATTTTACTCGCTGTTTGGTTTTCGGGAAGTTAAGAATTATTCTTTAAACAGATATCGCTCTGTTTTGATAGAGTCTGCTTTATTGGGTTCGAGATTGGAGTTGATAGAGTCCGTGGAGACGCAAAGTAATCGCGGCAGTTCTCATGAGTCGGTTGAAAAGGATTCTTTTCAGATTTCTTTTGATATTACCTGGCAGTGCACTAGTCTGCAAGATTTTCTAGATGGTATAGTGAGCAAAGCCGAGTCGCAATACGAGGGTCAACTGAACTTTTTAAAAACTCCTTATCACGAACGTTTGGGAGGATTCATGGTGGAAGCTGCTTGTTTCAAGGATCCTGAAGGCTTTATAATGAAAGTGTTTAGAAGAGTTGATATTTGTTGATCACAAAAATAGATTAGATTTGACGCTAACTTTATATAGACAAGAAAATCTGTATCTTTTTCTTTACTGTCCTTCATTTTCTGAATTTGTATTGATATATTTCCATATCTTTGCCGTACAATCGCCCGAGCCAGTTGCAAACTTATCACTAATAGGACAATGTGAAACACTAATAACTGAGTTTTTGTGTCCTTCCAATATGCCAATACTTCCAGAAGGAATTCTCGGGTCCCAGAAAGTTACAGTACGGTCTTTGCTGCCACTCAAGAGAAGACGACCTAGAAAATAACACATATTAAGAGACGTTTCATCGAAACAACAATCACAACAACACTACCATCTAAGCTAAATGCGACAGACAAAACAAAGTCAGTATGGCCTTTGAAAATTGTATAGTTATTTGGAGAAGGAGCTGCAAGATCCCATAATATAACGTTCTTATCAAGTGAACCTGATAGCAGATATCTTCCATCACTCGAAAAGGCAACAGAATATACAGAATCTGCATGTTGACGAAAATTGTGCAAAAGTTCACCGGTCTCTACATCGAATACTCTCACTGTCTTTTCCAACGAACCAGTCGCAATACGATAAGGAGAACGAGGACTAAATGAAACAGAAGTTATTCCATCACCATTTCCTTTCTTATGACCTGAACAATTCAATGTCCTCTCCTCTTGACCATTTTGAATGTTCCACAACTTGACAGACTGATCTCCACTACCACTTGCCAACAATCTTCCATCATTGCAAGTGTCTACAGAATATACATGACCAAGGTGTCCACTCAATGTAAACCGGACAGCACGTCTCTTAATGTCCCATATACGAACAGCCTGATCCTCTCCACCAGTACATAACAAAGTTCCATCCGTCGAAAAAGCGACTGCACGAATATAAGAGGAAGAGTCTGTAGGTGAGGCAGTTCCTCTTTCAGTCCTTGTAATAGAAAACTTGGCTATGTGTTCGCCAGTAAGAGCATCAAAAAGATCAGAAGCTCTATTCGATCCCTACGAAAAATCATTGAATATATTCAAGAAACTAGTGTATAATACTTACAGTTGCCAAATAACGACCATCCATACTATAGCGAACACAACAAACAACAGACTCTAGTTCATAAGACTGGCAACGTTTCACACTAATGCTTCTATTTTCCACATGTCCAGGGTGGACTATCTCATACTCAGAAGACTTATTAGAAACCTCTGTCTGTCTATCCGGAGCTTTCGAGGCTGAAATGCTGGGATAGGAACCCTCTCCTAATGGACGAATATTCGATGGACTAGAGTGTATTTCCATTCCAAATGATGAAGCAACATTTGCGGCTGAATCATCAACCTTTCAAAAAAAGTTCAATGATACAAACACACGTGAATATACAAAAATGCCTACCTGCTCTCGCCGAAAAGATTTCAGTGTTTCAATTGCCTCGGTAGATGCAACTACAGCACTAGAACCTGGTCCAACAGAATTGTGTGTAGAGTCCAAATTCTTATCTGCTCCTACATGACTCCAATTGGTTGGGTTACTCAATCCATTCACTACATTCCTAGAGCTACGATCATACGAGGAAGCGACATTCGCATTGTTTGAAGAACTCAAAAGGTCTGCAGCGTTGTTGCCGACGTTTGCCTGCATCTTTACTGAAGTTGCAGCTTGCTTTGCTGTTGAATCGGAATAACTCTGATATTGCTGCATCTGATTGATTTGAGTTCTGAGACGGATAATTTCTTCTTCATATTGCTGCTTCATTTGGTTGTGCTTCCTCTCCAAATCCATTAGAGCTCTTTCCATGACCGACAGTTCCACTACCTTTAAAAATGTTTATAATATAAAAAAAAATAACTCTACTAATCAAACCTGAGCTTCCACTTTCTTCCTCAGCTCATCATTGATATTCTTTGAAGAGTCCACTTCACCCGAAAAATTTTCACATTCTTTGCTAAGCAACTCTGCAAGCTCCTTGATTTTCTTGGATGTCTGTATCAGGGAGGCCGTTCTATTCTCCGATTAATAACTTGTACGTAAGTAACGAAGAAACAAACATACCTGTCGTTATCTTGAGAGGCACTAAATAACTGTACATTTTCACCCGACAGTTGTTGTGCATACTGACTTGGAGTCTGTCCCGAAGATATTGGCGGGTTTCGCTGTTGGTATCCCGGTGATGTGGTGTGTTCCGTTGCACTAGGCACGTTATTATGCAGCGAATATGAGGGAAGTGGAAATTGACTCGGTATATAGTTTCCTCCAACCACTGCTGAAGGATAATATCCTGGATAACTTGGCATATAAGAATAAGAAGCGGGTGTTCCTACTCCTTGCCCTGAAGGCAAAGCGTGCGTGGTAGTGTTTGCGCTACTCAAGGGGTTCGGTAGATGGGAACCTTGTCCAAACATACTATGGTTGTTGGCAATTGTCGCTACTTATATTTCGAGCTATATTAGTGCTATTGAAAACCTTGGAGAACTTTGGAAAGGGGGCCTAGCACCACTTCACTCTTTGCCAAAAAGAGAATGAAAAGCAACGTAGAATCCGGAGGAGGAAAGCACCGGAATGTGTTGCAGTTGGTGTTGCAGTAAATAGAATTGGACCAATCACACTCCCGATTGGATCACGGATGGATACACATGAAGGTGCGTTGCATCGATTGCCCGCGATCCTGGAATTCGCATTTTATTGCACGAGGCACAGGGAACATGAATGAGGACGGGTTCTAGTTTCTATTCAATGTAGAGCGAGAATAAAGTTCTACATCAATACATGGATAGCAATTATAGATGGAATTCGCATTTTGTTACAAATGCACCACGTCCTTGGATTAACAGGTGGGACCGTATCGCCTCCATGCCTGGTTTTTGCATAGTGGCTTTATTTGTCATTCCCACAAAAGATGCGTTCCAATGTAGGAGAATTTTTTTGAAACATATTGAAAAACATACTATCTCCAAGGGATTACTTCAATAAGTACATAAGTATACTTGTTCTCATATGTAGTATTTCTATAGGCTTAGACTTCATTTGAAGCTAACCATTCTCTCTTTAAAAGCTCCACTAGTTCTTTTGCTCCTAACTTGTGTAGGACAGGCACGCCTTGACCCATCCAAAGCTGCATAAAATCGGAGGCACGCATAGGCGGAAGGTATTTTGCTGCATGCATGCCAATACTCCTAGTAACACCACTTTGATAAGGGAATGGCAAAAACTCATCGTCAAAAGAATCAAGACAATCAATAATTCTATTGCGATAACCTCTTGCTGATCTACCAGTAAAGCAAGAAGTGACTACGGTGTCCGATGGCTTGGCCACTTCGAGTATCTGGCGATGAATTGCATTCGTTCCGGCTTCTTTACAAGTCATAAATACCGTGCCTAGTTGTACACCACTGGCGCCTTTATTTAAAATTGACCGAATCTGTTTTCCACTTGTAATACCTCCTGCTGCTATCAAAGGCAGTTTTACTGCAGATAAGCAGTCCAACAACAAGGTTTCGAGCGGGATAGAAGAACAACGTTTGGCTGTTGAATGCGGTGGATGAAAAATAAAACTTCCTCGGTGTCCACCAGCTTCTGCTCCCTGAACTGAAATAAAGTCAACGCCTAACGACTCGAGTTGCTTCGCTTCTTCAACTGTGGTACACGTGCCACCCACGAGCATGTCGTTTGAGTGAAACCTTTCCAACCAATCTGAAGGTAACAATCCAAACGTAAAAGTAACGACAGGAGGTTTCTCCTCAAGGATACTTTGAAGCTGCTCTTCCATATTGGGAAGCCTAACTTTCTTTAAGAAGGATTCAGTCGGATCAAACTGTAACGTTTTCCCAGTTTCTGACTCTAGCTCGACTTTGATTGGATTGCAACGCTTTTGTATTCGATCTATGGCTCTCTTCCACTCATCTACGCTCCACTGACTTTCCACCTGGTCATCATGGACGAAAATATTCACAGCAAATGGCTTGTCCGTAAGTTCTTTTGTCTGCCTTATGGCAGTGCGAATTTGTTCTCCATCACTATACGCACAAGGTAGTGAACCAAGTCCACCAGAGTTGCTAACAGCTGCTGCCAATTGCGGAGTTCCAGGACCACCAGCCAAAGGAGACAAGACGAGTGGCAAAGAAATGTTTAAAATTCTACAAAGTTCGGAGTACATAAGAAATGTCGCTCCAAAAGCCAACGCCAATGATGGAAGAGTGATCGTCAAGGATTTGTCACCTAGCTATTTATAAAGAGAAACGCTTAACGTTTGGAATAAAACTTTTCGAAAAATCCAATAAATTTTGGATAAGAATATGAAAATATTTGTCACAACTCTTTGCAATGGAAAAGTTCCAGTACAAACTTGATTTATGCCATAAAAATGAATATAGCGCATAATCTCCTTTCCAATAACAGCAACATCGTTTAGGTTACCTCGTCCTTTCACCACAACGGGTCAAATAAAATTTCATATGATATATAAATAAGACAAACTCGCTCGAATCCCAACTATACACTATTCATAGTTTTCCCCTTACTATGCTTCATTCCCTCTTCAACAACTATATCAACGTGAAAGTTTACTTCAGTTACAAAGCCTCCGTATTTCTCAGGTCTGAAAAAGATAAAACACGGAAAATTACAATGCCCAATCTTGCTACTACAGACGAACAAGATAAAACAAGACAAAACCAACAGTGCAAAGACACCCTCCAGCAATAACACTAGATATTGTCCCTGTGGATAAAAAATCCTTATTATGCACATATCGTTTCCCAGTTTCATTTTCAACATGCAATGCACACATGTTTGGAAACGAACTTACAGGGAGCGCCATGGAGCATGAGCAAGCCATAGCTCCTCCTAAAACAAAAAGTCTCACATGACCCATATGCACTCCTACTTGAGACAATATAGGTAAAATAATGATTGCACTAACAGTATGGCTAACAAGTAAGCTGCAAACCATGGTAAAAATACAGAAAACACTGAATACAAGCCACAAAGAGTGCCGAAGGATGACTGACTCTAAGCTATTCGTAACTATATCCAAAAGCTGAGAAGATTTCACTGCGGTTCCTAATGCAATGCCGCCTGCAACTAAGTAAATAACATTCCAAGGCATACTATTGAAGTCCTCCTTTCCCAATACACCACTACCAAAAAATATCACAATGGGTACAATAGCCACGATTCCTTCCGAACCAAGAATATTCAATACTGGTTTACATCCCCATAAAAAAATAGAAAAAAATAACGTAAATAAAGTCAACAATTGCTCTTTGTTCCAATGAATTGAATGAACAGGCAATATAGGTAACCTTTCTGAACTGGGGCGATACCAAAAGATTAGCAATCGATGAATAATGGCTACTATCAATAGGCACAATGGTAAACTTAGCAATGTCCATTCTATAAATCCAATAGGATCACTAGCACTCAGCTGCTCTATTGCAATAGCATTCTGTGGAGAAGCAATTGGAGTGGTCATCCCTCCAATATTTCCTGAAAAAGCAACACCTAAAATGACGCACTTCACAAAGGGTAAGGAGGCAGGGGGAAGTCCGATCAGTAGCGGTCGCAGCACGGAAAATAACAATACAGGAACAGCAACATTGCTCAAGAACATGGAAAGGGTCACCCCTAGAAGCATCACTAAAAGAAGAAACAGGCGTGGTTCTTTGAAGCGACTCAATATTAGTGTAGCCAACCACTTGTCAATCGTATGTTTTGATAATGCAGCAGCCAGTGAATAGCCTCCTAATATTAACATAATTACTGGGCTTGCCATGGATGATAGTACTTGAATAGCAGTTTCATGTGGTGATAAAGTTCTCCCATGTGAATCAACAAAGCAACGCATGACTACAGCAAGAAAGGGCACACTAAGTGATGTCACATAAAGAGGAACGGCTTCAGTCACCCACAAGAATCCCACAAAATTAAGCATTGCTAAACAACGATGTGCAGCGGCGTACTGAGAGGAGAAAATCGGAAGTAAAAGAGTGAACGATAAAATAATAAATCCAAATAGCAACTGCCAAGGTTTCGTTTCCATAAAAGCTGCAGACGAAGAGGAAACGTCACCTGTATACTGCCTACTCGTGATATTCGTCAATTTCCTCTCTTGCTGCAACATTTCACGCCAAATGGTATTCCTTTCCCATACAATCATTTCTCGAACTGAGCCATATAGTTCATCCTTGGCTCGACTGATATCATTATTGCAAAACAAACTACTATAAATAAGTTCCAAACGCTCCTTCAACGAATTTAGCTCTTGAGCGTTGTAAAATGAATACTGCTCAAGGCGCGAAAGGAATTCTTCTTTCGTATTCATTCCTACTAACTTTTTCACTAGTCAATATAAAATGGAACCATTCAAAGTTCTCTAACCTTGTCATGCTTCTTTAAAATCTTCTCAAAACCAGTGCGATTAAGAGCAGCAAAATTTTGCAACTCTACCACTTCTAGAAAATGTTCCACCAAATCCTGTCGAAGAGTTGACCGCTCTTTTGAATCTAGGTCTGAGAGAACTTGAGCATCCGTAAGCCTATAAGTAACCGAGTCCAAACGTCTCTTTAAAAAGCGATAAAACGAGTCAACTTTGTTAGCTTCTTCCCACAATAAACGAAAAAAACGATTCTCAAGCTCTTGAAACTTATCTTCAGCTGCCATATTGTCCTCAACAGAAATTCCCAATAATTCCTTATCCGTGCAGCCTAACGAAACTACTTGTTGACCTTGAGCTGTTGAGAATTTTGTCTGCTGTTCTGTGTCCGATACGTTGTCTCCCACACCAGGAGAAGCACTCCAAGCAGAACTGCTGTCGTTCCCTTCGTTCCGCGGCAAGGCGACTGAACTTGCTGCATGTCTAGAACTATTTCCCTCAAAAGGAACTTCGTCTTGTAATGATGGACGAGGTGAGGAGAGAGGCGAGTCTTGTTGTTCCGTGGGGCCAACTGAAAGTGCACTCTCTTCTTCACCGCTTCCGCCACTCATACCCTCCAAGGACTTCCGGCTTTCGAAGTTCTTGAGAAATTTCTTCAGGTACGAATAATCCAAATACCACTTCCGCCACTCTGCAACAGCATTGTAAGAAAGCTGCTTCGAAAACTTCATTTAGGAGTTCTATCTTGGCACAAAATCCCGCAATCGAATCTTATCCCATAGACAATTCACCAAATTTGTCCTTTTGTAATCTTGAACAAACTGCCTAAGCATAGTTAACTTAATATCAGAAATACAAACGAACTGCCTTAGTTGTGATAGAATTTCGCCAAGGAGAAGGATCAAAACAACCCAAACCACCTAGCTGAAGTATCTCCTGGAAACAGAGCTTCCAATACATGCAGGAGGACGGCCTTAGCGCAAGCAGTCACAGACCTCGCTCGTACCCAGTAAACTGCGAATGCCAGACTCTAGAGATAGAGCACAGTCCTTACTCTCCATATCGCACACACAACTAGAACCTTTTCTCATTCGCATGGAAGTTTTGCTCTGGCACGTGACGACTTGTGCAGTCCAGCACGAATTTGAAGCTCTGGTTCCATCCATGCTTTTTTTGGTATAGAATGGATAACTAGAACCTTTACTCATTCGCATTAAACCTTCATGATGTCACGTGACTTGTTTGCAACTGAATGACTCGAACAACGAAAGTGGTGTCTCGCGCGCTCAATATTGTTTATTATTGGCACACAAAACACTCCGACATCCTAGCCATACAAGTTGCACTACCATTCATGAAAGAGTTCCAAATGTTCACTTTGGAACTAAAACTAGGACTGTCTTAAATAGAGCAAAAGATTGCAGACATGCCATTTGCGACATGACATACAATGACTACTGCTGCTGTAGCCACCGCTCTTGTAGCTTTCCATTGTCACTTAGCTCTACATTCCTCCACAACTATAGATAGTATCCTGTGACAAGATATGTGTCGTATCCATTCCTCCCTTATCGATTCCCTTCCTCATGATGATCACTCAAAGATTACTTCCAATCAACCCCCGTACTCCATGAGAAAAATTCCCAAATGCTTTCTGTTCGAAAATGAAATTTCTTGAGACAGGCTTTTATAGACATGACCATTGAATAGAAAAATGGAGTCAAAATTCATCAGTCAGAATTCCAGATATAGAAAAAATGCACATTTTGGCGCCTGATCTAGTCTGTAAATACGCATCTTCTCATCTTTGGAATGATGCATTTCGAATTCTTTTACTATGGCGGAAAATCAGGTACAAGTAGTTTCCACATCAGAAGTAATGTCCCATGTTCCTATAACAAATGAAGGTGACTGTAAACCTTTCTGGAATACAATGACAAAGGAGATATCCAAGAATTTGTGATTGCCTACAGAAAAGGGGGCCTTTCAAGTGGATCCTTTAAAAGCTTCATGAGCAACACGTGGTGTTCGGTAGCCAAGTTTGTTCCAACAAGTGACTTGCAGGTGAATTCCTCACTGTCTCCATAATCTCTATCCCCAAGCACCATGGAAATGTACAGCAGTAAATTGCAGGAAAACAAAACTCTCTAAAGCTATTATTTGCTCCCCAATAAGAAGAAGAGGAAAAGAAATAACGATAATGAAAAGCCCTTAGACGATAAAACAACAAAAATCCGGCTATATCCTATAAAGGGCAAAACGAAGGAATCCGAAAGTGGATTGGTTGTTCTCGCTGGACCTAGTGCTTGCGGGTGATTGAAGAAGAAAAGGTTCCAACAATCAATAAGGCGCTTAGAGCCAGAGTTCTTAATGAGGAAGCAATCAACGAGATGCGAAAGCCCTCGAGTAGGGAAACGCTCTATGCTATCCGTAACGGGGCTTTGACAGACTCGTTGAAAACTTTTGACTCAGCTCTTCGTTACAGAAAAGATGACATAAACTTCGTGTAAAGAAAAGAGAAGCAAGCGGCGCGCCCCTCAAGAAACCATCGTCATCAATGCAAGAAACTATAATAAAAAAATGGAGTTTATGCCTTTATTGAGAAAATGAAAGCCGAAAAGCCGTGCATCAGTCGTTCCACTCTGATTCTCGAATTGTTCTGGAGCGAAGGACGAATAGACTCTATCTGTGTTTGCCTATGCCGCTTGAGTTACGAAGCGAGGATCAGGCCCCATGACAATGGGTGTTCGGACATTTATGACGGGATACTCCCCTCGTGGTGCGGTGCTTCAAGTAGACAAAAGACATGTAGCTAGAATCTGTCGCCTTGCTCATGCAGTAGACCGCTTACACTCCAAATGGAGTCAGCAAGGTATAAAACATTGGAAGAGATGGCGAATGCGAAAGGCTGGTGCACGGATAAGTGCCAAGGAGAATACCGTTGATGCGGAGTAATTATGAGTGCGTGGAAGAATAAATTCCAAACTAGGTGGAAGGATGACATTCTACGGCTCGCATTGTGATCGAGATGTCAGTGGAGCTCACAATATCTTGCTGCGCTTCTTGAGCGAATAAATTGAAATTCTTTTATGTATCGTCAAATATAGAATAAAACTGAACTTTTTAAACTCAGCGTCTTAGTACGCACTGATGAGAAAGGCCGCTATGCTAAATCCATCGACATGAGAATCTCCCAATTGCAGCATTTCCGCAGAAAACCCTTTTGCCAAAACAAGTGACTGCTGGCGTCGAGAGGCCGTTCTCCTGTATCTCACTTCCGAGTGTTGCAGAAATGCTCCCACTAGGGTGTCTTAATGGCGGTGAATATAAAAATAAATGATGAATAGACATAAAAATATTTATAAATGCTTATGTCAATGATTACACGAAAGCAATTAAAATTCACGATTGCAGCTAAAGGGTTTTCCAGTACTCTCGATAGCAACTACTAAGCTCTTAAACGTTCCGTAACTTCCCAATGTCAACATAAGGAAACCAACCAAGAAACAGAAGAAGGGTAGCAATTTCTGATACCAACGAGTATCATGCCAAAACTCCCAAAAGTAAAAGGCGCTAGGAACCATAAATGTCAAGAAGGATGAGAATAGTGACGTCATGATACCAATAAATGATGAAAAGAAGGGAACCAATTCTGCAACTAAAAATGCTCCTCCGTACGTGATACCTGTCCAAAACAACCACCAAAGTCTATTACGAATGGAACCATCTCGAAACTTCCTTAGACCTCCTGCAATCAATGGTTGAAAACCCCATTGTACCGCACGACTCAACACATTTCCGCCAATTGTTCCAGCAATAGTAACGTGGATTACCATAAACACATCGTTCACGTAGTGGATCGGACCGTGTTTGATCACCAGGGTCACAGGACTCTTCATCTTGCCAGTATTTCCGAGGTAATAATATGCAACAGCGGACAATGTCAGATAACAAGCATAACTAAAAGTTTGCGATAGCCACAATGCAGTTGGAAAATCTTCAACTCTCTTCAGCTCTGCCATAAACTCAAAGTAAATTAAGTGACCAGTAAAAGCAAAAATGATATCCATTGCAGCAGTCAATCCTTCATAAAAACTTGCCGAAGAAGAGGCATAGGTCTTCCCTAAACCTCCACCGATGCTTGGTGATTTGACGCATACGATAATGATAGGTACAACAATGAAAGTTATAGCTATCAATATAATATAAGTAATCTCAAACAGACTTCGCGCCTGTCCTGCAGCAAGCATCATTGCGTATGCTATCACAGCGAACACTACCGTACAAATATTTTCCTTCTGTAACATATTCTTCCACGTTAAAGCTGACGTTAACAAATCGCTGGTTAATAAAGCGAAGAAATATGAATACGCAATAAATGCAGTGAAGTACATGCCGGGTTTTCCCCAAAGCCGACGACTCATGGAGGCATAACTTCTTATAGTTGGATAACGCAATCCCATATAGTAGAGAAAGTATCCTGTTGCCGTAGTAATAAAATAGGCTCCTGTCAGAATAAAGACTCCTCCAACCCAACCAAGGGTCTGAAAAGCACTTGGAATAGATAGGACACCAATTCCAACCATATATCCGCACATGAGTAACGTTAGCATCCACCAACTCATCTTTCGAGGAGGAACGTATTCTTTATCTGGATCATTCGGGTCATAAGAAGAGGAACGACTTCGCCTACTGAGGTCAAAGGACTCTTTCATAGCTTCCTCGAAACTTTTCTCAAATTCTGTTTCCTCATCCACCGGTTCTTCAACCGCCCTTTCTATCGAGTACTGCGGCTTCGCATCTAAGTTCTCCATATGTAGCTCCGCTTGTCTATCTATAGAGGTTTTCTTCCATGGTAACTTCATAATTGTTAACCGAGCAGGTGTCACGAACTAATCAACTCTGAAAAACACGAAGGTACCAAAAGCTGATCCAAAAATTGCCTTGACGACTGTTCTATTTATAGTCGCTTACTTCCAGCCAATAAGTCCGAAATGTCTTAAAGACACTTGGACGTTGATTGGAGGTTGGAATTTTGGCCAAATGTCCAATTTGTCTTTGCCCAATAAGACGCAAATCCGTGGAAGCAACGCCTGATTCAGACAGCTGTCCCGAATTCACATGGAGCTCCTGGATCTCCGAAACAGCGAATCGCTCATTCTTTGCAGAGTCAATGACTGTGGCTCTGTTCCGTTATCTAGCAAAGTACGAATTCTAGACTCTAGGGATATCCATGTTTTTTGGTATAGAACGAGGCAACTAAACCATACCGAAAACTGGAACTTGTCCTCGTTCGCATTAACTTGCACTATGTCAAGCCTCGGACAACACTAGCCTCTCGCACGTTCATATTATTATTGGCTCTGAAGTCACCTCGACCGATCCCATACAAGTTGCGCTGCCATCCCTGCAAAAAGTTTCACACGTTCGTCCTGTTCCTGATAGGACTTTCCCGGAATGCTTGTCTATTGACATGTTCCCTATGGAATATTATTTATGGCCATAATAGCCGCACGTGCATCCAAAGGCTCCAAAGCTTTCATTTGGGTTCAAGTGGAGTTATCCGCCGAGCCAAGAAAGATTGCAAACGTTTACTTGGAAGAAAATAATAGTCGACCCTGCTGTTGCTACCATAGCTGTTCAATGCCCCTTCACCCTAGTTTCATCTATAATAATATATAGTATCTTTTACAGAAAAAGAGGTTGCTGCCAGCCAACTGAAGCTTTCTTTGAACGAATCCAAACGTTTGGCAACTGCTGTTTTGCCCATAAAGTTTTACCGTCGACCCTTGTAGACGTTACAGTGCGATGAAACCTACGCGACACATTTTGACGCCTAATAGAGTGACTCATAGAGTAGCGCCGTACTAATGGTACAAGCTTGCTTTCCAACTCTTTCACCCAAACCCAACCGATACTTGACCAAACTCGAATGGACTATGGTGGAATACCGCAGATACGCACCGTGAGGCGTAACCGGACATTGTTTTATTTTCACAAAAACCAAAGAGATTTAATGGCAGAACGTAACAAACCATCGACTTACAAACCGAATATTTGAGGCTACAGAACCTTTTATTATTTCTATTTGCTTTTCTCTAGAAAGTTGGAAAGTGTAAAATTGATGATCTGATGAGGTATCGTCCAAATTTCCTCCGAGCGTTGTACCTTCTTTCCATATGAAGAACCTATGCATTGAAACAACGCTTGTAAAGGTCCATCAACTCCTTCAACTTTGAGACCAAGATTTGACGTGTCAAGTTACAGTCGTAGTTCTGTAACTTAAGATACAAAACAATGCATAGTGCCTCTTAGCAGTCATAAGTGAAGGTGATACAGGAAGAAACGGGCACTAGGAATAGAGAATGTTGTCGACGAAGTGGTCATTCGGTGAAAGACTCCGAATGCAGAGAATAGAATTAAAAAGATTCCTTTTCTGGTTGCTAGTTTTTAGTTGCCTGAATTCTCAGAAATAGTTACTTAATAAGCCAGTATTATTTTCGGTTGACTTGCTATCCAGTATCAAGCAGTATGAAAAGAAAATCACTGTGCAAATTTGTATTCTTTTCACCTCTTATAATACGAGAGATAGAATTGGATGAAAACGGAAGAAATAGAAGATATGATTCGTTTTGTTCGAGGTACTATTTTACCTCCTTTGAGGAATAACATGAGTTCCATATCCGTTCAGCAATTCTTCAAGGCTGCGAAACTTTTTACACTGATAGCTTTTATCACAAATGGACCCTCAACTCGTTCAAGTGTTTGAGACAGTCAGTAAAGACATGTTGGGTTATGCGAACTTTGCTCTAGGTGATTGGAATTCAACTGGGAGTCTAAGAAGACAACTCTAAGTAAGTGACAATGAAAGTGATTACAGTTTCACTATGTAATCGAAAAGAACAAAAGTTATGTTTTTCCAATAAAGTCGAGAGCTCCTAAAGTCAAGCAGTTGAAGAGATGGATACAAGGAGTATTGGGCAGTCTGGAATAGATATAACCGTGGCTGTTATTCAATGCTAGTCAACAATCCTTCTCGACTTGTTCGATAGCATAACCTCTTCTACGATAAAACTATCCAATAACAACTAGCAATGAATTTCCACTCACGACAACCTTTTTATACTCATTTGGTCCAAAGACAACACCATGTCTTTCAGGACGGGATTCTAAATAACCTTCAAACTTGGATTATCTGGTAAAGGCCTCTCTTAAACCTGACAATATACTTTTGCCAATAAAGTTTTCAACATCTTCTTCACAAAGAATGACCAATTCACATCTTTCCGGAATATCAATGCCTTGAGGGAGCTTGTTTCCAGGAGTGTAGCAACGACTTGTTTGATTCAACTCTGCAGCAACATTGGATGCTAACTTGGTACTTAAATTAATTAGCATACAGTGAATATTTTGATTTTTGCTCAAAACTTGTTCAAAAACAGGTATCATACATTTTTCAATTTCATCCAAGATATCATCCCATCCTAAGCCTTTAGAGCTCCAACGACCTTTACAAGCAATACCAACAAGCAAGTTTTCATTATTAATATGTTCGCGTAACTTGAATAGAATATCTGGTCCATTCGAAGTGGCGTGCATGGGAATGTAAATCTTATTGTAGGGCAATTCCTCGTGAACGATTCGTTCCCATTCATTGGAACCAAACGTTGTTCGTTTCCTACTCGTCCCACCTTGCTCTTCAGATGGTTTTTCAACATGTATAGACGGCATAAAATGAAATGCAGCCGAATTAGTCGGAAACTCCAAGTCCATTCTATTCCATACTCGAGAAAACTGAGAAAGCGTGGATAGTAAAGAGTTTTGATGGTGACGCAAAGCAAAAGAAAAGTAAAGCTTGGCAGCCACCAAACCCTCCAGAACTCGGCAACTGGATTCATAAAAGAAATGGACAGGTTGTGCACGTATGGTACGAAGAAAGACAGATAATAAACCTCTTTCAAAGGGGAACTGGCTTTCCAAGAAAGAAGCCAGTAATTTTGGAATCCACACTTGATGCATCTATCCTTCCCCCGACTTTGAATATTCGCGACGATACAAACCAAAGTCTGTTAACAAATCAAAGACATATGCACTAGCATGGCCAGACTCTGTTAAAGTATCGTCCAACCCAAATTGTGCGCAGTATAAATGAGACAAAATAAGCCTTCTCATCGTAACGTGTTGTTCGTCACTAAGCCCTCCCAAGGGCCTCTTCCAGGCGTTAATTCGATATTATGTACTATTAAGCCTAATGGAATTTTATATGATGAAGAAATACTCCAACTGGGGTGTTTGAATGGCGGTGACGGATAAAAAGCAAACAAATCAAGCATTCGTTTTACTCTCAATGTATTTTCCTACACCAGCAACAATTTTGATTCTAACCCGTCGATCTTTGATTCCGAGTACTTCTAATAAGTACGAGTCTAATCCTTCCAAATCTTGTTCTCTCAATCGACTTAGTCGATAACTAGATTCTCTTGCTTCAGACTCTGTCAAATCACAATATGTTTTCAAGAACTCCATCCAATCAAACTGGCCTTGTCGCACTGAGACAACTCCTTTACGCTCTGTTACTTGCATCTCGTCTGTATCAGTTCTGGTGGAAACAATATCCATCTGGGAAGGTTCGGGCACCATAGGAACATCGCTCCTCCATAATCGTTCAAGATTTCTTCCCAACAACTTCGCGAGAGGATCCAACTTCATCAAAACGCTTTCATTATCCGAGTATACTTTCTGGAGTTGTTCATAAACTTGCTGACCCAAGAAGTCTTTCAAGTTATCAACAGAACAAACTACAAGTTGACAGTTTGGGCCAATATGGAGACCTTCTTTATCAGAATTGGAACTACTCGCGTCTTGCCAAGCACCAGGTGAAGGTCGTTTCTTTTCAAAACGCCTCTCATAATAGACTCCAGTATTCATTACCCAGTTCTGCTTCTCCGTAAAGTGACTGGAAACTTCATTATTATAACTTGTACTCACAACCAGCTGAATTGCCCATATATCGTTTTCTTTTAAATCCAACTGGGAAGAAACGGGGACTAGAAACTTATCAACTTCCTCCTTAATCATACCGACATTGACAGTAGAACGATTATAATATTTCAATGCTATGCCTATCAAATAAACTCTCGTCCTCTCGGAACTTGTATCCATAGCTACTTGGTCCAAAGAAGACCCGCTTTCATCGGCACTGAGAGCACTATCATGTCTACGTACGGAAACTCGAACAAGAATATCAGGTCCATTGGAATTCTCTCTGTTGGGTAAAAATATTCCATCTTCCGACAAAAACTTGTCATAGAATTCTTTCCAAGCATTTGGAGAATAGGACTGTTCTTTAGCACTGTAACTTGTCTTCAATTCAGAATGAAAGGATGGAACTGTCCGGACACGGCATTTCTCTATTTCCCAGACTATGTCTTCTACAAAACTCTGATGAAATATACTCAACTCTCCCAAACGCCTAGAAAGACAACAACGAACATACAGAGTAGCGGCAAATATTACTTCAAATCTAAACCCTAACGAAGAGCGTGACTCTGCGGGAACATTAAGCGGAAACAGGAAATCAAGATAACGCATAAGAGGATAATACCGGTACTCTTCCTTGGCAGCTTCGAAAACGATCTTTGGAAATACTAATTTGAACCGTTGCTGTTTGACGTCAACTTCTCCTGGTCCTTTGTTTGGGCAATACTGATAATAAAAGCCGAAGTTATTAGCAATATCCAGCACGTATCGAGAGCTTTCCCCAAGAACTAAACCGCCATATACAGTTTCGAATACCTGGAATTCGTATTCTAGGATAGCTGCCAGCAGTAGCGCAGCAAAAACTTTCAAAGTGTTGGGGTTCATATTACTCGGGGTCGTTGAGTAGACAACATAAGAGGAAATTTCTTCAATCCTAGCATGCATCTCATCCTCTGTAAGATTATACAACTTGTTGTGAATGCAAGTATTCACTAACACTTGCATAACATGGCGAACGTAAAGCGGCACACCCTCAGTGTAGTTATATACCTGTTTGAAAAACCAGTCATGTCCTTCTGGATGCTTGGGAAACAATAGTTGCAAAGCGGTTTCTCCTGTGCTTATCTTCATTCCTCGTATAAATAATTTTGTCGTATCCTCCGAAAATGGATCCAAGCGAACAAAGTCTAAATTCACCCGAGAGCTTATTGCATCCTCCTGCTTGGTAACAATAGCGTCCGACCTTCCCGCTAGATAACAATTGACAAAACGTTGAATAAGAAGCGAAGATAGAACTCGGAAAAATAAGCAATAGACGTTGGGTTTGCGAGGATTTCTTTGTGGGTCCAGGTCAGGAAACTGATAAAATTTACGGGATGGTAAAAGTCCAATTTCATCAATAAACAGAAACAAATAACGCTTGTTTGTTACTTGAAATAACGAGCTTAGCCACTCCTTTGGGTCTTTCCTATTCTTTAAAACCTTGGCGAGCAATTCTGGCTTATTTGGTAGCGTGGAAAGAGCTTCTTTGCTAATCTTCTTTAAAAGCGTAGGTTCAAAATCTTCCCCGTCAAAATCAGGAAAGGGCCTGAGATCTACATTAACATATAGGGTTTCGTTTAACAGGGCTTCTACTGCACGTTCTCCAGCGCTCACTCCACTGCCAGCAATTCCAGGAAACTCGATTATATCCTTCTCTAAAACCTGCCGGTTCAACAAAACAAATTCCCTAAAGTGCTTCCCTAATATGGTTTTGCCACTCCCATACATTTGGGGGGCAAAACACACAGAGGGACGCACGTCGTAACTTGACGAATTTGAAGGAGTGTATGAAGAATTAAAGTTCGAGATTATTTGATAGACTGCAGCACGCCTGTTTACAAGAGGACGAACGAGAGATATCCTGGGAACTGGAACGTCTGCTCTACTTGAAGAAGCAGCTTCTTCACTCTCTTGCCTTCTTCCCAATCTACCTTCCGTCGTGCCACTTTGGTCGTCCATCCCAAATGTACAACGATCAGATCGTGAAAGATGGGCACTGCTTTTATAGCGCCTATTCATGAGGGTGCGGTAACATCACTCTTCACCCTGCTTCTATGTGGCCTCGTCTTAACCGTTTCTTCTATCTCTACAAGAACTTCACTGGCAACATGCTGGAATGTGGAATGTGTCAAATGGTAATTTGCTACTTTTTATGGAGCCGTAATTGGTAGCAAATTGAATATCAAGA
Source organism: Galdieria yellowstonensis (assembly GCA_026122205.1). Classification (NCBI taxonomy): domain Eukaryota; phylum Rhodophyta; class Bangiophyceae; order Galdieriales; family Galdieriaceae; genus Galdieria; species Galdieria yellowstonensis. The sequence continues at coordinate 19,227 of JANCYU010000036.1, read as the reverse complement.
GAGGTCGTTTCATTCAAGACAGCATGTAGCTCAAATGTGGACTTGAATTTAGCGATGTGTTTTAGTTTTTCCCCTGGTTCTCGACTCCTTTTGGTACGACAACTTGTTGCTTTCTCTCATTTCGTCAAAGCAGTCTTCTTGTTCTTCTTGCGTCCAGTCTTTTGTTCGCGATTAGCCTGCTTGATTTGCCTTTTAAAAAGTTACAGAGTGATGTATCCGCCCCTATTTGTTGTGTTCCCTTGAACAAAGAGATAGGTTGTTTAAAGCAAGACAAGGAAGCGTTTGATGGACTTGAAGAAATTTTATATGCGGTGCACCGCCACGAAAGCGCCCCAAATGAACGTCCTTGCACAAGAGAGATGGATGGTCTTAACGCCAACAGCCGAAGACTCTTTGTATAGCAAGTGCCTGTGGCTTTTCCGATACCTAGCAAATTTGAATTCCAGACTTTTGGGATAATTATGTTTTTTCGACGGAACCAGGCACCTGTTCCACCTCGAGAACTAGAGTCTGTCCTCGGTTGCCTTGAACCTTCACTATGTCACAAGTGTAACTGCTTATCTTGGACAATATTTGTAGCGTGTCTCGCGCTCATTATTATCATCCCAATCCGTGCCGTACAAGTTGCACTGCACTTACAGAATACCCTAGTCGTTCACTTTGGCCCAAATAGAGCGTTCTTGGAAGTGTTCATCTATTGAAACAGTACAAAAACCCTCGTTATTACCTGCTTTTCTTTTCGAGAAATGAAAAAGTTCGATATATTCGATAATAATGCTGTAAGAAGTTTGAAAGTCCTCGTATGTGCTGAAATATCTTCAGATAGTAGCGAGTCTCTTTGTCTCGCCGAATCCAAAGGAACTTCTTGACAACTTCGCGACAAAGCCTTCCTTGGCCGTTGATTGTGCCTCTAAATGTTGGTATTTCGCAGAATGCTGTAAGCAACGGAAATCGCCAAAGTGAGTTGAAGCAATAGTTTGCACCTTCAGTTTCAGCAAGAACTAGTACACTCATGGCGCTCTTGGGAAATTTGACACTACAGACATAAAAGAATATACGTGTTGATGACCCGAGGGTGGTGACATGTGCTGCCTGAATATTTTAAAGGGTTAAAGGCATACAAGCTCCTCAAAAACAAGTCAGACAAATAGATGTTGATGTTTAACCTGGTTTGTGGACGATTCTACACCTCTAACGAGTATATTCTGCAAAAAAATAATGCATGAGAAAATAGCAACTATAGTACCCAACAAGGAATTGATAAGAATCTGCCAAATCAACAGCGAGGTAAAATTCCTTCTTTGTATATTATCGATTTCGTCTCCCATGATAATTCCTATCCAATCTTAAAGTCTTCGTCTCGATGACAAAATATGGATTTAGCCTTTTTGCTCTGCCATTTCATTTATAAATTCTAGTGGTGGAACTGCGAGACCCGTCTCTTTTTCGTTGGTTACTTGCGTAAGTTCCGCGGAGTAAAGATGCCAATCTTCATGGAAGGATGCGAAGAAAAGTTTCTCTAATGATCCTTTCAAAGATAGCAAATTCGTACAAGTGATTATTATATTGAGATTACATTGTCGTACTTTGTATATTTATCGCAAACTCGTGGTCATGTTTCCCACAAGGACTTCTTCCTTATACTGTTGGTAAACCCAAATTTATAATAAAGCGGATGGTGAGCAAATACTTTGGAATCTTTCAGGTTCCCTGAGAAGCCTCATTCTTATTAGGTTACGAGTTAAGAATACCGACCATTTCCATTGCCATTCTGCCAGACAAGTTGGAAAGACTTAAATATGTAGCAGGAAGTCATCGTTGACATGAAGTGCCCTTACTTTCTATTCAACAGCAATTTGACTATCAATCGTTCTATTTCGATGTAAGTTGTTCAAAGTACGCCAAGAGCAACGTAAGAGATGCTACATAGAAAGGTGTCTGCTACCGTTTATATCAACTGTGCTCGAAGGAATGAACAGCTCTGAAATGTGTTGTTTTCTTTTCCAGTGACTCGAAAGTATTCTTCAAATCATACATTCATATCTACAAGTTGCCTTCCAAATCAGTTGCTCTGGAGTGCTTGTTTCCATACTAGACGAGTAGCAAGTCTTGTTTCAGTTCGAGCCAGGATCAATTTCATCCTTATACTTTCAAAATGTTTTATTTTTGCTAGTTTGGAGTATCTGAACTCTTAGAAGCAATTAGCATATGTATGTCATTTCCCCATAATTTCCTATCCGTAGCTACCAACATATGTTGGATAGGAAATCGTTGCGAAATTCGTATATTTACTCATTTGAATGTTTTTGCAAGTTCTGTTAATTGATAATGTTTGTCCTTATTTATTCGAGTAAAGCCTTCCAAAGATTGATCAGATATGTACTTGAATACTTTAAACACATCTTTGAAGCTTCTGAAACGATTGGTTACGTGGTATTATATGGTGTCACGGAGGATCGACACTGCATTTCAAGCGATGTTCGGTACATACATACAGTTCAGTTACAAAAATAATTTTGTAGAAATGTTGTAAAGTTACTGTACGAAAATATAAGCGAAAACTTTCTCTGATTTCAACAACATTTGTATCCTCACTGCCCTTTGTGTCCAAGTCCCATTCTTACGGCCTGGTGTCAAATCATTGCCAGTTTCGTTGATGATGGGAACGCTAATTTTGAAGTATATAGTTCCAATCGTTCTCATAGACAACGATAAAGAAGAAGTAATCATGAACATCGGTGCGGAAAAATTGGGTCAAGAAATGCACTTGATAGGCATTCATATGTACGAGTGGATAGTGCATTCCGAATGCGTTGCTTTATCCAAAAGACAGCCCTTTGGTATACTCACTACTTCATACTCTTTTCGATTAGTAATTGTTGAATAGCTGATTTCGAGGAAACAATTACAAGACTGTTTATTCCAGTGTATATAATAGGTGAGTTATTCCGTTACAAGAATAAGAACCGTTGTGAAGTAGCGGACGAAACTGATAACATAAATCCGAACGTAGTTCCTAAAATTCACCACCATCGGCATCAGCCATTTGGGACTCTTTAAACCTCTTGGATAGTTCGAGTATACGCTCTTTCGTAACATAATAGTTTGAAAAAGATTCATAAAGAATGTCACATGCTATGCTGTTGTAAAATTGTAAGGATCCATCATTCATTGCTATCAAGAGACCTCGATCTCGATAGGCACTATCAAATAATGTAATTGCCGGAGTTTCCCTACCACGAAAGAGCTTGTGAAGCCCGTCATAAAGCTGTTTCTTATCCACTTCATGCGTCAATGACTTGACATACTCGCTGTGTACTATTTGCATATCTGCATAACACTCTTCATAAAACCGTGCGGCCACTTTCCCGAAACTCAAGTTAGGAAAACTGCGACTCATCCCGATCAGTTCGGCTATCATTCCTGGAACAAAACCCGTAAGGTCCACAACGGTGCTTTCATTATCTCGGAATATCTTAGGGTAGTCGTCCAATCTTTCCCATATTTCAAATTCTTCTCGGCTCAATGGTTTAACATATTGTATAGAAAATACATATCCACTAGGCAGCTTGAACTGGTGAAGCTGCGAAGTTGCGATAACAAACTTACAATACCGCTATCCCCAGTTAATGATCAGAAGGAAGGAAACGCATGTACTTACGGTAGCATGTGCTATTGGATCTGCATAAAACTCAAAGAAGGGTAACCACGTTTTAGTGTCACTACCAAATTTCTGCCAAAGAGCATTGTGTTCATCTACGATCAGGAAGTTTCTTGGTTTCATATTCATAAAATTTCGTCGAAGTTCATCACAAAGCACCAAATCGCCTCTTCGGTGAGCATAAAAAACAACATGTTTCATAGGGAGGCCTCAAAGATGTTTATAACCAGGGTCTCCAGGATAAAACAGTTTTAAACTGTCCAGGGTACCCGAATTCATAAAAAGTAACATAGCCGCATATTTACGAGCAACCAATTTGTAGTCAAATTTTTTACGGAGCATCGTTCCCGCGTTTTCAACGTAGTTACGAGAAACCGAGTTATCGTCAACCTTTTCACGGAGCAGATCTCCTGTATTTCCGATATACTGCACTGGGATTCCAAAGTGTCGGGCAAAAACAGCAATGAGATAAAGATATATACTCTTGCCTAAACCACTAGCAGCAGATAAAATATTCAACTTGCGACGTTTTGAGCATCCACCAGTGCGTTCCACAGGTTTATTAAGTCCTGTCTCAAAAAGACTCTAGAAATTCTACTGCCAGAACTCTTCAAAGGAAAATTTTTCGCCATTCTCTTTGGTCTCAACAGAGAAGCGACATCCACCAGTGATGAGTCCCTTGTTGAAAATTCTTCACTTCCGACCTTGATCTTCTTTCCAAGGAGCTCCGAAACTTTAGTTACTGAACACTCCACGGCGAGGTCGGGTAAATCTTCCAACCAAACGTTGGCGTACTTTCTGTCAATTTTCATGGTCACTCGGTCAAATACATGCTCCCACTTCATATGTATACCACAAGCTCTCTTCAACCTTGAGGAAGCAGCGCTCCTCTCAGACAAAACAATCCCCACGAACAAACAATCGATGTCGAATCAAAGAAAATCTATGGGCGCTGATTTCATAACATTTCACTCAAGGGCGGAATCTCCAAGCTCCAACTTGGCTCCATGTGGCTCTTTCCTCTTCTTCCATTTTTTAGAAAAAGAGAGCACAAGTGCTGCTTTTTCTCAGTGATAAAGTTGCTGGTAATGTGGCAATTTTTATGGAGCAGCGATTAGTAATAGTTGATAAGGGAGGTCGTTTTATTCCCGTCAAGACTGCTGATACCTAACACGTAAACTTCCACTGGGTTCGTGTTTGCACGAAAAATTGATTTTTTACATAGCTTGGCCTATTTCAAAGCAGTTTTCATATTGATATCGCCTCTATTCTATCGTTTACAACTACTCACAATGTTGCTTTGATATTGCGTGTTGTGCCTTTTAACCAGTCATATAGTCGCTTCTCCATCCCTGTTTTTAGTGCTTGTTAAATACATAAGCATTTATTTTAAAGGACGAAATGAAGAGTTCGATGTACTCAAAGATGCTTACTTGCAAACACTCGGATTCGCTTTTGTACAACATGATGAACCAGTGCTCAAGATTGTTTCTCTTTCTTGCGTTAAAAATTAGCAATAATGTGAAAGTGTTTAGTGAACATATCTTTTGGAAACAGAAGCCTTTACGGGAAAGGAAATATGCATCTTGCCACATGAAAACGTAAATTCAAAGATTGGGTACGGTTGCTCCTAACAGTCGACACTAACAAAAATGTATTGACTTTTCACCTAAACCTGAGCATTCTATATAATCTGACCAGAAAGGCACAAGTTGGAGCGTGATAATAGACTGAGTGTTGGTCCTCGAGCAGATACTCTAGTTGGAAATGGCACTGAGGTAAAAAAATGCGATCAAGAGGTTGTGCATGAGCTTTACGAAACTCAATGTTGTATGATCGTTTTAAAATTCTACCTTTAAACAATACTTTCATTCACATAGAGTCCGTATGTGATATCTTTCTGCGTCACCCTTCTTTGAAAATTCCCGAAGATAGAGACACTCATCTGTTACCGAATTTAAGGTACATGCAATATCAAATCCACAAGCTGCTACATGATTCATCTTACAATGTGGTAATGCAAAGTGAAAAAGGCATTCATCGTAAGATCGCACTCCTCGTCAAGTTGTTACATATATCTGAATTCTGAGTTTGATTTGTCCTTTGTTTGGCAGAATTCCAGGCACGAAGAATTAAGGAAACCAACAAGGAGTTTCTAACATTGAAAATTTACAGGAAAAAGAAAGATGTCTTGAAACACTATGTATTTTTTCAAGGTGTTATGGAATGTTACTTGATGTTTTCGTGGAGATTTTGTATTCTGTCTTATACATTCCATGCTACCCACCAAATACGACATTAAAATGTTTGCTTCAAATTCAACCAACCTTTCATGTGCAACTCTCGTGATGGAACTTTTGCAAAGTGTCTTTTTCGTTACTCATTTATTTATTCTAGGGAGCTTAAGATACATCGACACTGCAGCGGTTCTTTGAAAACTCCAATCATTTTTTACAAAACGCAAAATTTTGACAAATGTTTCCAGTTAGAGTATTCTGCTGTTAAACTTTTTATTGGATTTATCCACAAACTTTTCATCGGGGTTTTCCAGTATAAGGAAGCCAAATGAATGCTAAGAAATTAACTTGACAAGTCATTTCCATACTTGAGACTTCATATAGATCCTTCAACTCACTAAGATGAATTTGTAATCCATCACTGGTAGGTTATCGTTGAAATATAATGTCCTTTCTTTTCTTTTCCACATAGGTCTAACCAAAAGTCACGAAAAAACATTTTGAAGCAGACCTGTCGAATTTTTCGAAGCCCACTAGTCTATAGTGAGACAAGTTTATCATCCTTCGTGGCGTCCGTACTATCGAGGATGAGTTGATTTGGTTTGAAACGTTCTTTCTCTTCAAAACTCGAACCGGAGGAGACTGTTGGTCTAGAACAGGACACGACAGTCATTTCTTAAGAAAGACGCTTCAAAACAATCTATAAGATGGCGACTCATCTAGACCCTCTGTATTTTGCCACAAGAGTGTTTTACGAGATTGAATGGGAACTTGTTCTATTCACCATAGTCGCTGCACCTTGGTGACACCAAAATAAAGGGACGAACAAGAAATTTTGCTATGCCAGAAACAAGCATAAAAACTGAGCGACTGGTTGGTAAAAACAAGCACTTGAGCTTGTATTGTTAGCCTTTCGATCTAGTGTTTGTGTTATAGGGGTCGTATCTTTCGTAGCTCGGTCGAAAGCCAGGCTCTCGTGTCGCCCAAAAGCAAGACAATCTCAGCTGTGTTAGTTCCTTTTTTAAGGTGAATATGTGATTACAATGAGGAGCGTTTTCGTGCTAAGAGCACCAAAAGCTAGTCGCCTGGTGCTTACTGGACGACCGCAGACTGCACAGTCCAAAATTTCACTGATACTATTCCGTGAAATGCTTTTGCCGTATTTTATGTGAAAAGCCTCTAGAGGACCATAGTTGTTGAATCACGAGACGTCTGCTTAAGAATGCCATTTTTCTTTGAGCCCGCTATAGGATTTGCCCAACAGAACCTAAGACCTTTGTATCGTTCTTCAGAGTATACAATTTCCTTGGTAGAAATAGTTTGTGTATATGAACTTGAGAACAGAGTAATCTCATAATAGAGCGCATGTCTGCAACAGATCATTTCCAGTGGCCAGTAGGCAACCGCGAAAATCGAATGCAGACGCTGTAGTTTTGTGGTTGTTTCGTGCTTTGTCCAGCTTGTCTCAGTAATAAAAAGTGACATTTTTAGTTGAGATAGGTGGCGTTGTAATCCATATTAGGATCGTTCTTGTTCTCTCACTAGTACTTTCCGAACAAGAAGTTGCTAGTTTTCGACTTGACTTTCCAGAGAGAATTTTTCAAGTGAAAAGGTAAAAGCAATTGGCACGTCGTAACACTGGAAGTGTCACAAGTTACACTTTTGAAGAAAGCATTTCACAGTCTGACCGGAGACCGAAATGACTGCCTTCCGTCTAGCCAACTGTACAACGAATACCTTTGCTTCATCGCAGTCACGGCAGAGTTACAACCTTTTCCGACTTTCCGCTGGAATTCCAGTAAATCCGAACAGAATATTCCATTTTCAAAGTTCCTCTGCTGTTTCTCCACAATCAACTAAGTGGAGGTTGTTGGGCATCCTACTCTGTTGCCTCCTCTGTCTCCAAAGTTTATTTGCAGTAAAAATTTCGAGGTAGGCGAAAACGAATTTGGGTATGGCATTATTGTTTCGCACTAGTTCATCAATAGGATTGTGCTTGTAGAATTCACTCCACCAAAGCACGTTGTACTCAGTGACAGTTTGTTGTCCTGCGGCAGAAGCGGAACACTTTTGCAATTGTTGCAATGGAAAAGAATAAAAGACACCTGTACCTGTACACTTCAATTTTTTTATCGCACTGTCATAGCGAAACTTCGCTTTTTTGGTTCGGTTTCACTCTCGGTTCCCTGAGCGCCGCAGTAGAGCAGAAGCAACCAAAGAGGAAAAAGCGAGAAGATAATAAAAGCCAAGCGGTCCTTGCGTTGTTTTTCTTTCAAAATAATCTTGAACCATCAATCGACAAAAAGCGCGGACGGTTCCAAGATGGCTTTGTGGCCTTGTTATACCGGAGCCAACCTACGCAAGAGACGATGACACAACCAGCTGGCTATGTAGAAGAGGAATCAGCGGTTGCTACGTTACAAGAACTACGCTTGTTTACTCTTTATCGAGTCACATTCGGTCTTCTGACCTGGTCTTTCTTTTTTTTTTCTTGTGTCGACGACTGCGTAGACTTGCCGTCTTGGTAACGCAACCCCCATTGTCACTCTCTACCGACAAAAAGGGGTAACTTGACACTCTCAGTTCTATTTACATTGCCAGTCTAGATAGAAATCAAAATAGAGTCCAAAGAGCTTGGACTTGTTATGTTTCTTCTACTGACACTGGCAATACTGCACCAAAGTGATCTGCACCAAATTGGCTCCAACCGATTGAGGGTGGTGAGAAGTTGACCTCTGCTTTGCCACCTCTTTTTGGTATCTCCTATGTGTTTTGCCTTTTCAAAGCTTGAAGACTATTTATTCTGTAATGTTTTAGAGGTTTCTTCAGAGGTTTTTTGTACTAGTCTTTTTCTATGCTTCGTGGTGGGTGAATGGCTCCTTTGACAACAGGCTTGTCATTTACCCGCCATCTCCACCGCTTCAACTGCCTACTTGTGTCCGCATGTACACATATATTTGTACAGATTCGTGGTGTAGAAAGAAGAGTGCAATGGTTGAAAAGTAACAGCAGAGTACCAAGGTACCTGTAGAGGAAGCACTTAAAAAAGGGTCACGTCCTTGTACATATCTATCTATAATAGCTGTTTTCGCTCGTAGAGTTTGCAAGTTTAGTGTAGTTGACAAGGTTTCCAAGTATCATTCGGTGGCTTGAAGCACGTATGGGTGCACTTGGAACTTTTTCAAGTTAAAAAGGCAGACTTTATTGACGAAAGTATATGGAAAAATTGCAGCCTTATCAAGCCAAAAAAATTTGACAATACTAGAAAAGTAAACCTGCAATTTTCCTGACTATTCTTATCTCCAGTTCAGCAAACGCGTTGTCTTGTGGCGTTATAAATTCTACTATCGATGACGTCATAATCTTCTTCTCGAGTTGTGCTCCTTTCGGATCACTGCCCATGGTAAAGTTGCTCGTAAGGATCAAATTGCGATGGAGTTTTTGAAGCTGATTCTTCCAATCGCTTTTTCTTCTTCAACAGTTTCCTCTCCAGAAGAAGAAGAATTCCACAATTCATCTATGATGGATCATCCGATGAGCCGAGCGCTGCTCCACTTGCTCAATTGGACCTTTCAAAGCGAAAGATTCCAAGTTCATGGAATTCATCTCTCCTCATTTCTATTCCGAAAATAGGAGATTTGAAGGATATGAACAATTATAGAGGCATTAGTCTCATAAGTACCATTGTCAAACTGTTGAGTGCAATTGTTACCAATCGCATTCGTTACGCAGTTGAAAAAGACAATGTACTGGTTCGTGAGCAAGCAGGATTTCGTACTCGCGAGGAATGTGCAGCACAAGTGATTGCTTTGGTAGAGTGTGTCCAACGACGATGGAACAAGGAAATGCGTCCTACATATGCATGTTTCATTAATTTACGGAAAGCTTTTGATCGAGTTCCCCATGAAGCCTTTTTTCGTAAACTGGAAAGTTTAGGTATTCGAGGTCGATGTTTGGAATTTTATCGTGGGCTTTATCGTAGTTCGTGGACACAGGTATCCTCACGGATATCTGATACACTCTCACCTGCCTTTCCATTTTGTAGAGGTGTACGTCAAGGTGATCCTTCCTCTCCATTACTATTCGATCTGTTTATCAATGATTTACTTGGGCAATGTCGACCATTTGGCATTCGAGTGGTCGGGCTGCCTGAGAGTACAATGGTTGGTAGTACAGAGAATCGATTACCTGGATTGATTTTTGCCGATGATGTGGTATTGTTATCGCCTAGCCGACATTGTCTTGAAGCCTCCATGCGCAAGGTAAGTGAATATTTAACTCAACTTGAAATGGAAGTTGGTGCATCTAAATGTGGTGTTACTCTCTTTCATGGATGTGTAGATAAAGTTCGAGGGAGGCAATGGCAATCACAAGGCAAGGACATACCTGTGGTCGAAGAATATCGTTATCTAGGTATCGATTTGAATTGTAATCTGGACGAAGGATTTACAGTGCGACGGCAAATTCAACGTTATCGTCAAAAGCTTCATATGGCAACTCCATTTCTACGTAATGGTAGGATACCAATGGATCTTCGTTTGCGTGTTGTCAAGAGTTGTTTGCTACCTAGTTTGATCTGGGGCTCTGAATGGTGGGGTATGCATCAACTACATGCCAAACGTTTAAGTCTGGTATTGAATCAAACTTTACGAATGGTGGTAGGTGTGCATACGAAACACACAGGAGTGAGTATTCCTGCTTTGTATACTGAATTGGGTATACCTAGTGTGGAATCACTTATATCAGGACGCCGGGCACGTTTATGGGCCAAAGGTCCTAGTATGCGTACATGGATTTGTAATTTATGTCAATGGATACCTACATTTCGGAAAGGTACATGGGTAAAAAATACCAAAGCATGGTTGTTAAGGAGATTGGGTAGCTTGGCGGTAAGGGAGATTGAAAGGTCTCCTCGTGGTTCCAAGACATTGCAACGAACAGTGCAACAGGTCATTCATCATAAATGGTTAACTACTGGCAAAATGACTCAAACCAATACATGGCAAGAGTATTGTCAGTATGCATTACAAAGCGGTAGTGCATTGTTGCGTGATAGCTCCCTCGACTATCCTGAATATAGCAAAAGTCTTCAATGGCTAATGCGTATTCGTGTTGGTGGATGGAGTTCCTGCTCGAGGCTCGCCAGAATCGGTATATTGGGTGAACCATGGAAGACTCTTTGTCCTTGTTGTTTGTCCAATGTACCTGAATCATTGAATCATTTCCTTTGTGAATGTGCTCGATGGGCCCGAAGAGGCTGGGTATCTTTGGGCCTATGGCGATGCTGCTTACTAAAATCCCAGCTATCTTTAATGGTACTTGTTATAGCCTTCTAGGTGGAAGGTTTGTGGCGACGAATTCATTGGAGGAAGACTCGAATGGAATCACTGTAGAGGAAATGCAGGAAAAGAAAGCCTTGGATGAAGCTATTCATCGTTGGTGGACGACTGGTGAGTTTACTTATCAGGCCTGTAGTAATTCTATGTTGGCTGCACAAGAGTCGGACAATGGATCGTCGCAGTGCTGGTATCGGACTGACTTGCCAGGATTTATTCTGGTAGGTCAGTTTTTGGAGGAAGTGATGAGCATTCGTATGTCCGTCATTGACAACCCTCGTCGCTTTAGTTCCGACTCTAGCGACGTTACCACCACAAGCCAACGCGCTGAAGGGTATGGCAAAGCCACTTGAATAGCGAAAAAGGGAACTGGTAGTAGCGGTTCTACCATTTTCACTATTCTGACGCCGGCTGAAGATACAACTTGGATTTTCCTATATCAAACAATAAAACAAGGTAAATAAATGCAACTCTCACTTGGAAAATGGCAAACGACAGCATCTTGTTCTTAATCCGTAGCTCATTTTACAATATAAAGGTCTGTTATCATGCCCAGCCGAATAGCAGCTGCACCCAAGAAACCAATCAATTGCCAACAAGAACAGTTGATTGCAACCTCAATAGGACTAAGGGCACTATGGCCTGTTAAAAAAACCTCAACGTAAACTGCACAAATACAAGTATGTAAAAAACATTCCTTGGCAAGTTTTAGATAGGAAACTACAGAGTCATTCAACAATACTGCATCAGTATCACGCCTAGGAAAATGCCTGCAAGCCGCACAGTAGATATATTAGCATTGTACGAGGACATATATTCACACCGGAATACAACTAGAAAAATCAACAATTGCTAAAGGCACTTAAAGCATCTAAACTAGTTCACAGAATGGTAAAACTCACACTAAGAAATGTAGTGGGCAGCAAATAGAGGTGGATAAGGTCAAGCTCCATCATTTGGACTTTAACCGATGGCAGGGTCACGAATTTCGGCGTTGATATCCAGAGGTATTATTTTACGGCGTCTCCACTTAAGCAAATGGCAAAGTAGGACCACTATCACTAGTTTTTCTTTTAACGTCAGGGAACAACACATTCAATCATACTACAGAATATAAATGTTTGGCTAAGTTCTAAATTAAAGGCCTTACTAATGAGAAGAGGAATCAACAAAACTCGATAGTAGGTATTTCACAAGCGCGCTCTTTACTGTGTACCGTTGGCCAAACTATAAAAGCTCACTTTTGCAAATAGTTGACGATAGTAAAAGACAAAGAGGTCGTTCTGACAACTTGCTCGTCCACCATTAAAAGAGAGCTTACCAGCAAGAACAGTTGCCACGTACTATATTTACTATACGACAAGCAGTGTTTTTGTGACATTGACTTCTTGCATCCCTTTGTATTTGGGAACGATTTAGGTATTATCAACGGTAGGTCCAAATGGAAGACTGTCTATTTTCGTTCTCAACCTTTATCAACCCATTGTCACAAATCGAAAGCGTCCTAGCTGAAATAAAGTTCAGGTAGGAAAGTTGAAACTTATGGATTCGTAAAAGATAACAATTACAGACAACACAACACGAAAAGGATTGTAAAGCGTTGAAATGACGAATGAACTCTGAATAATAGGAATCCTTTCAGCGATTTCCAAGAAGAAAGTAAAGCTTCCTTTTGCTAGTCCCTAGTCAATTGATGGCTTGTCCACTAATTCGACTGTCGCACATTAAGAATTGGGCAAAAGCCAAAAAGAAAAAGGAACCATTCCCAACGTATAGAAGCCATAAAACGGCGATGTCGTTAATGCAAGTTGGTAAAATACTCTAAGATAAAAACGCAGCGCACTTTGTCAAGTCAATCCTGCATAGACAAAGAATTGTACAGTCGAACTTGGCATCATTGGTCAACCAAACGTGCTGATACTTCAACCACTTGCATCGATCTACAACGGTACTGGGCTCAGAATACTTACTGTTGTCAGAGCAATTTTACGTTATATCAAGGCTGCTTCGCTCCATTTCGAAGTAGTCGATTCGCAATAGAGAGTTATTGTCAATGACAACAGAGGAATTGTAATGCATGAAAATGACAAAAACCCCTGATAATGGAAATTTACCGAGCTATTTATTACAATGGATTACAAACGACAAGAAAGAGCTGCTTCCGCGTGCAATTCATCACTCCTGTAATGTCTTTTGTCCAATGCTCCACTTGTCAAACATTTAAAATTAACGCAAAAAAACCGTAAAAACAAAAATCTATCCGTTGCATAAACCACAAAAAAGGAACAAACCTGAACTGCAATTGGCACTAATGAGGCCTAACGATTCCGTGGCTCTAGAGAAATCGTAACGACCTGAAGTGACAAAAATCATTCGTTATTGCAGTCCTCTCTGCGATTTACAACGTTAGATTAATACTGTTTAGAAATAACTGCTTCTTCGAGCAACTCACGATTCAAGCATTGCTTTCTTTCCAGTGACCAAGTTGTCGCAAATAGAAACGAAGTAAGAGGAAAAATATGAAAAAGGGAGACCGTCCAATCTATAAATACATATAAAGGAATATAATGTCGCCGAAATAGTTTAAAACGTCACCAAACAGATACTATGCAATGCAGCAATTGAATTATACGTTAACCAACAGTGATGCCGTCGCATTTATCAATGTTGGGCAACGCAACTAACTCATCCTGCAATAGATTAAATCTGCCCACAATGGTGTTGGGCACAGAAGATTGACTACCGCCAGACTACTTTCTACATTATACCAAGGCTTCCCTACTTTTTCGAAGTCTTCGAGTTGTAATAACGAGGCTCACTGATTACATGCCATTACAGGAATTGTACTGTACTGAAATTAAAAAAAGATCTTAAAAAGGCAATGCTTTCAGCAAAGGCATTACGAAACAAGGGTAGAAGACACTGAAACAGTTCAATCAGGCTTAGAATAACAGTGATACAATTTAAATTGAGAATTGTTAGATAGCTAAACTAGCTTGCGCTGCCATAGGTTGCATCTATCCATGAACTTGTTGTGAAAAGAATGTTTACGGTTGTCAAATCGCGGTTACTTCACTGTTTTTCAGAATTGTGTACGTGTAACAAGGAACCTTAAGATTTCTGAGACATTAGAGGCATTGTAATGCATCGAAATGACAAAAAAAATCCTCCATATTAGAAATCCTCAGCTGTTCCTGACAATGTTTCGTACTGTCTAGAAAGCACTATTTCCTCAAGCAAGCATGGATTGAACAATGATTTTTGTTCTTTGCTATTATGATAAAATTAAATTATCGAAGCGAATCACGGCGCAAAGCATAAAACATAAAGAAGGATGTAAATGCAAACGGTTAAAAAGCAGTACAGAAAAGGCACATGGAACTGTACTAGTTCAATTATGCATAAATTAACAGCAGTATCTTCTCATTGGACGTCGTTGGCAACAAACTAACTTTGACTGAATTAACCATTCTAGCGTTACGACAAAATTGGCTACGGAGTACAAATCATTGTCGAGGTACTTTTTTCGTTATATCACTAATGTTGCATGGGATTTATGAATTGTCGATTCGTGATTAAGAGGCATAATGATAACATGACACTACAGGTTTTGTAACACATTCATAAAACCAAAGCCAGTAACAATGCCAACCATCTCAGTGATTTGCAACAATGGTTTGAACTGCTTAGAAACAACTGATTCCTCGTGCAAGTTGCGAAATAACCAATGCTTCTTTGACAAATGATCCTCTAGTCACACATTTATAATTAGCTTAATAACAAATTAAAAAGGCATACCATTATAGTTTATAAAAGACAACAGAAGAAAAATACTGTAGCCACAAATTGTACAGAGACATTAAGAAATAGTCACCAAGCACTGAGTCAATCCAATAAAGCATAGCAGGCTAACTGTACGATCGAATCCAGAATCAAAGGGCATCCAAGCGGGCCAAAACTGCAGTAGGTTGTAGCGATCCACGACTATGTTAGACACAAAAATTTTACAATGGTCAAAACATAATTTAAGTTACATCAAGGTTGGTTCAATATTTCAAATTCGTCGATATGAAACAAAGAGGCTTAATAAAAACATGCCATTACACATGACTTTTACTTGCAATAAAACTACAAAAAGGCATGATAAATGGCAATCTACCTGCCAAAAAGCATCACATGAGGAGTACAAGGTGCTGCACTAGTTCGATTGTGCATTAACCAACAGTGGTACCATCAAAAATTTCATAATTGCAATCCTCTCAGCTGTTTACAACGACTGATTAAAACTGTGTAGAAATAACTGCTTCCTTGTGTGCAACAATTCAATCAATGCTTTTTGGAGCACTGCTACGCATGTCGCACATTTCGAATCAAGGTAAGCATTAATTATGAATACCTCATTTTCTATGGTATATAATACACAAAAAAAGATAGACAAGTTTGACCATAAATTGTATAGAGGCATTAAGAAAATAATGCAATGCACTGCGTCAATCCAGTGAAGACAGATGAATAATTGTACGATCGAATCGAGCATTGATGGGTATCAAAACGGACCAACACAGCAACAACTCGTAACAATCTACTACGGTTTTGGGCAAAGAAAAGTTACGAAGGTCAAAGCTCATTTTAGTTTGTATCATAGTAGTTTTATCATTCAGGGTCTTCGACTTGTAGTAAAGAGATTTATGATTGCATGACACCATAGGTATTGTACTACACTAAAATTACAGAGAAAACATAAAAATGGCGATGCTGTTAGCAGAAAGCCATTACTAAAAAAGGCATTCATTGCACTGCACCAACCCAGTCATGAATGAACCAAGAATGGTATCATCAAATTAAGAATCACTGGGCAACCAAACAGCCTTTGACTGCAATAAGTTGCATATATCCACGAGTATTGGGTACAGGAGATTTACTATAGTCAATTTGAGGTTACTTTAAAGATTTCAGAGTTCTGAATTTGAAATGAGGAGAATTAAGTTTTCAATGACACGAAAGGTATTATGGTGCATCAAATTGACCAAAAAACACTTCATAATGGAAACCTCTCTGCCAGTTCTAACAATAGATTACGACTGTTTAGAGACCACTCTGTTTCCTCGTGCAAGACAATTTTCAACCACTGATTTTTTGTCCTTTGCTACCCTTGTGATGTAGTTGGAATTAAAATCAAATTAAATTATGGAAACGGAACAATGCGCATAGTATAGAAACATAAAGAAGAATGTCGCTTAAACGCAAATTGTTAAATAGCATTACAAAAAAGGGGCATTGAACTATATGAATTCACTCATGCATAAACACAGCAATATCTTTTCATTGGACAATGTTGTCAACAAACCGACTTGCACTGCAATGATCATTATAGCGTTACGACAAAATTTTACACAGGATACTAAGTATTGTCAAGGCACTTTTTTAGTTATGTCACTGTCCTTGCACGGCATTCTATTGTAGTGTGCTCAAATTGAAGAGTCATGACCATTAAATGACACAATAGGTTTGATAAAGAACTAAATCACAAAAAAATAGTATTGGCAATCTCAGCACTTTGCAACAATGGATTTGAACAGTCTAGAAACAGGTAACACCTAGTGCAACACAGAAACAACCAATGACAATTTGACAATGGCAACTGTAATCTCACATTTAGAATTAAGAATAACACATAAAACACTTACCTACATAGTTTACAAAACACAACGGAAAAAAGCTGCTATAGATACAAATTGTTAAAACGCATTGTCGAAGAAATACCATGCACTGAGTCAATGCAGTAAAGTAGAGACGAATAATTGTACGTTAAAGACGAGCATTAATGGGCATCCAAATAAGCTAACACTGGAACCGCTTTTATCGATCTTTGATGGTGTTCCTCACAAAAGATTAACAGTAGTCAAAGTACATTTTACAGTATCCAAGGCTGTTTTACTGTTACGTAGTCTTCAACATGCAATTTCGAGGCCTAATGAGTACATGGCATTAGAGGTATTGTACTACAATAAAATTACAGAAACAAACAATAATGGCGATACTTTCAGCAGAAAACCATCACTCAAAAGTTACAAGGCACTGCAGCAGCTCAATCAATAAATGAATCCAGAGTGGTAAAATCAAATTGAGGATTGTTGGGCAACTGTTGACTCAATAAGTGACATTTATCCATCACTGTTGGGCACCCAAGATTTACTATAATCAATTTGTGGTTACTTCATTGCTGTTCAGAGTCCTGGAATTGTAATAAGGAGAATTACGCTTTGAGTGACACTAGAGGCACTGTAATGCATCGTAATGACCAAAATAACCCTTCATAATGGAAACCTCTCAACCAGCTCTAACAATTGATGACAACCGTTTAGAGACCCTAATGCTTCTTCGTGTAAGCCATTATTCAACCAATGTCATTTTTTCATTTGATATGCTTGTGCTCCAGTAAAAATTATATTCAAATTAAATTATCGAAATGGAACCCTGCACATACTATACAAACATAACAATTGATGTAGCGTAAATGTAAATTTTTCAAAAGCACGACAAAAAAGCTACATTGAACTATACTAGTCCAATCATGCAAAAACTATCAGCAGTACCAACTCATTGGACGTTGTTGGCAATAAACCAACTTACGATACGGTAGCCATTATAGTATTACAGCAAAGCAAAGCATGGAACACTAAATATTATCAATACACTTTTTTAATTACATCACGATTATTGCACGACATTTCAAAATGGTCGACTCGAAATGAAGAGGCATAATGATTAAATGACAATATAGGCTTTGGAACATATTCACCTGACAAAAAAGCAATACTAACGTCAATCGTCCAACGGTGTGCAGCAATGGATTTGAATTGTCTAGACTCAACCAGCCCCTGGTGCTAGTTAGGAACAACCAATTGTACTTTGATACTGCAACTGTAGTAGCCTATTTAGAATTAAGGTAAAAGTGGAATCTAAATACTAACCCTGTATAGTTAAAAAAACACAGCAGAAGGAAGCTGCTATCGCCGCAGGTTAAAACACATTGACGAAGAGGTCCATTCACGTAGCCAATTTAGTAAAATTTAGACGAGGAATTCCACGATCGAGACGAGCATCAATGGATATCCAAGCGAGATGACACTGCAACAGCTTTTACCAACCGAGGACGGCGTTGGATACAAAATCTTTACAATAGTAAAGATGCATACAACGCCAAAGTAGCTTCATCGTCTCAAAGTAATCGCATTGTACCAAGAAGGTTTAATAAATACGTGCCATTACAGTTAATGTATTGCAATGAAAACAAAAAAAAAAATAAGAAACGGCAATTCTTTAGGAAAGAGCATCACTAAAGAGTCTGAGAGGTACCACTAATCCACTAATGCATAGGGCAACTAAGGTACCATCGAGTTTAACTGGGTTAAAAAAAGGAAGCTGGCTTAGACAGAAACAGCAGTAAGCACCTGCGTCGAAGTTGAAACAGTCACACTTAGTACAGTAATAATTATTTCTACGACGTCATCAGATTGATGCGTTTGGAAGGGAGTAAGAGACTAACAGGTTACAAGGTTGTTGGGTTTTATTAGGTCTTCCTAGGTTCTCTTAGGTTTATTAGGGTTTATTTAGGGTTTATTAGGGTTTATTAGGGTTTATTAGGGTTTATTAGGGTTTATTAGGGTTTATTAGGGTTTATTAGGGTTTATTAGGGTTTATTAGGGTTTATTTAGGGTTTATTAGGGTTTATTTAGGGTTTATTAGGGTTTATTAGGGTTTATTAGGGTTTATTTAGGGTTTATTAGGGTTTATTAGGGTTTATTAGGGTTTATTAGGGTTTATTTAGGGTTTATTAGGGTTTATTAGGGTTTATTAGGGTTTATTTAGGGTTTATTAGGGTTTATTTAGGGTTTATTAGGGTTTATTTAGGGTTTATTAGGGTTTATTAGGGTTTATTTAGGGTTTATTAGGGTTTATTAGGGTTTATTAGGGTTTATTAGGGTTTATT